>JASUUG010000796.1:0-202368 GCA_030449905.1 Luvunga scandens | reverse complement strand
GTTCGAGATGAAAGACTTGGGTGATGCACTGAGAGAATACTTGGGATGGAGATACGTAGAGCCGAGAAGAATAGAGCGTGTGGTTAACTTTCAGAAGGTTTTATTTGAGGAAGGTCTTTACAGTTTGGCATGGATGACAAAAGCCAAATCGGTTTGTACTCCTCCCCAGCTCATAATTTAAATTAAGCTCTTCTTGTGTCTTCTTCCCGAGAGGAGCGAGACTACGTAGCTCGTGTTCGTATGCAAGTCTTTGTGGGTAGTTTTATGTATGCTATGGTGTGCCTGAAGGCCCGATATTTCTCAAAGTACATTAGTATAGTTGTAAATATACTCGTAATCGCGTAAGACCATTGGCTTGCGGTTGAAGTGGATGCCGATATTTGCATAGGACGATTGATGTTGTTGGGTTATGTATAAAAGTTAGGTAGCGTGTGTCCGAATTATTGTGGTCAGATTTATTGGAGACCCTAGATAAGCGAAAAAGAAGATCAACAACGGGCTATGTATTCACATTAGGTGGAAGTCAATCAGGCCCCGGAGTCAGTGCACATCGGCAATTACTTTCTTTATCCCGCTACGGAGGCGAGCGTATGGCGAGCAAGCGAATTTGTAAAGGAAAATTTATTTGGTTGAAAGGCTTGTTATGTGATTTACAGGAGTAATCTGGGAGAACATTAAGGTGTTATGTGACAATCGAAGTCATGATATTCCGCTTTGCGAAGAATCAAACATATCATGCTCGGACAAAACACGTAGATGTGAAATATCATTATGTCGGAGAGGGTGTGAAGCGGTGATGTATTGCGAAAGCAGGTCAATAATAAGGATAACCCATCGGATATGTTGTGAAGGTGATTTTGGAATTAAGTTTCAACATTGCTTGAAACTAATTCAAATTCTTGAATGTGTTGAGTTTGGAGAATTTTTGAATACGGTTGGCTTGATCCAAATTTTGGATCGTGGCGATCCAGTCGAATCTGACCCCTTTAGGGATGATGGTTCGTTGATAGTTGGCTCGATTTGACAAATCTTCGCCAGTGGAGAATTGTTGAAAAGTCGAACCCGCGTGATTCGGTGGCCGCAAAGGCTACGTCATAAACCACAAAAGTTGACCAAGGTTGGAGTAACAGGCATTTGTCAGCGAATTTAGTGCTGCAGTGCATCCATCATGCTTTATAAATAGAAGCCGAGGAATTCATTTGTAGGTATCAAAATATTTGTGAGAAGCGTTTCAAGTTCGAGCAATTCAAGTGAATTGTTGAGAGAGAGCAATCGGAGAGTGTGAGCGATGATAGGCATTCTTTTCAAGTGTGTGAAAGAGGTGTATTTGGATTTTGGAAGTGGATTTATTACTCAAATATTGTCTTTCAAATAATTGTTAATGTCTGATTTTTATTCTTGCTCACGTGGACGTAATCGTAATTCCGAACCACGTTAAATTCATAATGTCTTTTTTTTCTTAATTATTTAGTGTCTTATTTTCGCATTCCGCGCACAACAGAGAATACTCAACATATTTGAAAGAGCCATTGCTTACTAGTATGTATGCGTTGATGGAATGAGATTTGTTACTTCCATATTATTATAACTTTTTTTAAAAAAAAAAAAAAAAGAATTGCAGAGCATACATATTATATGGTAACATTAATGAATGGTTTATTGAAACATGTTTACTGTCATAAAACTGAAATATTGGATAGTACTTCATAGGTCATTAATTGCGTTTAATGGAGCTGGTACTGGGACTTTGAATGAATGCAACATGTAAGTCAAGAACGTGAAAGAATTGTAATCTTACTCATGAAGTGTATGCTTTTATTTCGACCTCGTCTTCTTGCTTCTTCACAATCTCACTGTGGTTTAAGTGAACAAATTACAAATAAATGCTTGTTGCTAGCTATTATTATGTCCCATCTCTGAACAGTCCCCACCGTGCAATTTCTACTATTTTAATTTATTGCATCATGAAAGAATGTGGATCATGCATGTGTTTTCTTCTTGGTGGGTCACAGCCGTGTGACTTGATGAGGATATGGACATATATACATATCATTCAAAACGCTTTTCATTCAACTTGAACTTTTGTTTCTTTTTGTTTAGAATTTCTCTTTCATATTACTGAAGGAGACAGATAGAGGGAAAAGGAAAGCAAAAAAAAAGAAAAAAAAAAAAGAAAAACAAGCTGAGAAAAAAATGATGAGTTTGGGATTAATGCGAGAAATTTCCTAGAAGTTGTGGTGTTATTGTGTTATATATTTCAAAATGCAAGTTGATTGAATGCAACTTTCAAATGTAAATTTAAGTTAACAGTGTGGAAAAACTAAAATCTTACAACCTATTTATTAGCATCACTATTAAAGGAGAATTGTCGAATGAAAAGACCACACAGACCATTTTTTTTAAATTCTATAATATATTACATAATTTATCTTATCAACCCCACTTTCTAATTAATTCATTTAGTTTTAGAATTATCCTTTTTATAAATTTAAAAAATAATTAACAGTAAATGTATTTTTGCCCTCTCTTATCTGCTCTCTCAGTATCATAATTGGACTTAGTTTATCACCACTACCAGTATGTATCTTACACAGAGGATGGTAAAGAATCACATTAAAATTTTTGACTTCTAGATATTATAAATGACTACAAAACATGAGTACCTCCAAAGATGTAAAGAATGGTGGAATAATGCCGGATAAAGGACAGCCCCACGAAGAACTTCCAAATTGCCCAAGGTCCAAATACAAGTTCCAGACAAGAAAAGAAAACTAGCTAGAAAACAAGCTTCCAAAATATCAGAGCTCCGTGAACAGCAATCAAGAAGAAAGTGAGAGTATGCCAAAGCAAGAGACAATTTTCCATCTTTAGAAAGTTGCCAAACAATAAAATCCATTGCAGGTTCTATGGACAAAACCATATCCTTGATTTCACTTGCACGGTCTGGGGAAGAAGTAGGAAATTGGAACCAGAGGGAAGAGAAAAAGTGCAGAGACAAAAGAGACAAATAAAAAGAATATTTATTTTAATTATTTTTTAATTTGTTAATAAGAGCATTCATATCTAAAAATAAATGAGATAAATTGAAAAGTGGGGTTAGTGAAATAAATTGAAGAGATCAATATTACCTCTATTGATTTTATCCTTGCAAGCCTAAGATAGGATTTTGGGCCCTATTTAAAGAAAATCTTGGCAACCAATTAACAAGTGGTGATATTAAACTCCTCCATTTTATCCTGCTAGACTCCATTTCTTAATCAAGCCCTTAAAAAAATTAAAAATAAATTATCTTTGTCAGTACACCCCATGTAATTCTAAATTTATCCTTATTTTCACCTGCATCATTGCATATGACCCATCATTTGAAACTAAATTACAAAAATCAATTCGTTTCTGTCAAATCTGGTCCAAGCTCCGCATATTTGTCTTTTATGCTGTTTCAACAGTATAAGCGAAGCTGTAAGGGAAAACATCTTGCTGGACGTGGAAACGCATAATTGCTCAATCTCTTTAATTTCTTTTCTTATTTTCACTTGTTAAAAGCATGCTAAATGTATCCAAAAAGCAATTTCAGCAATCGGCCATGGAAGCAAAGCAACCTTTCCAAACTTGCTGGCTGTTTAAGTTTGAGGCTCTGAAATTGATGTTACTCGCAAGAGCCTCTCTTTTTTTAAAAAAAAATTATTGGCTAGAGATTTGATCTAATTAATTCCAAATTCCCTGAATCATTTTCTTTTAAAAATAAACAAATAAGCCTCAAATGATGCTTGATTTATTCTTGTTCTTCCCACTATCATTGCTAAGGTCAAACTCAAACCTTAATTTGTAAAAATTGATGCCTGATTTGGATGAGTCTATTATTGTCTCTTCAATTATTAATAAACTTCCTCCCTCTTGGAAAGACTATAAGAAAAGTCTTAAATATAGGAAAGAGGAAATTAGCCTAGAAGGCTTAGGCCAAAGTCTTCGTATTGAAGAAGAACCCAAGCTTCATAGTCCTGAGGACCAGGCTATTGTGTCCTCTAGAATTAATGTTGTGGAGGAGAGAAAGGAGTTTAAGCATTCTAATCACCCTAAGAATAACCAAAAGAGAAAGTTTAATTCCAAAGAAAATCAAAACAACAAGAAGAAAAAGAAGGGTACATGCCACCACTGCGGGAAGCCTGGCCACTTCAAAAGAGATTGTCGACTTCTTAAGAAACAAAAGGAAGTTTCAAATACAAATTTTGTGGCCATGATATATGAGATTAATGTTCTCGAAGATGATAATGCATGGTGGATAGATTCTAGTGTAACCAAGCATGTATGCAAGGATCGTAGTCTTTTCAAAACTTATAAAGCAATGGATGATGGAAGTGTTCTTTACATGGAAAATTCCTCTACTGCAATAATTAAAGGAAAAGGCAATGTGCAACTAGAGTTTACTTCTGGAAAAACCTTAACTCTTACTGATGTTTATCATGTTCCTGAAGTTAGGGAAAATCTTGTATCTGGTAGCCTTCTTAATAAATTTGGCTTCAAACTTGTTTTTGAGTCAAACAAATTTATATTATCTAAGGGTGGTATCTTTGTTGGGAAAGGATACATGTATGAGAGAATGTTTAAACTCAATATCAATAATATGAATGCTTCTTCTGCTTATATGGTTGACTCATTATCTTTGTGGCATAATCTTTTAGGACATGTGAATATTAGAAGATTGAATGATATGGCTAATTTAGAATTAATTCCCAAGCATGAAAACGATATGCATGAAAAACGTAAAATATGTGCCAAACTAAAATCACAAGAACTCCTTTTCCAAAAATTGAAAAAACATCTTCTTTGTTGCATTTAATTTATAGTGATGTATGTGATATGCATAATAATCCTACTAAAGGTGGTAAAATATACTTTGTAACATTTATTGATGATTTTTCCAAATATTGCTATGTTTATTTATTACATTCTAAAGATCAAGTATTAGATAAATTTAAAACTTATAAAAATGAAGTTGAGAATTTTTGTGACATTAAAATTCAATGCCTTAGAAGTGAAAAAGGAGGTGAATATGTATTTCTTGAATATTGCGAATCTGTTGGCATTGTGCATGAAACTAGCACTGCATATACACCACAACAAAATGGCATAGCTGAAAGGAAAAATAAGACATTAATAGAAATGGTTAATGCTATGCTTTTTAATGCTGGGCTTGGTAAAAGTTTTTGGGGTGAAGCTATTTTAACTGCATATCATATCTTAAATATAGTACCTAATAAGAAAAAGAAAAGTGACTCCTTATGAATTATGGAAAAGAGAAACCCTAATCTTTTTTATCTAAGAGTTTGGGGTTGTCGAGCTATTGTAAGACTACCTGAACCTAAAATAAAGAAATTAGGAGAAAGAGGCATTGAATGCATATTCTTAGGATATGCTGAGCATAGTAAAGATTATAAGTTTCTTGTAATAGAATCTAATAGCTTTGTTGAGATCAATACTATAGTGGAATCTAAAGATGCAATATTTTATGAAAATAGATTTTCCACTATACCAAAAGGTATTGGTTCTCAAGAGAATGATAAACCAATAGAAATTAAACAAAAGCGTAATGCTAATAATGAGTAAAATCAATTGAGAAGAAGTAAAAGAATAAGGACTAGAAAATCCTTTGGACAAGATTTTATAGTCTATTTAGTTGAAGGGACAAGAGACTCACAATCTAAAAAAACCATGATCACACGTACTATAAAGTCTGATCCCTTCACCTATAAAGAGGCAATGAGACAAAAAAAAAAAAGAAAAGTCATTTATATCAAATAATTCTTACCATTGGTAGTCGAAGGAGGATCCAAGCCTAATTTTGATAACCGCAAACTCTCATAGTAAAGCTCTTTAGCAAAACTCCCCTCCATCTGCAAAACCAAAAGCAGCAACAACAACAACAATAATAAAATAAATTATAAAATAAAATCCAATTTCTAACAACAATTATTTATTGATCATCACTAGCTCACAAAACTCGAACGCAAGCACACAGTCTCATACAATTGACTAGGCATTTGCCTTTCTGTTACTCAGAAAAAAGTTTATTGAATATAAAATTTCATATAAAAAGTTTATTGAGTTGTATGATTACTTTTATGCTGAATCCCGTAAATTGCTTTGACAGTTCTAGTCCATTAAAGAAGAACTCTCTAATCTTTCAATGCCTGACCTATAAATAAAAATCACAAACGCGTTATTGGGGAGTAGGCACAAACCGGTTTGGGTCGGGGTTTGTTCAAACCGAAAGAGACCGGTTTGACCGGCTGTACTTGAACCCAAGCGGCGAGCTTCGTAACAAATCGAACCGCATTGAAATTGGAAAATCCCGGTTCATTTCGGCTGGGTTACATGATTGCATCAGATCAGGTTTAGTCTAGACAGAGGGGAAAAAAAAATCAAGGTGCTCACAAACCAATTGAAATATTTGTTCATAACATTTTACAAACAATCAGTTAAGAAATCAAACTTAAGAAGACCTAAAACCATGGCTCAATTTCCAGAAACTGAAAATACAGAGCCACAACATCAAAAAGTAAATTAATCATAGCCGGCGACTAGAAGTAATACACGACGCCAAGGAAGATGGATGGCGGCCTAAAGTTATATTGGAGTTCTTCCTTTAGGTAGCATTTGTTTTTTGCCTAAAATTCGAATAGATCTTAATTTAGCTGAAGTGTTAGAGGAAAGTGGCTCTACTAGTTGAAGCCTTCGAAACAGTCATCCAAGTACCTAAATTTGACGCACACGTCAGGCATTCCTCAGCAACCTTTGCTCCTGCAAGACCAATGCAAGATTGTAGCTGACGTTGATAGCTCTGGTAAACAAGAAAAATCAATTCTAGGACCTTTCTCGTATATTTATTAAAAATGCTAAACTCTTGTGTGACTCAGTATGTTCTTTTGAATGCAGGCGAGGGCCATGGAAGTTAGCCATGTTTTAAGAGTAAGCTGCTTCGCAAACATACAAGAAAATCAACTGGATGGAGCAATGGTGAAAAGGAAGATAGGACTACAAATACAATTGCTGGTTCTTCTAAGTGGTTAAAGTGAAGAGTGTCTATTTCAGTAGTGTAATAATAGTAGAAAATATGGTGT
Organism: Luvunga scandens; assembly: GCA_030449905.1. NCBI lineage: Eukaryota > Viridiplantae > Streptophyta > Magnoliopsida > Sapindales > Rutaceae > Luvunga > Luvunga scandens. The sequence continues at coordinate 195,250 of JASUUG010000796.1, read as the reverse complement.
CTAGTTTCTTCAACAGGATGCTATAAATCTATCCTTTGTTGTTGCTTTAGCGGGGAGCCTTATCTGCAACCCATGATAATTTATTAAGGAGTGTCTGTTGTTATGTACTAATGGTTATAAATTAACTTAGTTTATGCCTGACTAATAACAATTCGCACTTCTCTATTGACGAATCGATGCATCCTAAGTGACCGGAGTTGCCGAGTCCAACTCTTAAGAGTAACCAATAAGAATATCAACATTCAGTTTCAAGATGCAGATGGGATACTTGAGAACAAGAGGCAAATTGGACTCAGAATGAAATGATTCTTGGCTATAGTCAATTCACCATCAATGTTCTCAATAGGAAAAATCAATCATTCTGTTCATTTGCTCTCTTCGTCTTTATTAATTATGCCTACATTTTCCACATTTAATGAGTTGATTTGGAAATGCAAGTATACTACTGTCTTTTAAATATCCTTCACACAAATATAATCTCAGTTCCAGTTTTTTTGGCAAGACCACAATTACAGATTATGGAATGGAACAATAGTTTATTCAAATAATGAGATCCTACAAAATATACTGCCTTACTGTAGGCAGATTACAACATTTCCATGCCGGTGCAAACTATCATTTCCCAATCTCATTACACAATGACACCGACTACTTTTGAACTTCTAAATGTACTTGAATTGTAGGGGTTTCAAGAATAATTGATTCAAGCTCTCCAAAGCGATTCTCTAGGGGACTGCAGTCTGAACTTTGATTTTGCAAACCTGTTACATTGGAGCCAGCTTCAGCATGCTCACTCTGTTCCACTTCTTTCTTCATCAATATATCATCATGAAACAACTTAAGGGCATCTGTTGTTGAAAGAGAATGATCAGATTCATACAAGTTCTGCAAGTTGTTCCTTTTCTCTCGTGTTTCAATCAACATCTCTTTCAGCTCATTGGGAAGGCAAACCAGAGCACTTCAAGAAGGAAAAACCAAAATCTAATTAAACAAATTATGCAAACATGTATATATCTCTCATGAACTCAAGAAATTCAAATATTTTTGCAAAGCTACATATAATTTTTTTCATTTTCTTATTAGCATACCTGGTAACACCTCTAACAAGACCCCAATTGTATCCAGAATGAAATGACACCTTAAAGCCGATATTAAATCCCTCTTGTGCAGTCCCTGCTAAAAGTCCATCACGATATCCAATCTAGAGTTTATCAAGAATGACATTAGCGTAGGTTCAGAAAGTATCATACATTTGCACACAGGAAAAATATGAAAACAAAATTAACATACAGTGTGGAATTGATCACGTCTCCTCTGCCACTCTCTGTCTAAATCAGTCTCTACATCAAACTCCTCATCAGATCCACCCCGCAGAGATCCATCATCACCATCCAGCAAATCACATCCATCACAACCTGAAACTAAACAATGCATTGCATGCGTTGCTCTACAAAGGAACTTTTCCATCCCAACATGCACGCAGAGATATCTTTTTTAACATTAACGTGCAATTTAATCTACACCTAACATTCTGTGCTTAAACATAAGAAAATTGGACGCATTCCAATTTTCTAGAGAATTAAACCGTTTTCTCCTAGTTCACATCCGAATTCAGAAGATGCATACTCAGCTAATAAACTTATCAAAAGGCATTTCACATACAACTTTAATTTTGGAAAGCAAAACAAAAAAGTCATTTATATCAAATAATATCGTTTATATCAAATAATTCTTACGATTGGTAGTCGAAGGAGGATCCAATTCTAATTTTGACAACTGCAAACTTTCAGAGTAAAGCTCATTAGTAAAACTGCCCTCCATCTACAAAACCAAAAGCAACAACAACAATAGTAATAAATTATAAAATAAAATCCAATTTCTAACAACAATTATTTATTGATCATCACTAGCTCACAAAACTCAAACACAGATACACAGTCTCATACACTTGACAAGGTATTTGCCTCTCTGTTGCCCAGAACAAAGTTTATTGAATATAAAATTTCATATAAAAATTAATGGAGTTGTGTGATTACTTTTTGCTGAATCCCATAAATTGCTTTGCCGGTTCTAGTCCATCAAAGAAGAACTCTCTAGTCTTCCATGCGTGACCTATAAATAAAAATCATAAACGCGTTATTGGGGCAACTAGGAGTTGGCAGTTGGCACGACAGGTTTGGGTCGGTGTTTGTCCAACCGATCCAGACCGGTTGTACTATAAACCCAACCGTGCGAGCTTCGTAACAAATCGAACCGCATCGAGTTGGAAAATTCCAGTTCGTTTCGGCTGGGTTACATGATTACATCAGATCAGGTTTAGACTAGAAACAGGGGGAAAAAATTGAAGGTGCTCACAAACCAATTGAATTAGTTGTTCATAACATTTTATAAACAATCAATTAAGAAATCAAACCTAAGAAGACCTAAAATCATGTCTCAATTTCTAGAAATTGGAAATACAAAGCCACAACCTCAAAAGTAAATCAATCACAGCCTTGCTACTTGAAGAAGTGACACACGGGGCCAATCATGTTTGTTATCATAGGCATCAGGGAACCCATACTCAGTCGGTAGTGTTTCATCCTCCGGACCGATCAGGGCTAATATTTCCTCCTTGTAATTCAATTCACGAAGCTCTGCGTCAGTAGGCTTCTGACCTTCAAACAAATTCTCCTCATCCTCTATATAATCTTTGATTTCCTCCAGTTTCTTTTGCACCCTCTTTGTCAAGTATTTTTGTCTCGAAACTTCTCTTAAATTTTCAATTCCATCATCTTTTCTTGATCTCCGCATTTGGTCATCTTCCTCCTTCCGCGTCAACTTGGGCTCTGTTAATTTCCGTGTTGCTGCGGTATCGCGTTCTCTGATACGTCGCTCGAATTCCTCCTTTCTTCTTTGATCCAGCAATCTTTCTGCCTCTGAATCCGAACCATCATCCTCCTCCCCTTGGGAAATCCGTCTCCTAACCACCCGTTTCTCTTCTTCCACACTTGCAATCCTCTCATCATCATCATCTTCACGTCCTGTCCTCTTTCTAAACCGTTTCTTATTTGTATTAGCAGTGATCCTGATAACATCATCATCAGCATCATCATGAGCGGCGTCCAAAATAGTGCAAGTCGTCTGCTTCTTCACCAAAAGAGCAGCTTCAGTGTCCTGTTTCTGATAAATATTTAAACCACATTCTTTACGGGGAACTCTAGCAAAAGTTTCTTGAGCAAATGCACGTGTTTCAGTTGATGAAGAAAATTCAAACTCCTGAAGCTTGGTTTCCAAGTCAGCCGGGGACAAGGCTTGCTTGGATAGTCCAATAACATATTGGACGATGGCGGGCTGAGAATATCCGAGCAGTGATATTAACTTATCGGATACCCACGTCTTCAGATTATCCTCACTCTCCATTGATATCGGACGTTTACAAATTGTTGTAGAAAATCAAACTGAAAGGAAGTAAAACATAAGCAAAAAGAAGACACACATCTATCAGAGAATAAAGCACTAAGATTATCCGTAATTCTCTCTCTCTAACTCTCTCACTCTAGTGTTTGTAATTGTCACACAAAGATCGTACAGAAACACCCTTTAGATAGGCTTATAATCCAAAACTCAAAAGGAATCCTAATTCGTAAACAACACGGAAATCGGAAATTACTGTCGTACGCGTCTTTTAGCCTTCTAACGACATGGCGTGCATTCATATAAAACAGCAACGACTTGTCATACATATTGCTTTACTAAAATCTCTTTTTCCCTTTGTCATAAATATAAAGTGAGTGCTCATTCTTTCTGAGTGTCTTCCTGGGATCTATATAATATAAAGCGAGGTTAAAAAAGCAAACATACTTATAAACTATTTATATATATGGTCACTAGTGGCACGACGACGGTATCGGGAAGGAAACAAATATAATGAAGTTCTAATATTTGTTTATCTGTGTTCTCTTAAAGTTTAGGACAGATAAAGTCAAGGTTTCTAGTGATTGATATTTCCAAAGTATATAATTAATCATGATGAGCAGCAATATTTTGTCCGATTTCATCTAAAGATTGATTGCAAATCGTGCATTGTGAAACTATTTTACCGATGTCTTGAAAACTACTCTCAAGCCAATGCAGAAAGCTGTTAACTTTTAATATTTACCTTAATTTGTATTGCCTGTATTATTATTCTCATTCAGTAATGTCTGATATAATTTTTATTAGAGGTGGTAATAATATCCGCCCGGACCAGATCCGAACTAGACTCGGCCAATGCAGTCTAGGTAAAACTCAGATCACATGCATTAATAAACTGGTTTTGGATTTTGAGAATGAATACCCGAACATGTTCAGGCATGGCACCAAAAACTCGAAACCCGGATCCGTGCCTGGTCTTTTAATGAGTAAAAGAAAAAAATTTATAGATACAAAATTACAAACCCTAATCCAAAATAAACCCTAAATCCCTCATACACCCCGAGGCAAGCATGTCACACCCGCGCAGCCACTGCCGCACTCCAACACTCCAAGCCAGCAGCCACCACGCCATAGAATTGAGGTAAGAAGAATCTTTCAGCTGCTTCTAAATTTGGTATAACAAGTTTCTCCTTACAAGTATATTTTGTTTGTTTTGTTTTGTTTTGTTCAGATAGAAAGTGAAGATGACAAGCTATGGAAAGCTGACACAAGAGAACCCTTCGAGGAAGTTGCAGCAAGGGAAATGGAGTTTATGAAATGGTGACTTTACTGTTTTTTCAGATTTTAAGTAACATAATCTAGGACGGCAAGAAACATTGAAACTTATAGTTCTCCTATCATATTATAGGTTGTGGACTCGACAAGAGAAGGAGATCACAGTTGTCAGCCATGGCATTTTTTTAATTCAATTTGAATATGCGGGCAGGGAAGTCCGGCTTAAAAACCCATGCGTTCCGGGCTTAACCGACCCCGGACCTGGGATTTGCCAAGTCTAATTTTTGCGTAAGAAAAATAAAACGAAAATTGAACAAAATTAGGGCTGTTAACAAAACTATAGATATTGAAGATTAATTAGTTCTCTCTGCCGGCGAAAGCTCATGCAAAAGACAACTTTCGATTACCAGCCAACTCCCACGTTTCTTATCGAAACCTTAATCGTAAAAATCATAAAAACAGAAATGTAGTTGCAGTACACATGCACAAAATATGAACAACACATAACTAAGTAGACACATAAAATGGTATGCACGGGGTACTGATCTCAATCACCCCGGCAACCACCTCAGCCACTATCGTCACCGTCACCCTCAGCAACTGAGACAACAACCCACCAGCTCTCCGACCAGCTCTCCGGCCGCTTCCGGGTTAATTCCAATTTGACCTTTTTCTTCGTCTTTCTTTTCGTCTTCTACAGGCGGGGGATCTACACATGCAAACACAATCATTGATAGGATTGAAAATGCAACCACAATTTGAAAAAGTAGCAGAATGCCACCAAAGAAGTTTTTGGAACTCTCGTAGTTTTGTAAAGCTACTGCTAATCGCTCCATTCTTTTTAATCTCCTTAAGACAAAAGAATTGAAACAAACACTTCAATTTATGGACCTTACAATAAAGTTCTGTATTTCATGGGTGTATTACTTGATGCCGTCCTAGGAAACTATATTTATAATATATATTTTTATAGCTTAATTTGAAACTTCGTCTTATCTTCGTGGTTTATTAAAAATGTTTAATATATACTATCTTGATCGCATTCAAAATGGCAGCTTCTAACCAAAGCTTTTTGTTTAAAATATGTCGACACCATAGCTATGAAAGTTTTTGTAACGGTTTTTCCTAGAACATTCATCTCTTCTATATAATATGTTATATTCACCAATAAATATTTTATATGAAATTTAAACTTAGAGATATGTTTTTAGCCTTAGGTGTTGTGGCTTTTAATACAACGTTGCTGTGAAAATAAACTTTCTTTTTGAATTACATGAGATTAATGCTCATATTACAACTCATATTTACAAATAAAATTATTACTGGGACTGAAGTTTACAAATTTTATATGGCACAGTTCAAATTTCTAACTCTCTCTAATATTCATGGGACGTCTATGTTGTGTGCAGAATGCAGAGTCAAGTGCACCAAATAATTACGAAAAATAAAAGACACAGGAATTTAACGTGATTCGGCAATTATGCCTACGTCCTCGGAAGCAAGAGAAAAATAATTGTATTATTAACAATTATTTGAGCACAATATTTGAGTAACAAATCTCACTCTCCAAAATCCAAATACACCTAATACTCTCACATACACTTGAAAGGAAATACCTCTCAATTGCTCACACTCTCCAATTGCTCACTCTCAACACTTCTTCACTTGAATTATTCTGAACTTTGAAATGCTTCTCACAAATATTTTGGGATGATCTACAAATGCATTTGACTTCTCTATTTATAGGCAAGATGGATGCACTATTGCACCAAATCCGTTGACAAATGCATGCACGCGGCTCTAACCTTGGTCAACTTTTGTGGCTTATGCATGTAGCTTTGGTGGCCATCAAATAATACCATGCATGTGGTGCATGTGGTGCATGTGGCCTTTTGACTTTTCAACAATTCTCCACCTCGACGAAGAGTTGTTTAAATTTGAGCCGACTACTAATAAACAATCATCCCTAAAGTAGCTGCATCTTTATGACTGCCTACGTACCCAAAATCTGGGATCAAGCCAACCGTAATTCAAAATTCTCCAAACTCAACACATTCGAAAAATTTGAATTAGTTTCAAGCAATGTTGAAACTTAACTCCAGAAATCACCTTTGTCAATATATCTGATGGGTTATCCTTAATATTGACCTTTTTTAATAACACATCACCGAATCTCTCTGACATAATGATATTTTACATCTATGTGTTTCGTCCGAGCATGATATGTTTGATTCTTCGTAAGGAATATTGCACTTTGATTGTCACATAACACCTTAATGTTCTCCTAGATTACTTCCAAATCACCTAATAAACCTTTGAACCAAATAGCTTCCTTTACAACCTCAGTTGCTACCATATACTCTGCTTCCGTAGTGGACAGAGCAATTGTCGATTGTAGAATCGACCTCTAGCTTACTGGACCTCCACCTAATGTGAATACATAGCCTGTTGTTGATCTTTGCTTATCTAGGTCTCCAGCGAAATCATAATCACAATACCCGACACATTATTGACCACAATCCTTTTTATACAATAACCCAACATCAACTGTCCCATACAAATATCGAAGAATCTACTTCACCGCAAGCCAATGGTCTTTACCCGGATTGTGCATGTATCTGCTAACCATACTAACGGCTTGAGAAATATCGGGTCTTGTGCACACCATAGCATACATAAGACTACCCACAACACTTGCATATGGAACACGAGCCATGTAGTCGCGCTCCTCTTGGAAGGAAGGAGGAAGGACATGAAGAAGAGCTTAATTTGAAATGAGGAGCTAGAGGAGTACATACCGATTTAGTTTTGTCATCCATGCCAAACTTCTCTAGCACATTTCTCAAATAAGACCTTTGAGTTAACCACACGCTTCCATTCTTCTTGTCTCTATGAATCTCCATTCTAAGTATTCTCTGTGCATCACTCAAATCTTTCATCTCGAACTCAGAAGCCAACTACTTCTTTAATATCTCAATCTCCCCTCTATTCTTCGAAGCTATAAGCATATCGTTGACATAAAGTAACAAATAGATGAAAGCTCCATCTTGTAGTCTTCTAAAGTAAATACAATGATCATGTTCACTTCTGATGAATTTTTACCCTTGTATAAATTGATCAAACCTCTTGTACCACTGCCTCGGTGATTGTTTTAATCCACACAAAGATTTAATCTATCTGCACATATGATTCTCCTTTCCAACAACTTTGCAATCGCTAGGCTGAGTCATATAGATTTCTTCCTCCAAATCTCCATGTAAGAATGTCATCTTCATATTTAATTGAGCCAACTCTAACTCATATTCAGCTACCAAGGCAAATAGGATACGAATGGAAGTATGTTTCACAACTAGAGAGAATACTTCATTATCATCAATACCTTGCTTCTGAGTATAACCTTTTGCCACGAGCCTTGCCTTGTATCGAAGAGTTGATTGATTTAGAGATCCTTTCTTCTTGGTGTAGACCCTTTTATTGCCAATAGCCTTTTTTCCCTTAGGTAACTCCATAAGTTCCCAAGTCTGATTTTGATGAAGAGACTTTATCTCTTCCTCCATGACTAACTTCCACTGATCACTTTCACTTCTGCGTAATGATTCGTCGAAAATGTTGGGGATGTCATTATCAATAACTGGAAGTGCATAGGCTACCACCATATCTTTAATAAGCCACCCAGGTTTCTTTATCACTCTTTTTGGCCTCCTTGTTGCTATAGACTCATTTTCATCTTCTACATCTTCACTGGTTGGTTCCTCCTTTTGTGGGATATCAATAGAAACAACTTCTTCTTTAATTCTTGGGGCCACCTCCAAAGTTGAACTCTTTTCTAATGTAAAACTAACTGTTACATATGAAGTTGTATCAAATTCCATCCGCTGCAATACCTCTTTGGTCTTGTTCTCCGCCTACTGAGAACTTGAAGCTTTCAACATAGAAGCTTTCAACATAGAAGCTTCATCAAAAGTAACATCTCTGCTACACACAAACTTTTTATCTTCGAGACTCTAGAGCTTGTAGCTTTTAACTCCACCTTTGAATCCCATAAAGATAGCTTTCCTTACACGAGGATCAAGCTTATCATTCTTTACATGATAATAAGCTAGACACCCAAACATACGAATGGAATCATAGTCTTGTGCATGCTTTTTAGACCATATTTTTATAGGAGTTTTATTTCCAATTGTAGTAGAAGGCAACCAGTTTATTAAGTGACTTGCGTAGCTTACAGCCTCAGCCCAAAACTTTTTATCTAAACCAGCATTAGATAACATACATTGTACTTTCTCTAGCAAAGAATAGTTCATACGCTCAACCATACCATTCGGTTGCGGAGTATGTCTCACTGTGAAATGTCTTTTTATACCTTCACTCTGGCATACTTGCCAGAATGGATCAGAAGTATATTCACCCCCATTATCAGACCGTAATACTTTGATCTTTCTACCAGTTTAAGTTTCCACTAGTTTCTTCAATTTCACGAAAATCTCTAGAACCTTATCGTTTGCTCGCATGGTGTACACCCACACACGTCTAGAGAAATCATCAACAAATGAAACAAAATAATGGCTTATACCAATTGATGCAGTCTTGGTTGGTCTCTATACATCACTGTGAACATATTCAAGGATCTCACGAGTATCGTGATTAGTTATACCAAACTTGACCTTTATTTTCTTGCCAACTACACAATGCTCACAGAAATTTAATTTACATGTTTTGGTACCTTTTAAAAGTTCATGCCTCATCAGAGTTTGCAAAGACTTCTCTCCAGCATGTCCCAGTCGTGCATGCCATTGCTTGATAGTGTCACTATGCGCCTCAGCAACATTCGCTTCATTAGTTATACCCCCTTTAAATAGTACAAATTATGACACTGGACCCTTGCAGAATCACCATAGCTCCATATGTGAACTTTATTTTGCCATTTTCAATGGTAACCTTGTAACCTTTATCTTCTAGAGCACCCATAGAAATTAGATTTTTCTTTAGAGCTGGAATATATCTAACCTCCTTTAACTCTTTGACCATTCCATCAAACATCTTGAGCCGAATTGTTCCTATCCCCATTGTGATACAAGGTTGATCATTTCCCATCACAATTACACTGGATTCTAAATTACGAAAATTCGTAAACCATTCCTTTATAGGACATAAATGATAGGTTGCTCCAGTATCAAGTATCCACTCGTCCGAACTAGCCACATACGTTGTATATGTAATACTTAGTGAATAATCAGAGTTTTCATCTTCGTATGCCATGTTCGCTGCTACTGGTTTATTTCTATCTCTCTTATGAGGCTTCGGACAATCTTTCCTCCAATGGCCATTTTCATCACAAAAGGCACATTCATCTCGAACTATATTTCTACTTCTTGACTTAGACCGAGAGTTCGTTTTACCGTGCTTCTTCTTTTTCTCCATCGTCCTTCCTTTGGCTAACAAAGCTTCGGACGATGTTCTTTCGAAATGTTTATCATTATTCTGAATTTCCAAATTGGTCAATGTTGTGCAGACATCTTTAAAAACAATCACGCTTTTCCCATATAATAAGGTAGTCACAAAATGACTATATTCTTCTGGAAGTGAGTACAGCAGAATCATAGTCTTGACTTCATCCTTTATATCTTCATCAAGATTCTTTAAATCAGTAAGTAACTTTTCAAATCTTGAGACATGGTTGTGCATTGACACCCCAGGCTTCATTCGAAAGACGTATACCTGACTCATTGCATGGAGTTGATTTTTGGGACTTTTTAACAAGTACTTTTCTTCCAATGTATGCCACAGAGTCTTCACACACTCCTCATCTTTCACCAGGTATTTCACTTCCTTGGTCAAGCAAGATCTGATTTGACCATAGGCTTTTTCATTCATACGATCCCAAGTTTCTTCGTCATATAAGTGTTTTTTATTTTTTAGAACAACGTCGAAATCAATTTGAATAAGGGCATCCATAACTTCGCGTCTCCATATGCCGAAGTTGATTTTCCCATCAAACTTTTCAATATCGATCTTCTGGCCTCCAATAATGGGTGCTGAAAGGCGATTTGACAATTCCCTCATTCCACCTGAACTGTCTTCCGGAATAGTGTGGGTAGATCTCTCCTCACTTCTAGAAGTTTCACCTTCTACCATTTTCTCAACGAACTATTCCTACTTGAAAAACAATCTCTATTGATGTTTATTTCGTGCAAATAAATGCACAAAAAAAGTTCCCAGGAGAATGGAGGGTCATAACGTTCCCACTTAAAATCCAGACTCCTTAAACTCTTATCGTCTTGTTGACAGAACTTTTCTAGACATGCAAAAATACACACTACTTACAATAGATTGTCTCCCAAGTACAAATAGCTGTTTCTACTGTATTCGTAAATAGTACCGTATTCGTGAATAATATCGTATATGATTAATACTGTATTCCCAAAGTACGAACCTTCGGCTTTGATACCAATTGTTGTGCACGGAATGTAGAATCAAGTGCACTAAATAATTGAGAAAAAAAAATACACAGGAATTTAACGTGGTTCGGCAATTATGCCTACGTCCACGGGAGCAAGAGAAAAATAATTGTATTATTAATAATTATTTGAGTACAATATTTGAGTAACAAATCTCACTCTCCAGAACCCAAATACACGCAGTACTGTCACATACACTTTAAAGGAAATACCTCTCCATTGCTCACTCTCTCCAATTGCTCACTCTCAACAATTCTTCACTTGAATTGCTTTGAACTTTGAAAAGTTAAGCAAAATAAAATATAAAAAGACCATAAATTTGACATCTTACAAAATACAAATTTATTATTATTTATAATTATTATATTAGCCTTCAAACTTTATAATTTTTTCATACATATTTAAGGATAAATAAGTAATTTAATTAAACAAATAATAAATGAATTTTAAACGCATGGATCATATTTGATTCATTTATGACTCATTTATTAAATGAATCATAAACGAATAAGTGAATCAATATCCTTGAACCTAGATTTAATTCGTTTAATTAGCAAATTGAATCAAATTCACCCATTTATTAAACGAATCAATTTTTTCAAATCAAATCCATTTAATTCGCATTGAATCGAATCAAATAAATGAATTCTGACCCAGATTGCCACCCCTTCAACACAAATGAATTAAATGCTCTCGCAAATCAACCGTCAACATAATGAAGAAAGAATAATTTTTGAGTAAATATGACATTTTAACATATAGATTTATACAAAATTAAATATAAAAAAGGTCACATTTACATTTCAAAATGTTCTTTTTTGGTTTACATTTTAACGAGAGATTATGGAAAATAATAATAATAATAAAAGAATAAGAATCATGAAGGTTGGACAAGAAGTGCTTCATTTGAATGATAAAGTTTAATTCAAAGCGAGAATATTTATTAAGTTAAATAATGACAACACACGTTGTAAAATCTATCAAAATTTCTAGAGTGGAAATTAAGCACAAAACCAGAAATTTTAGGCATGGTACATGTACCAATCATTTGTCAATCTTCCACGTACATTTTCTAGCTAATAAGCTCCTAGAATATGAATCAGAATTTATATATAAGTAGAAAGGAAGACATGCACGGTTGGATGGATGGTGGGTCTTCAACCACCTCCGCAACCACCACAGACACCGCCACCGCCACCGCCATCGCTGCCACCTCCTTCACAGCCGCAACAACCTACCGCCTTTCCAGCCGCTCCCATATCAATCTCAACTTGGCGTTTTCTTTTTCCTCATTCTTATTTTCTTCTTCTCCATGAGGAGGAGGATCCACACATGCAAAAGCTATCATTGCTAGGATTGAAATTGCAATCAAAACTTGGCAAAGTAGCACTATGCCACCAAAGAAACTGTTCAACTGTCATTCTGTAAATTTACTACTGATTGTTCCATTTTCCTTTTTTCCTTAGATTAAAAATATTGAAGAACTTCAATTTATAGGCCTGGTAAGTACTGCATGTACTTAATAATTGGATGCCGTCCTAGGAAAGTATATTATATTTATATAAATTAGCTTGAAGCTTCTTTCTATCTTCGCGACTTGTTTAACATCAAATATTTTAGCAATATCGCGGCTTATTATAGTCAATGTTTTTGTTGTGTTTACTTGACGTATATCGATCGATGTCATATCATATAGATATATAATCACGTACGTCGGATTGTGCAAGGGTATTAATTTCCAAGAAGATTCATCAGATTTTGAAATATAATATAATTCAACATTATATATATAATTCTTGAGAGTTAGCTTTAAATTAGATTTAGGATTGAGGTATCGTGGTTTTGATTCATTCGTGGATGCCGTGGAGGGGAATTGACGGTTATGTACCAAGTATATATTACGAGTAGCATAATCATTAGTTGGCTAATTAACAATTCTATGTAGCTTAATTTGCAGTTGAATTATATTAAAAATTTTATAGCGAATTTTCCAAGAAGATAAAATAGAATTAACATTCCATGTGAAACACCGTGAAGTTGATTACTCCTGAAGACTTTGGAAGTCACAGTGACCAGAATAAGAATATGCTTGGTTACTTAATAGCTAAAATATTGTCCATTTGTGTACATTTGTTACTAATTATTATCATGCGGGTTATATATGTGCACGCAAGTTCACTATATCCCTTGATTAGAGGATATTTTTATATGTTTTCCAATAATTTGAAAAGCGGAAGTGGGTATAATTCAATTTATAAGAATGAAGAAAGATTTATGTCGGAGAACTTGCAAGGAATGACGCTGGGTTGAAGAATTTTATTGAAAGAAGTGGAAAAAAAGAAAAGCAAAGAAAATAAATGTATCTGTTGGCTTGATGCAGACCGGTTCCTCTTATTGGTAAAAACTTATGCATGTCGTGCATACACCATCTCAGCATGGTAGGTGGTACGCTTAGATAATCACGCTTTGTGAGAAGAATTTGTGTGGGACTATCCCACTACTTTAGTGAGGCGGTGAAACAACTCAATACTCTTCTGCCATGTGAAAGTTTATGGGATCAGTAGTGGGTTATATAATGAGATGAATTAAATTAACTATTAAAATATTAGTATGGAACCTATAATGAAACCCACTACTCTCCATGTGACAGAATACTTGGACTGTCTATTATACCATTGGACTATCGATTGTTGAGTTGATGAGATTACTCCACACAAGTTTTTTTTTTTTCCTTGCTTTGCTAGTTGGAGAGCAATGTCCATTGTTGAGTTGATGGGATCACTCCACGCAAGTTTTTTCTTTTTTTTCATGCTTTGCTATTTGGTAGATCAATCGATGAGGCCTGTCCTTACAATTTTTTTTAATTTAAAATTTCGTGGGTACCACATTAATAAACATAACCACAACTAGTCTCACTAACCAACCAAATGATAGAGCATGATTGGCTAGGCATGCACAAGTTGACGAACGAATTTCATATATATTTTTTTATTTGATTGCCATGGATTTTGGTGTTATTTCTTCTGGTTTTAGTATCTCAGGCACCAAAGTCGGGCTGCTTGTGAATTATGATGTCGTCTTGTGTTATCTCAATACAATAAAGATGTATTTAGTATGTAGGGTAGGATATGATATGATAGGATGTGATATAACAAAATGAGATGAGATAAGATATGATTATATTTAACACTGACTTGTGTTTGATGTAGTTCATAATTAGTTTGGATTGAGTTATATTAATATTACCTCACGTAATTAGACAAGAATTTATATGTAATTTGACATTAAATATGATTGAAAAATAAACAAAATTTACTAAATGCTTGGATTTTGATTTTAATTTAATTATAAGGTTTATAAATATTATTTTCCTAATAATAAATTTAGAATCTAAATTTAAACTATGTTATTACCAAGAATAATACTAATCCTCCCACCTCGCTAGGGATCAGAGTTCATGTAATATATGGAAAGCAAAACAAATGAAAATATAATATATATATATATATATATATATATATTAATAAATAAATGAATTATAAGATGTTTATTCCAGGAAAACAAGCCAACCCCACCCTCTTTAACAGCTTCCAAACAACCCATAAGTACTCAAATTCATGAAGCGAGCTTGCAACAATTTGCTGTTTATAATTATATATGCGTTAAAACATTGTATCGTATATTCAATTACCAATAGGGTTTGAACCATACACACATTCTCAATGTAATAAATGTATTTCTTCTAGTTTGGAAAATTAGCTCAACTAATGTAGTCGGTGTATACCACGCAACCAAATGATTTGCCTAGCTCTTTACTCTTTAGTAGTATTCTTTCATGTGGCTGCTTTTAGCTTTCTTAATTTACTATCTACACTTGTTTTTATGCTTTTCTTGTTTTCTTAATGCACACTTAAGACACCAACCATTGTTTACGAACCATCAAGTACATATAATCCACATCCGACAGCAGAGAGCCGAGTCGAATTCACTGATTCCTCATAGTTTACATGGTGTGTATCAGATGTCAAAATATCATTGCGGTCTCCTTGTAGTTTACTAACATTGATTCTTAATCTCTACATTTCATGCGAGAGTTGGAGCCTTCATCTAGCCATTTTCACTCTGACCGTATGAAAATGGTCACAGGAACTCGATTCAGTCTTCGAGGCCAATTTCAATTTCCCAAAATCACTCACCATTGCTTCACAAGAACCCACCTCAGACTTGACATCAATGTCAAACGTCACTGTCGGCGGCGGACTGAACGTGTACCCCGGGAAAATAAACTGCAACATACCCAGAGCACTCGAAGCGTCATTTAACGTAGGACTGACGCCGTCAACCTCCGCCTTGATGATCTCCCAAACCGAAAATGCCATGACGTTTTTGAAGCCACCCGACTCTTTGGCTGCTTCAACCAAATTCCGGTGGCAGTTTTGGAGTCCAAATGAACTGCCGCTTCGACGTCCGTAAGTAAGGCCAGTAACGTCTCGTCCTCCGATCACGTGGATATAATCTGATATTTCCGAGATGACAAGGATTGATTCTTCTGTGCCCTCTCATTGCTCAGCTCAAACCCTAACCCAAACTCTTAAAAATTAAATTGATGCTTGAGTTGCCGTTCTGTTCTCAGTTTGATCTTGTGCTGCAAATTGAATCGATTCTGTGTCTATGCCATGTCGTTTCATGTGATGACTAAACTTGCGGTGGATTTACTGAGTGAAAAGGGTAATGTCCAGGATGCCCAGGTCAACTGTATGCAAGCCCGTAATAGTCCCAGCGAAAGCTATATGTTAAACGCAGCGTTTTGATTGTAATAAAAGTATAAATCCCACAGCGCCACCCGGAGAATGTGGTAGCTTTCTAGGAAATGAGATTAAAAACGCGCAGTGGCAGTGCTCGAGTCCCTAAAAATGCTTCACCAAGTCGAATTTCAACAACTCAGTCACTTCGTTTCTTTAATCATGAACATGAACTGGTATTTTCTCTCTGTCTCTTCATCTTTCTCTGTTTGCTTCTCGAGAGCGTTTCCTTCTGCAAAAAATGGTTAACTAAAGATGCTCGCTTGCAACTGCTCTTGCAAATGTAGCTTTTTTTTTTTAAATGATTTAATATGATCAATTTCTTTCCGTGATTATGCTCTTTTGTTACTGTTTGAAAAATGCGTGTGCGTGTGATTTTCAAAGACCAGGGGAAGTCTCTGAAGTGATACATTGCTTTTTGAAAACAAAATATTACTTGATGATATTATATGTTAACTTTTAATTAAGAAACTTTTGAAGTGACAACTTCTGAAAATTTTAGTTGGATCTTTACAAAGGATGGAGCAAATGGAGAAACATTAAGCAAAATGAATGGCGATATAGGTATGGCTTCTGCATATAATGATGATGAGATTGGTGTTCACATAGAAAATCATAGTGGTTCAGGCCGGAGTGGAGATTTTATGGATGTTGATTTGTTGGAGGAAGAGCCTTGTATTAAGTGCGATAGACGTGATGAGAACCTGTTGGTTTGTATCAATCTGGATGCCCAATTTCTGTACATGAAAACTACCTGAGCTGTGGAGTTAAATTTGATGATGTGGGAATTTTTTACTGTCCCTAATGTTGGTATAAATGTGAATTGATGAGGACAAAGGAGTTGAGGAAGAAGGCTAATGTTTTATTGATTCTAAAAGTTTTAGTGGTGATAAAAAGAAGGAGAATTCTAGAACAGATAAAGGAAATGAGCTGAATATGTCATCTCTTCATCAAGAGAGAAATTACGGTTGTGGTGGTTGTGAGGATCGAATGGATAATGTTCAAGTTGAGAATCTAATTCTGGAAGTGGAGGGGGAGCCAGAGAATGATGGGACAATGGAAATCAGAGTGACACTCTGGCTGTTCATTCTCATCCTGGGGACAAGATAAATCATAGTCTAGAGAAAGCACCTGAGAGGCTGAGATTGGATCACTTGTGAATTATACTAGTAAAGAAAGGCCCAATGAGGAAACTGTCTGTGAAACTCATGAGCTTGAACTTTTAGAAGATGGAGAAACGATACCAGTGGAAGATTTAGGACACGTTGATTGTGTTGGAGAAGAAGATGTTGTGGATATTTTACTTAATTTATGGAAAGGGGATATTCCTTACACTAAAAAATGAAGAAAGGTGAGAAGAAGAGAATGTAGACCCCAGAACTTTGAGAACTGAAATGTCTGATTCTGATATAGAGCCAATGTCGATGCACCTGAGGTGTGTTGCATGAAGGAGTAAGAGGGCATAATCTCGGGTGTTGATTCACCAAAAAAAGTTGCCCTCATCAAAAGGTGCCAGCCCAGAGAAAACAAAATCTCAGAATGTAGACATATCAAAACAGTTATCCCCTCCTTTTATCCCCACTAAAAGGTGCTAATCCAGAGAAAATAGCTCAGGCTCAAAATGAGAAACTAACTGCCTCCAAAAGGTCTACACAAGCTTCCGGTGGAAAATTGTGAATCAGCATGTGCAGTATATTAGAAAGCGTATACTCTCTCATAAGATTTCATATTGGAAATATTCCAATTTTTTTGCAAAATAGGAGTTAGTTGTGGCATTTGTATATGCTTCTTACACTGATTTGGAATTTACTTTTTCATTACACATTGCAGCACAAACTTCACATTTGCTTCTGAAAAGCGTAGGAGATTACATTGGACAGCTGAAGAAGAAGAAATGCTGAAGGTATGGATTCATGGTCATTGCTACTGTTTGCTTTCAATCAAAATCATTGTGCTGTGTTTCCAAATAATGTCCTTTGGTTTTGATATCCACTGTAAATCAAGATACTGATTTCACCTAATGAAATATTTGAATCTGTATGAAATTGACAATTGATTCAATTTCATTTTAACGCATTGTTGAAATTATTCTGTCTCTGACAGGGTTTTCCACCTCTACCTAATATTATTTGATTCCTTAAAATCTTTCTTATATTTCAATTCAGTAGCTCATTTCTAGAATTTAGAAACTTTGCCTTCACTACTGCTTTAAAATTGAATTATGAGAAAAGAAAATATATATATAATGCATCTCGTATTATACATTGTTTTCATGCTTTTATATGCAAATAAGAGTCAGAGCTAGATTCTAAAAAGCTAAATTGTTGTTGCGATTCAGTCTTAAATATTCAAGATGGATTAGTGAGTTAGAATATATTCAAGATTTAATTTGCTGGATTGTTGATATCTACTCTTGTATTGCAGGAAGGAGTGGAAAAATTTTCAACTAAAGTAATTAAAATCTTCCCTGGAAGAAAGTTTTGGAATTTGGTTATCATGTTTTTGATCCTACACCTACTCCATCTGATCTCAAGGATAAATGGATGAACATTATGGCGAAAGAGTCCTCAGCAATCAGCAGAAGGTAATTTGGTCGTGCATGACTGAAGATGTAGAAGGTGATATTTTAAAATCCTTAAAAGTCAAATATGTGCTGTGCTTACAAGTACATTCATAAATACATCTCACTCTTTCTCTCAGCTATGTGGAAACTATTGCTTCTGAAATGGTTGGGTTGTCTAGGTTGATCAAAAGAAACTCTGGGATGTAAATTTCTATAATGCATACAGCAAGTTTTATGTTATTTAAACTTTTTATGTTTATGTTATTTAGACTGCTTCTGCCGTCACTATTTCTTCATACAGCAGCTTGTTTGTAACATATGGACCGATTAAAAAAAAAAATTTGAGTTTCTATAAAAGGAAAGAAAGAGAGAGAGAAAGGCATTTTTTCTTTCCTAAAATAGAAAGAGAGAGAGAGAGGTTGACCGACCCGACCTGCGGCGTTGACCAGAGTTGACCGACCCGACCCATGGTGTTGACCCGAGTTGACCGACCCGACTCACGGTGTTGACCCGGCCGGATCTTGCGATTTCGGCCACCCCACCGGTCAAGCTTTGTACCGATTTGAAGCTTGTGAGCTGCCGATTGTATCCCTGCCGTCCTCGTCACTGGAAACCGGTCAGAATCCTGGCGATTGAGCTCGAAAAGCCGCAACCAAACCCGTTTCTCCCCGCTGCTGATCTAGTCGGAATTAGGCCGATCTACCACTTGGATCTTGTTCCTCAGCTTTCCCTCATAGTTTTCCAACCAACCCTGTCACCTGAAATGGTCGGATTGCTATCGATCGACTGCCGAAAAGCTCACGATTTTAGTGAGCTCGATCCGCCGTTGCCGTCGCCGTCGCGCGTGGGAGGTCACTGCCGACACCATTGGACTCACCGAAGTTAGATCTAGCAGACTTGAGCTTCCCGTCACCGTTGACCGTTAGGGGCAATTCAATAATTTCACAAACTTTAGGGGTAATTACGTAAATTTAAAATTGGTGGACATTTTGGTAATTTTAGATCAGGGCAGTTAGGTAATTTTAGATTTCGGGGGTAATTCAATAATTTACGCCAATAGGGGCATTTTGGTAATTTTGTATTTTTTCGGGGGTAATTTTATAAATTCAAAACTTGTGGATATCTTTGTAATTGGAATTGAGGATAGTTTGATAATATGTGATTCTGAGTATATTTTGATGAATTTTGATGTCGAGGGTATTTTGGTAATTTTACGAATTTGAGAATATTTTATTGCGGATAAATATTGTTTTGAGCATATTAGTTATAATTCGTAATTATAGTTAGTAATTATGTTATTTCCTTAAATTTGGAGGATTCGCGAATGAGAATTAACCAGCGGACATTGTCGATTATGAGTTCAGACACCGTCACTATTAGTGAAATATAAAAAACCTATTTTCATTGTGGTTTATTATGATTTTAAATTATGGTAAAGCCTGTTTACGACATTGATTTTTAAAGGCTTTGATTTAATGATTTTATAAAAGTAGATTTTATAAAAATATATTTTATCTGTGTTTTGGTGTCGATTATGAGAAATGTGTTTGATTAATGATTTTGAATATGCATGATACTATTTTTAAAGAAAAGAAAAGCGAATTTAAGATATGTTAAATGAAAAAGGAAATGAGATTTCGAATGAGATTTTGGATGAGATTTCGGATAAGGCTTCGAATGAGATTTTGGATGAGATTTCAAATGAGATTTTGGATGAGATTTCAAATGAGATTTTGGATGAGATTTCAAATGAGATTTTGGATGAGATTATATGTTTATATATGTGTATAAAGGTTGTTTGCAAAATTGTTAGACAATACCCTTCCCCTTCAGATATAATGATACATATGAGATCACATATGTATGCAGTATGATGAATACATAATACTTGTATTGAAATATAAATGAGATGATATTTTTCAATCTATCCATGTAGCTCCGGGGCGTGACGGTACTCAGATAGTACGTCATTGCCCGTTTGTTGAGATCCGGATATGATGGGATATGTGATGATATTTTTCGATCTACTCGTGTAGCTTCGGGGCGTGATTGTACTCAGATAGTACATCATTGCCCATCCGTTAAGGTCTGGATATGATGAGATATGAGATGGTACTTCTCTGTCTATCCGTGTAGCTCTGGGGCGTGATTGTACCCAGATAGTACGTCATTGCTCGTCCGTTGAGGTCTGGATATGATGAGATTATTTCCCCTGAGTATTTGTTTGGTGATAGTTTTCGGTATTTCAGTACTGATGTTATAAGTATTATGAATTTCCATTGATTTATACCGTATATTTGCAATGTCGTTTTTTGAGTACATGATTTGGATTTAATAAGTTATTTAAATTGTTATGATATTTTGATGAGATGGTGTTTTGATCTGATTAATTATTTTAAAGTAAAATTATGTTCAAAAACTACTATCCACTCACTGAGTTCATTGAGTTTTATACTTATTCCGTTTTATTATTTTTTCTCCCCCAACAGGAGATTCGCAAGTACAATAGTCGACCAAGCAGAAATAGTTATTTTTGGAATAATGGTTACGTTATGATGTTAAGAGTTATCGATTGATTTATTGAGATATTTTGAAATTGTATAATTTGT
The DNA here is from genome assembly GCA_030449905.1 of Luvunga scandens. NCBI lineage: Eukaryota > Viridiplantae > Streptophyta > Magnoliopsida > Sapindales > Rutaceae > Luvunga > Luvunga scandens. The sequence continues at coordinate 174,147 of JASUUG010000796.1, read as the reverse complement.
TACATTTTGAAGATTGCGAATAACATATGTATTTATTGATATTGGATATTGAATAATTTGGTATTTTGTTGAGGAAATTGGTTGTTTGGAGATAATTATATTTGAAATTCTTTTGGGAGTGCTTGATTTATAATTTTACAGATTTGGTTATATGCTAAATATAGAAAAGACTTTGTTGAATTTTTTGGCAGAATCCTGATTTGTAACATATGGTATAAAAAAAAAATATGTTTCTATAAAAGGAAAGAGTAGAGAGAGAAGCATTTTTTTTCCTAAAATAGAAACTGAGAGGGAGGGACAGAGAGAGAGAGAGAGAGAAGAAGTTAGTGCAGACTCGGATCTGTGCGTCCGACCCGGCCGAATCTCGTGTTTCCGACCACCCCATCGGGCGATCTTGGTACCGATTCGAAGCTTGAGAGTCATCCAACGCATCCCTGCCGTCCTCGTCACCGGAACCGACCAGAACCCCGGCAAACGAACCCGAAAACCCGCGACTCAACCCATTTTGCTCGCCTTTGATTTCGCCGGTTTTAGGCCGATCCACCACTTGGATCTTGTTCCTTAGCTTCCCCTCATTGTTTTTCGGCTAACCCCGTCACCTGAAACGGCCGGATTGCCGCCGATAAACCCCCAGAAAGCTCACAGTTTTTAAGGAGCTAGATCCGCCGTTACCGCCGCATGTGGGCGGTCACCACCGGCACCGTTGGACTTACCAAGATCAAATCTAGCAGACCTGAGCTTCTCGTTGCCGTTGAATGAGTTTCGGTCATCGTTGACCGTTGGGGCAATTCAGTAATTTCACATACTTTAGGGGTAATTCTGTAATTTTAAAATTAAGAGACTTTTTGGTAATTATAGATCAAGGCAGTTAGGTAATTTGAGATTTCGGGAGTAATTCAGTAATTTACGTCGTTAGGGGTATTTTGGTAATTTTACATTTTATCGGGGGTAATTTTATAAATTCAAAACTTGTGGATATCTTTGTAATTGGAATTGAGGATAGTTTGATAATATGTGATTCTGAGGATAATTTGATGAATTTTGATGTCGAGGGTAATTTGGTAATTTTACGAATTCGAGAATATTTAATTATGGATAAATGTCGTTTCGAGCATATTAATTATAATTCATGATTATAGTTAGTAATTATGTTATTTCCTTAAATTAGGAGGATCCGCGAACGAGAATCAACCAGTGGACGTTGTCGATTCTGAGTTCGGACACCGTCACTGTGAGTGGAATATACAAAACCTATTTTCATTTGTAGTTTATTATGATTTTAAAATATAATAAAGTATGATTGCGAGATTGATTTTTAAAGGCATTGATTTAATGGTTTTATATAAATGGATTTTATTGTGTTTTGGTATTTATTACGAGAAATGTGTTTGATTAATGATTTTGATTACCGATTTTGAATATGCATGATAATATTTTAAAGAAAAGAAAAGCAAATTTAAGAGATGTTAAATGAAAAAGGAAATGAGGTTCTGAATGAGATTTTAGATAAGATTTCGAATGTGATTTTGGATGAGATTTCAGATGAGATTATATGTTTATGTATATGTATACAAAGGTATATGAATATGAGCATAATGATCGTTTTTAAAATCATTAGACAGTACCCTTCCCCTTCGGATACAGTGATACAAATGAGATAAGATATGTATGTGGTATGATAAATACAGAGATACTGATAATGAGATACAGATGATACAGATGAGATGATATTTTCGATCTATCCGTGTAGCTTCGGGACGTGACGGTACTCAGATAGTACGTCATTGCCTGTCCGTTGAGGTCCGAATATGATGAGATATGATATGGCTTTTCCTTGTCTATCCGTGTAGCTTCGGGGCGTGATTGTACCCAGATAGTACGTCATTGCCCGTCCGTCGAGGTCCGGATATGATGAGATTATTTTCCCTGGGTACTTGTTTGGTGATAGTTTTCGGTATTTTAGTATTGATGTTATAAGTATTATGAATTTTCATTTATTTATGCAGTATAATTGCGATATCGTTACTTGAATACATGAATTGGATTTAATAAGTTATTTAAGTTTTTATGATATTTTGATGAGTTGGTATTTTGATATGATTAATTAATTTAGAGTAAAGTTATGTTGAAAAACTACTATCTACTCACTGAGTTCACTGAGTTTTATACTCATTCCATTTTATTATATTTTCCCCCTCTAACAGGCGATTCGCAGGTACAATAGTCGACCCAGCAACAATAGTTATTTTCGGAATTATGATCACATTATGATGTTAGGAGTTATCGATTTATTTATTAAGATATTTTGAGATTGTATAATTTGTTACATTTCGGAGATTATGGATAGCATATGTATTTTTATTTGGTATTAAATAATTGACTGATTTGGTATTTTGGTTGAGATAATTGATTGAGGAAGTTGGTTGTATTCGGAATTATTTGGGAGTGCTTGATTTACAATTTTTTTTAGATTTGGTTGTGTAATAATTTAAGGGAAGATTCTGCCGAATTTTCGGTAGAATTCTAATTAATTAGATTACGTGAGAACGATTAAATAGAATTAGGCCGATTCGCCCTGGGGTTTCGATGTGGGTCGTGTCATGATTAATCAGATGACGTCAGAACGATTATATAGAATTAGGCCGATTTGCCCTGAGAGTTCGGGGCGGGTCTTGTCATTGTTTACTAAAGTGTTTCATTTACCCTTGTTTGTGGGATCAAGACCTCAGTTTCCTGTATATCAGACTATTTGTGTGATTATTCAATGCCATTAGTGTAAGTACCCAAGATTCCTTTCCATCACCCAGTTGGATGACTTCATTAAAGGACCGATGATACTTGTTTTAAAATATTTTGAACTAAGTGGGTCAGTTAGCATGACAAATCCAATTCTCCAAATTGCACCCATATAGCCGTATTTTTGTGTTTTAATACTCACATAATGAAGCCTTTTTTATGACGTTTAAAGATTTTTTTTTCCTACTGTCTCTGATTATCATCAGCTCATTCTCTCTAAAATTATGTGCAGTTTTCTACAACTGTCAGTGTGTAAAATGCTTTTGGCAGAGCCTGACCAGTATTTATTTTGTTTCATTTTATAGACATTCCAGTGATTCTAAAACCATCAAGAAAGGAAAATAATGTGCAGCAGCAGTTGGATCATCTTTCTGTATTCTTTGAATTTTTTTGCCACCGGGCCCAAGGAATGTAAATTGCTTGCACATGCACAGGCTGGGTACTTACATATACAGTTTCATGAAACACCAGCGTTAATGTGTAATCAAACAGTTATGCTGTATATTTTTATGTTAATGAACTTCCAAAATGATAACAAAGAAAACAGAGCAATTTTTGTGGGTTGAATAGTCATCCGAAGCGAAGATTTGACTTCACATTGTATCTCAGGAAAATGAATTTGACAAAAAAATTTATGAAATAAAGTGTGTTTTCTTTTCTTTGACTTGGATGTTCAAAGTCTGAATTTTGATTTTTCTTCCCTCTCAGTATTGTTGACTCTCTAGATAGTATGAAGAAAGTCATCAACCAAAATGATGAAAAAGGAAATTATAAGTTTATTATATGTAGTGAGGCATTTGTGCATTCCGATTTCTGCACGCTGCATTATCTCTTTAACTGTGATCTCTATTAGAGGTCTGATGTTAGCTGTAATCAAATAAAATTTTAAAGCAAGAGACTCATTTCACTTATTTGGCATATATCTGAACATATTTGTTGTACAGCAGAATGTTGAGGTGCCACAGAAATGCCCGTGTCTGTGCTTTGATTGTAGCCTGTATAATTTTCTCAATGAGTTCATGGCCTCTATCGGTAGAAGCAAGAATTCCCGAATTTGTGGCAATTCAAGGTGCAAATCTTTACGGCTTCATTTTTCAGATTTTATGATGCAGTATGCCTCCATTGATTTTATTTATTTCTTCATTTCTTTATTGTCTTTCAACTTTAATTTTGTTCTTGTCTTTGGACTCTCAATGACAGGAAGTTTAATCCGTCAGCGTATGACGGAACGTTTAATCCGGCGGAGCCTCAGGACAATTCCTAATACGCAGCCGTCCCCTGTACAAGCTCGTGCTCCTCATCAACATGGTTAACAGCCAGCAAGTGAATGTTATTAAGTCATGAAGTATATGCTTTCATTTCGACAACGTCTTCTTGCTTCTTCACAATCTCATTTTGGTTCAATTAAACAAATTACCAATAAATGCTTGTTACTAGCTATTATGCCCCATCTTTGCAAACCCCTCACCTTGCAATTTCAACCATTTTAATTTATTGTACCAATTTTAACATATATATAATTAGTAACCTGATTGCAGGCAACGGAGATTTGGATTTCATAATCAATAAATACGCTTGGCGAGAAGGACCAAATATGTATGTCAAGAGTTATCTCTTACTCATTCACATAAAATAGGCCAAAATCTCCTCTTTAATTCATCTTATTTTATTGCAATATATCGATTAAACATTAAAGGCTGAAAATCTATTGATGGATTGTGGGGAATGTTTGTAAATTTGGAGTCGGAACTTGAGTAATTATTTGCTTTACAGAGGGCGGGCAGTGATGGAGAAGAAAATTAAACAGGGGCTGGCTTGAGTTGTTTTACAAGAGCTATATCTTACATTTTATGTAAGGTGGTTGAGCCCTGACATATAATTAATGTTATATAGCTGTATCTGTGATTCATATGATCTAAATTAATTTCCGTTGATTTACAAGTATAATTCAACACTACAATCTAGTTTACATACTGTGATTTAGCCTCAATTTTGCATTTTAATATGTGCGAAGATGGCTATTTCTTTTCAATTTGGATTCAGATCTTCTAATCTCATTTTTGTTTCTAATTTTTGAAAATCTTGAGACAAGTGGCAATAAGATAATTGATCGGCCAAAATTTTATTGTTGTTGTTTTACAAAATCAATTTCTTAAATTGGAAAAGTAAAATAGTAAACTTCCACGAACAAACCAAAATCCTCTCCTTCATTCACTATTATTGTTATTTTTTTTTTCCTAGTCCACTTTCCTTGGTTTTCTACCTTGATCGACTTCTCCTTCCGAGATCGAGCAATGGCAGCTATGGGCAAGACTTCGACAAATATTTAAAAACTAAAGCCACAGAGTAACAAAAGTTATAAGGAATCGAAATATGAAGCCATAGGGTAACATGGTTAATTCAGTTTTGTAAAACTTCAGTAGACAAACAAGAAAAAGAGAAAGTACATGTGTGATTGAGCAGCAAAAACTCAAATATTGTTTACCTCACAGGTTTTGTTAGACTTGGGATGTCTATCGGCTGAGCTCATCTCATTTTCGAGTAAAACCCAATATGAATATGAATATGTACCATGTAATTAACAAGAATAATTCTTAAACTCCAATTCACAAGAATAATTCAAAGTATATGCTGACAATTGACATCTCCATGAGCAATGCATATACAAAGATTGGAATTATGGGAGGTCCTGGACCCAAGTTTTAAAAATGATCTTTATCTAGGTAAATTATATTCTTACCCCCTAGTTTCATAGTTCTCACGTATTTGCTAGCTGTGTTAATAAAGTTTGTTGTTTCCATATGCCCCCATCGAATGAAAATTCTAGTTTCACCATACACAGTCACAAGAATACTCAACAGATTTGAAAGAGCCACTACTTAGTAGTAATTGTTTCTACATTATTATAACTTTAGAAAAAAAAAATAATTGCAGAGCATATATATTATATGGTAACATTACTAATTGGTTTATTAAAACATATTTGTTGTCATAAAACTGAGATATTGGGTAGTACTTCATGGGTTATTGCGTTTAAATGGGGCTGTACCTGGACATTGAATGAATGCAACAAGTCAAGAACGTGAAACATGAAGCTGGTACCGGGACTTTGAATGAATGCAACATGTAAGTCAAGAAGGTGAAAGAAGTGCAATCTTAGTCTCTTAGATTTATTGTTACATTTTCCATGCATGTAACTGCGTAATCATCATTGCCAAGGAAAAAAATTTGTGTAGTTGAAGGGTCCACACAAAATAGTAACGGGATCATGTGTATCACATCATCTGTTATTCCAATAATTCATAGGATCACATGTATCACATCATTTGTAGTTTCAATAAATTCAAGGGATCATGTGTGTCACTTCATTTGTAATTCCAATGGGATGAGCTCAATTGGGTTAATTCAGCCTCTCGCAGCATAAACAAGAAATTTCGATCGGGATAGCCCGACTCACGGTCACACCAATTTTACATACAAAATCAATATTTGTTAGTTTTTGGTAATATTGTGAAGTCATCGATCCAAGGGAATACATAAATGCATACATACATACAGACATACATATATATGTGTGTGTGTGTGTGTACGGTGATTCGTTTAACTAAAACAAACAAAATAAGTCATCAATAATCTCCATGTGGTCTCCTGTAGTGAGCGTAAACATTATTGATTTGATTATAGACATCTGAAATCTTATTAAATCCGATCAATTAAACATAAACATATTACTTGATTGAATATCATCGATCATTATTGATTTATTGTTTGCCCATTGAAGTTTTACAATATTAAATTAACTAGGTTACCCTATGTCTTCGTATTTCGTTTCTCTAGAAAATTTAGACTATCTTCATTGAATCATGTTATTCGTACAACAATTCAATAAAATCATGGCATATATATGTGACTTGTATTTTAAAATTTTCAATTAGTTATACGTACGCTTTTATGTCTTAAATTTTCATCAACATGGTTAAAAACCAGCCAGTGACTGTTATTAAGTCATGAAGTATATGCTTTCATTTCGACCTTGTCTTCTTGCTTCTCACAATCTCATTTTGGTTCAATTAAACAGATTACAAATAAATGCTTGTTACTAGCTATTATTATGACCCACGTCTGACCACCCCCCACCTTGCAATTTCTTAGTTAGTGTGTGGAGATACATCTTGTGCTGGATTATTTCCACGTGCAGGAACATTCCTCAGACTCCTCTGATGGAGTAACCCTTCCGCCGTACTTTTATGGACTAAACTTTCTGTCATCGAGAGTTCAAGACAAAGGTTAAAATTAAATTAGAAATGCAATAAAATAAAATATAAAAATATAAAAATAGTTGACGGATATATAAAATTAGTGTTATTCAATTAATTGGATAAAAAAATTTCATGTTCTTAATTAGTTGCACACCTTGGACAGCTGAGAAATTCCGAATTCTTGCTTCTGTTACCGAGGGACATGAACTCATTGATATAATAACCATATAGGCAACAAGCAATGTGCAGACTGGAACATTATTCCTATAAAACTTTGACATATTACTTATTTGACAAAAAGGAAAAAAAAATGAATGGGGATTATTCAATTCTATCAATACTTTTATACAATCACTGAGAAGGAAAGATCCCAAAATTCAAGCTTTGACCTGTATAAGTCAAAATTATTAATTGCTAGTAAATTCTCTTTAAAAAAAAAAGAAAAAAGAAAAAAGAAAACGAAAACAAAAACAAAAATCCGGCTTTTAATTTCCAAGCTTTGAACAAGAGCCCAATCATCTCTGTCAGCACTTGTGAAGTTTTCTCCCCGATTATCAATTATCTAATGTTTCCTAATCCCTAGTTAATGTTCTACATCAGCAAGAACCTAGTTTTACAATTTCTATCACACAGGTCGTCGACTTCTCTACCTTCATAATATTGAATTTTAACCGTTATATATGATTTATGATGTATATATCAGTAAGGGCATTTCAGTCATTTGAATAAGATAATCCAGTCGGTTTAACTCTTGGAAGTAAAAGCAAGAGGTCAGTGAATCGGTTCTCCTCACACACCAACCATGAAGATAGAGATTCGTTAATTTGTGTTTGTGCATTGGGACACTTTGCTCAAAAGGTTTTGAGTGTGCAGTCCATTGCAAAAAAATAACAATAATTATAATCAAGGCTGTTACTGAAAGTTCTAGCTAGCTTCATCCTACTTCTCATGTCTGGATCCCATTCCTTCCATATGATGACTTGGTATTTCAGATTGAGTGTAGACACTTAAAATAAAAATAAAATGGTTTCAAATTGACCGATAAGTAGTAAGGCAACAAATTTCTTGCATGTATACGTAGTTGAATTGTCAATTTACACATTTATGAAACGAGAAGTTCAGGTATTTTACGCCAAGCAACTTTTAGTATCTGTTTAATTATGTTTATAGTCCAACTGTCACGGCAATTGCCTTCCAATAGTCAACGGCTTTGACTCTCAATAAGTGCTTTTTTTTTTCCCCGTGAATTTAATTTGCATGTGACTAGATTTTCAATGTGATAAGATTTTTATTATCAGTTCAAAGGTAAAATCGTGGGTGTAATTTAGTTAATTGAATGGTAAAACACGAAAAAGGATGGACCCAAAAGACTTTACAGGATGTTTGTTTCCGGTCACAAATCCTGTGCAAATTAATTGTTTGATGATGAGGAAATAGGACTCCACAAGCAAATGTAAAGTATGAATCTCTATATAGAGGTTTGATTTTATTGTCGATGGTACAAAATGGGAAAAATCCTTAGAATGCGTAGTTTTTGTTTTATATTCAGCTTTTGTATTAATTACCGTGAAGTGGTGCTCTTTATTGACAAAATAAGCGAGGATTTCTCTTTTCTGAACAACCAAAACCATATTTTGTTTTGGAAAATTTCAACACTCCTATTAAACAGAAACATTATTGAGTTTGCTGATAAAAAAAGATTAGGTTTCTAAATAATAATAAATTTTTATTGAAAGTCTGAATACCGCAAATTTAACAAAATATGCAAATCTAAAACATAATATGATAATTAAATTCTTTTAATTACAATAAGAAAAGAAAAACAAACAGCATGCAAATCTAAGTTCTAGAAAAAAGAAGATAAAAATCCTAGAAGAATTAGGATAAATGGGGAAAAAATATTAAAACTAGAAAATGATAAGGAAAGAAGCAGAATTTCTAGCTCGATCATGGGGCATAACGGCTTAGGTGATTTTAGGTTTTTTTGTCTCATTGCAAGCTTTGAAAAGATATATTATATGACAAAAATGAACATTTGTAGCCCAAGTTACAACCTCTAGAAAGTACTATGCTCATGACATATAACACCCTACATCAGTCCCTCACACTTGGAAAAGAACTCATCCTTAAGTTTGGCTCGTACAATTTCTCATTATCTGAATGATAATTGAACAAATCAACCACAATAAAAAGTGTGAGAGATGTTCCATTTGTCCAGTAACTGAAGCACATAAGCATTATCATTGATTTTCTGCCACTCGAAATGGTCTATATTTGGGCTTCTCTAATTCAGTGAAAATGTTAAGAAAATGACTCCACTGCAGATACAAATACTTTCTTATGATGGTGCTTGTTTGCTTCAGTCTTGTAGTTGGCATTGGTAGCCTCCCAGTGAGCTAGTACCTTGGCATATATCTATAAAGGCCTTTCTATTGCATTATCCACAACTTTTCTTTCTCCAGCTCCAATTGCTGAGGGTATAATAGCTAAGTCACAAACTTGGTGTGGGGAACAAGCATAGACAATCCCAAAAGGGGTCTTACCAGTAGATTGATTCACCATGCTATTGTAAGCAAACTCGACCTGAGGTAAGACAGCTTCCGCGTTCTGTTGTTTGTAATCACAAACACAGCATAACATGTTGCCCAAAATTCAATTGACTACTTTCATTTGGCATCTACCTGTGGATGGGAAGCACTACTAAATTGCAATCGTGTGCCAACCTTATCCTAGAGATTTGAACAAAACTTGTTGATGAACTTTACGTCCTTATCAGAAGTAATGGTCTTTCTAATGCCATGCAAACGCACCACCATCAACACCCTACATCAACTCCCCTATGGTTAATAGGATTATATTTAATTTAGCATTAAAATGCATGCATTTTTTTTTTTTTCTATAAAACTCCTAAACTTAATTCATACCTAAAAGCTAGTTCAAGAGTTGAACATTGTCTAAAACTTATATTATTAGCCCAGTACTGACGTGGATAATATCTTCAACGTTTTCAACTATCAGATATTCATTATAAAAAGGTCGATGCTTGGCCTTCAAAAAGTTTACTCATTAACAATATAATTATCAGGGTGTTGAAGTGGGTTTTCAGATTTTAGAAAAATCATTAATTTTGCCAAATAATTGGTTGGTCAATTTTCCCTTCCTCAGAAGTGTATATGCTCCAGTTTCACATTTTTCTTTCAGAATTTATGTATTTCCATTTTTTTATGTCTTCTTAATAATTTGTAAAGTTGTAGATAAATGGAAGAAAAACCTATTTTTATGAAAAATAAACTATTTTCCATATAAGCGAACAGTTTAAACCATAAACTACTTATGTAAGCCTAAATGGATTTATCAATTAAGCGACCAAGTATCCACGTGTCAGCTCAATGATCAGAAAGAGCATCAACACGATTTGATTTTGATCATGATGGAAAATATTTTCAATGTTATAACTTTAGGAACTTTTTTTTTAAAAATAAATAAGTAAGATGTTGGGCAAAGCTCAAATCCATTTTTCACTCCCTACCTCTCAAAGATTCGAACTCAACTAGCCAGTCAAAGAAAACTATCAAGCCCTAGGGCTGTTGGCACTTCTTTATCTGTTATTTGTTGAAATGATTATAACTGCTAAATCTAAAGGATAAATTCTCAACTCCAATCTACAAAAATAATTCAAATTATATGCTGATAATTAATATCTCCATGACCAATACATGTACAGAGGAGTGGAATTATGGGAAATCCTGGAACCCCAAGCTTTAAAAATGACCTTTATCTAGGTAATTTTATTCTTTACCCCCTCAGTTTCATAGTTCGCACATATTGCCAACTGCGCTAATAAAGTTTGTTGTTTCCATACGCCCCCATCGAATGAAAATTCTGGTTTCACCATACGCAGTCGCGGGAATACTCAGCATATTTGAAAGAGCCATTGCTTACTAGTATATATGCGTTGATGGAATGAGATTTGTGACTTCCATATTATGATAACTTTTAAAACAAAAAAAAAAAAAAGAATTGCAGAGCATACATATTATATGGTAACATTAATGAATGGTTTATTAACACATGTTTATTGTCATAAAACTGAAATATTGGATAGTACTTCATAGGTCATTGCGTTTTAATGGAGCTGGTACTGGGACTTTGAATGAATGCATCATGTAAGTCAAGAACGTGAAAGAATTGTAATCTTAGTCGTGAAGTGTATGCTTTTATTTCGACCTCGTCTTCTCGCTTCTTTACAATCTCATTGTGGTTCAAGTGAACAAATTACAAATAAATGCTTGTTGCTAGCTATTATTATGTCCCATCTCTGAACACTCCCCACCGTGCAATTTCTACTATTTTAATTTATTATATCATGAAAGAATGTGTGGGATCATGCATGTGTTTTCTTCTTGGTGGGTCTCAGCCGTGTGACTTGATGAGGATTTGGACATATATACATATCATTCAAAACGCTTTTCATTCAACTTGAACTTTTGTTTCTTTTTGTTTAGAATTTCTCTTTCATATTACTGAAGGAGACAGATAGAGGGAAAAGGAAAGCAAAAAAAAAAAAAAAAGAAAAGAAAAACAAGCTGAGAAAAAAATGATGAGTTTGGGATTAATGCGAGAAATTTCCTAGAAGTTGTGGTGTTATTGTGTTATATATTTCAAAATGCAAGTTGATTGAATGCAACTTTCAAATGTAAATTTAAGTTAACAGTGTGGAAAAACTAAAATCTTACAACCTATTTATTAGCATCACTATTAAAGGAGAATTGTCGAATGAATGAAAAGACCACACAGACAATTTTTTTTAAATTCTATAATATACTACATAATTTATCTTATCAACCTCACTTTCTAATTAATTCATTTATTTTTAGAATTATCCTTTTTATAAATTTAAAAAATAATTAACAGTAAATGTATTTTTGCCCTCTCTCATCTGCTCTCTCAGTATCATAATTGGACTTAGTTTATCACCACTAATAGTATGTATCTTACACAGAGGATGGTAAAGAATCACATTAAATTTTTTTGACATTCTAGATATTATAAATGACAACAAAACATGAGTACCTCCAAAGATGTAAAGAATGGTGGAATAATGCAGGATAAAGGACAGCCCCACGAAGAACTTCCAAATTGCCCAAGGTCCAAATACAAGTTCTAGACACGAAAAGAAAACTAGCTAGAAAACAAGCTTCCAAAATATCAGAGCTCCGTGAACAGCAATCAAGAAGAAAGTGAGAGTATGCCAAAGCAAGAGACGATTTTCCATCTTTAGAAAGTTGCCGAACAATAAAATCCATTGCAGGTTCTATAGACAAAACCATATTCTTGATTTCACTTGCACGGTCTCGGGATGCATTAGCAAAAGAAGTAGGAAATTGGAACCAGAGGGAAGAGAAAAAGTGCAGAGACAAAAGAGACAAATAAAAAGAATATTTATTTTAATTATTTTTTAATTGGTTAAATAAGAGCATTCATTTCTAAAAATAAATGAGATAAATTGAAAAGTGGGGCTAGGGAAATAAATTGAAGAGATCAATATTACCTCTATTGATTTTATCCTTGCAAGCCTATGGTAGGATTTTGGGCCCTATTTAAAGAAAATCTTGGCAACTAATTAACAAGTGGTGATATTAAACTCCTCCATTTTATCCAGCTAGACTCCATTTCTTAATCAAACCCTCAAAAAAATTAAAAATCAATTATCTTTGTCAGTACACCCCATGTAATTCTAAATTTATCCTTATTTTCACATGCATCATTGCATATGACCCATTATTTGAAACTAAACCAAAAAAATCTCGTTTTTGTCAAATCTGGTCCAAGCTCCGCATATTTGTCTTCTATGCTTGCTCAAAACAAAATATTAATATGGTTTCAGACAAGCTGTTTCAACAGTATAAGCGAAGTTGTAAAGGAAAACGTCTTGCTGGACGTGGAAACGCATAATTGCTCAATCTCTTCAATTTCTTTTCTTATTTTCACTTGTTAAAAGCATGTCAAATGTATCCAAAAAGCAATTTCAGCAATCGGCCATGGAAGCAAAGCAACCTTTCCAAACTTGCTGGCTGTTTTAAGTTTGAGGCTCTGAAATTGATGTTACTGGCAAGAGCCTCTTTTTTTTAAAAAAAATTATTGGCAAGAGATTTTATCTAATTAATTCCAAATTCCCTGAATCATTTTCTTTTAAAAATAAACAAATAAGCCTCAAATGATGCTTGATTTATTCTTGTTCTTCCCACTATCATTGCTAAGGTCAAACTCAAACCTTAATTTGTAAAAATTGATGCCTGATTTGCCCTCTGTTCAATTTAAGCCTTCGGCTTTCAGTTTTCTTCTAAAGATTGCCTCTCCTTGTATATTTACGGTGTGGTTTCCGACGGTAAACAAAATTCTTTGAATATGCCAAAGATATATAATATGATGCAAAAGATATATAATATGGAGCACCAAAGGGATTAATTTCTTGGCCATCCATCCCCTTTCCATGTAGGCTCTGTATGGTATAACATTTCCAGTAACGCTTATTTAAGTAGAATTTTTATTTGTAGAAATTTTTATAAGTAGAGTTTTTATATAAAAAGTTTTAGTTATTTGGTTGTCAATAAGAGTTTTTATTAAAAATTATAAAATAGACAAGTTTTTTAAAAATATGTTATGATAAGAATAAAATAAAATTACTAAATGAATAGATGATATTTTAGATATTTTAATATATAAAAAAAATTTCAACCTCTACTCTCCAAAACTCAAAATTTGACATTTTGCTAATAGAAAAAAATAGCTTATTTAATCTTTAAAATCTCTACTAAAAAAAAGGATAAAAATTTTGATAAAAACTTATAAAATTAAATAAATACTTTTAACTACTAAATAAATCATATCAAACAAAAACGTAAAGAAATTGTCGTTATCCTATGCTCTTTCGGTTTGGGCTGTTGATGAGCTTCTGCATTGATAACTCTTTAATAATAATAATAACAAAGTTAATTCTACTGAATATTGTCTTATTATCTCAAACTTTTTCGTATCTGCGGTAATCTGTCGTCCGTCGACTTATATGGATGTACTAATGGTGTATGTTTTGACAAAGTAATGGTGTGTGTTTGACAAGTAATAATGTTTTGACAAGTAATGGTGTGTGTTTGACAAGTAATTGTTTACATGCTAATGCACGAGGAGGATATTGAATGTATAAAATCATATGAATAGTGGTGGATCCAGACACTTAAATTACAAGGGGCTTGGTTAAAAATTTTTTACAAGGATATTGAATACATAAAATTATATGGATAGTGGTGGACCCCGAACTTAAATTACAAGGGACTTGGTTAAAAAAATTTTAATTTAATTTAGGGTACCTATTATTTTTTCTTACTATTCACTTAAGTACATTTAAAGCACAAAAACTCAAGTTCTATTATTTTCTCTTAAATTTTAAAAAATAATTGTAGTAAATTATTTATTTTAAATGTTGGACGCCTTATTTAAGTTTCAAAAAATTAAATGCTATTATTTTTTCTTAAATTTTTAAAATAATAAGTAATAAATATTTATTTTAAATATTAGACCTCATTATGACCACATTTGTAAAAGTATCCTTCTTTTAAATAATCTCCACAAATATTTAAAAAACAAAATTATATGGCTATTAGAATTTGAACCAAATCTTTAAAACCATTAAGTAACACTTTTACCACAAAACTACAAGTATTTTATCATGTGAAAAATGTACTTAAATTCTTTTTATTTAATTCTTTTCGAAGGGATTTGGGGTACATTTAAAAAAAATAAAAATGGCAATGGGGTGGGGTGGCTCACTCCATTCCCCACCCCACTAAAAATTTTGCCTTCATTCTCTACCCCATTTCCCAATAAATTTAGTGGGGTGTGGATGAAAAATCCTAGTATTGGGAATGATTTCCTCATCCTCATTTCATTCTTTGTATACCTATTTTATAGTAAGTATAAATACATAATTTTAGTAAATTAAAACTTAGAGACTTAAATAAAGTTATCACCATATTATAAAGTACTTAAATTATTTTAAAAAAATCTCTAAAAATTTGAAACAATATCTTGAAATGTTATCAAAACTGAAAAATGTTTGAATAGAGCAGCACCCTAAGAGAAAAAAAACTATAACAATATTTTAGGGTGAAATATGAATTATATTGTAGAGTTTTCTTTAGTTATGACTTATTTATATTAGGTAAAAATAAAAAAATTATTAACTAATATTGTAATTGATAAAATAAAAATTATTAAATAAAAATTAAAAAAATATTTATATATAAAATGAGGATTGAGGTGGAGGGAGGGTAGGGAATACAAAACCAAATTCCACACCATTAAGAATTTGAGGATTATTTTTCTCCCATTCCTCACCCTATTCCCCAAAAATTATTCAAAATTCATTTTATGTGGGTTGGGCTCCATGAGACTTCAAACCCGTAAAAGATTTTGCTATCTCTAAAAAAAAATGACCTAGCTCTTTCCAAGTTGATGGAGTTTTCTTTTTTTCCCAAGTATTTAAATGCTCCTTTGACAACTTCAATTTCAAAGCTTGAACTTTTCCAATTCCGAGTACAATTAATTCAAAGCTTGAATTCTGATTTTCCTTCCTTCTCAGTGGTTGTACAAAAGGATTGGTAGTTTAATAATTTTAGCTGTAATCAAATACAAATTGATTTGTAAGTTTCTCGATTTCTTATTAGAATAATAATTACAGTTTGTCGAGTTGCCTTGGAAGGATAAATGCGGCTGTCTCCACTTTGCTGGATTGCCCATATAGTTTTGTCAGTTTGTTCGTGATCCCTGCGAATAGAAGCCAAAATTCAAAATTTGTCTTCACAACTTCAATTAATTTTTTGTAAATATTAATCACATTTAATAATTCATATAGTAATTTTATTTATTAATTAGTCTTTGCTTTGAACTTCTAATTATATATGAAAAGAAGTCCAGTTCATCAAAGTAAGAAAGAAGCTTGTCATTGGGGGCACCAGCTAGTTCGAACCCTCGTAAGGGCTATTTCTCCATTGTCACTAAAATGTGGAATATGGACAAACATGTATAACTCCCCAATATTTGTGGGAGTACGAACCCCGTGGGATCATTTTTCTTTGCATGAGTCCTTATGAGTTGTGTAGTTTTGTGTTTGCCTTTGATGTTGTGTGCATAATACAGAATCAAGCATACTAAATAATTACAAAAAAATAAAAGACACACGAATTTAATGTGGTTTAGCAATTATACTTACGTTGAGCAATTATTAGAGTGCAAAATTTAAGTAAAGAAAATCCCACTTCTCAAAACCTAAATATACTCAGTATTCTCACATACACTTAAAAGAAAAAGCCTCTCAATTACACACACTCTCTAATTGCTCACTTTCTTAATAATTCATCACTTGAATTGTTTCTCTCCAATTTTGGGATGATTTCAAATGACTGGAATAGCTTCAATTTATAGGAGCCTCTCAAGAAATTTGTCAATGGCGCCCATCACTGTCAACTTGACAAATTGGCCAACATTTGGCTAATTTGTCAAAAGTTTTTCTGCACCATTTTGAAAAAAATAAAAGAATGCATACGGCTCACCTCTAATTTGTCAACCATGCATGTGGCTCACCTCCACTTTTTCAACCAATTTGAACAAACAAATCACCGAATTTGACTTTTCAATGCCTCGATGAAGATTTGTCTAAATCTGAGGTGACTACCAATGAATCATCATCCCAAAGTGGCTGCATTTCTGTGATTGTCTACGTACCCAAAGTATGGGATCAAGCTGATTGTAGTTTAAAAAAATTACCCAAGCTAGACGCATTCGAAGGATTTGAATTAGTTTCAAGCAATGTTGAAACTTAACTTCAAAAATCACCTTTGTCAATATATTTGATGGATTATCCTTAGTATTGATCTTTTTCAACAACACAATAATGCTCTCGATAATCTCCCTCACATTATGATATTTCACATCTATGTGTTTTGTTCAAGCATGATATGTTTGATTCTTCACTAGGAATATTGTGCTTTGGTTATCACAGAAGATCTTAGTGTTCTTCTAGATTACTCCCAAATCTCCTAACAAGCCTGTCAACTAAATAGCTTCGTTTACAGCCTCTGTTGTTGCCATTGATGGGTGTCGAAGCCAGCAAATATAAATACCTACTCTAACAAAATTGTGTATAGTGATTGAGCAGGGTCGTGTCCACAGAGATTGGTAATTATTAAATCCTTTTTAAAATGAAAATGTAAATTTGGGGGATTGTTGACAATAATGAAAATCAAATTAAATTAATAAGGATGCAAATTAAAGGTGTAATTCAAAATGGGAAAACTCTGGTTGAAGGAATTAATTCAGCTTTGATTCGACTACTGATCATCGATACAACTATAAATCATTACTGCTTATGAATAGACCGGTTATAGCTACTGAGACACTCTAATAGCAAATCTCTCCTTAATTAGTCGATAACCAAGGTACGACCGTTGGTTATTTCCCTAATCAATAGACAATCCTAGATACGATCATAAGATTTAATCAATTGACAAACAAAAACTAGAGAGACCCAAATCCTAATTAACAAACGCATACGATGGTTCATTTAAATTAGATTATTTATTCCCATAACACAATGCACTGCTATGTTATTTGCCACAAACATCAAAATCTTCATACGATGAATCTTTCAATTGGCAATAGATTAAATTGATAATTAAATAGTGGCCAATTATCTAATTAACAAACATAATCATGACAATAATTCAGAGAATAAACAAATACCCAAAAAGTAATAAAACAATTAAAAGCACAAGAAAGATCTCACAGTAATGGTGAATCAAAGCTTCATTAACCTTCAACCAGAAAAATAAGTTTAGTTCCTCATGGAGAAAAAGAGAAAACCCTAAAAAAGATAAAAACAATTAATAATCCAATTCTAATTCTCCTCTAATCCTTCTTTATCTCCTCTTTTATAGTTTTCTTAAAGAGGATAAAGAAAAAAAATATCTAAAATCTTATCTAAACTTACAAGAGTAGTAACAATATAAAACACGTTTAAAAAGAAATAAAAACGTAAGTCCGCAATTGATAGCACGCGCCCACACCTTATCAACAAACTTCTTCTGAAATCGACTGTCACGCGCCCACGCCTTATCGACAAACTTCTTCTGAAATTAACAATTTCTCCAAGAAGCCATTTCATCCTTAAACATCATCTTATAGCTCAATTTAGCACTAATCAATAGAATTGTACCTACAAAAATAAAACATAAGTAAATCACAACTATTAAGTGCAAAACATTGAATTAAAGGGGGGTAAACAATGCAAAACTAATGCATGAAATGCACTATAACAAATTCCCCCACACCAAGATAATGCTTGTCCTCAAGCATATAACTCAAGAATAATCCCAAATCTTCACTCAATTCTCATTCCAACTCATCCAAAAATGATCTTAAGCAAGCACACCTCAAGGATTTAAGTCAATCAACATTCAAGAGACAAGGATTTCAAAGCATAGAATCTCAGAAGCTAGCATAAAGTCACTCAACCACCAAGACAATCTTTTCAAAATCCAAGTGCAACAAAATTTAATAGCCCTCGCATTGATTTCACTCCATGCACTCAAAGTGTTTAGGGTATCATTTATGCACTCAAATCAAATCAAAGAATGCTATTACCATAAGCTTGCTCATATATCACATCTCAATCACAAAACATAAATTAAATGCAAAAAATCTAAGGGTCTTAATAGGGTTGTAATGGGGCTAATGGATTGAATGAAAAAGAAAGGTCTATGGAAGAAAAAGAGATCAAAATGAGAAGAATGAACCCATTGAATGAACCTTATGACATCAAAATGTTTATTGCTACTGAAGTCGTCAAGAGTTTTTTTTTTTTTTCACTTTTTTTTTCATCTTTTTTTTTTTTTTTTCGATGAATCTTGCACAATTTTATTTAAGCATAATGCAACTTGATGTAATTGAGAAACTTTTATTCAAGGTAGCAAAAGCAACAAAATATATCCAAACAATGAGTTCAAAAATCTCCTCAAATTAAGGCTAAAAAAAATTGGTAAATGGGTAAGTAGGTGTAGAGAAGTAGATGGTTAAGGATCAAACAAAGGTAACAAATTAAAACAAATAAAGATCTTCGAGTGGAGAAAAAGAAAAAAAATGTGAAAATAGAAAATTGGAAAGAGGTTTGCCCTTATCATTTTAATGCATAAAATCCCGTAATGCGGCTTCAACATGCATAACAAAGCAAGTTCTAGAATAGACAAACTAAGATTGATATTCACTCAACAAAAATAATTAGAGCAAAGTGGTTGCTCATAGGCTCAAATACTCTCAAAGTTGGTGAATTTGCCATCAAATCATGCACACTCATCAAATGAATCAACTATCAATAGTAGTGAGTTATTCATTTAAGCAACCAAGACCAAGCTAATCAAAACTCGAATCTATTCATGCATCTCAACTCACATCCAAGAAAAATAACACTAACTCCAAAATCATTCGAGGATGAGCAAAATGAAACAAAAATGATTTCACAAAAGAAGAGAGAAAAAAAAAATGACACGACTAAGAACGCTATTCAAAATCATCTCAAAAGCAAAATCATCTCAAAAGCAACAAAATAACACTCTAGACATTAATATTGCAAAAATCACTCCCCCACACCAAGAACATACATTGTCCCCAATGTATGATTATCAAAGTTCACAAAACGAAATAAAGCACAGGGACAAAAAGATTAAAGGCAAAGAAAACGTCCCTGAATTAAAGGTAGTAGGCAGCGGCTAGAGCTTTGGAGCAATGAGAGTGGTTGTCGCGGCTGCTGGAACTTGACAGGAGTGGCTTGACTCTTTGACGCAGTTGCTGGATCTGAGCACTGCTGGAACGTCGCGGCTGAAACTTTGGATGTGATAGATCTCGCAGGTTGTGGGTCCTACCGAACCGATCCGAGCGGGCCGGATTTCGTGGGACAGATCCGACACGGATTTGATCGGGCCTTGGCGTGGGTTGTGGGTTGAAAACAGATCTGGACGGTGATTGCTTGGCTCACGGGTTGGCTGGATCGCGGGTGTTGGATCTGGAGTGGATCCGAGCGAGGATGGCGTGCACGGCTTGAACTCGTGAACGCTGGATCGGGTCTGGACGCGGCTGGAAATCGTGAGCGTGATGGATCTCGCGTGTTGCTGCAAGAACGGATCTGGACGTTGATTGCTGGTGTGGATTCGATCGCGGATGGCATGCTCGGCTTGGCTGGATTGTGGGCGTTGGATCTGGCGTCGGTGGAGATCGTGAAGATTGCTGGACTGGATCGCGGCTGGAAATCGTTGAGAGGCGCTGCAGATCGTTCGTGGAGAGTGATGAAACGGCTTGTGGTTGCTGAAAATTGAAGCACAAAATCAGTTAGGTTTTTTTTTTTTTTTTTAATAAAATTAAAAATAAAAACAATAAAATAAAAACTAAAATAAACAGTTGAAACTCCAAAAATTACAGAAGAACTTTTTTATTAAACACATGGGCAAGCCTTAATAACTACTGTAATAAATTAAAAGCAGAAGTACTTATTAGTTAAGGCGTGGGCACGCCTTATAACATACTGTAATAAACTAAAGGCAGAAGTACTTATAGTTAAGGCGTGGGCACGCCTTAACCAAAAATTTCTTCTGGCCAAAATAAGTATAGATATTATTTAAACAATCTAAATCAAAAACAAAAAATGAACAAAAATTTAAAATAAATATTAAATCCTTTGGGTTGCCTCCCAAAAAGCGCCTTCGTTTTATGTCTTCGGCTAGACATATTTATGCCTCAATCTCCATAAATAGGACTCTCAAGAGCCACTTCTTCCGCAATATTCACCAAAAAATCTTCATAAAAAGGTTTTAAGCGATGACCATTAACTTTAAAAATTTTGTCATAGGTCAAACTCTGAATCTCAACTGCACCATGAGGAAAAACATTAGTAACAATAAAAGGTCCAACCCATCGAGAGCGTAATTTACCAGAAAAACGTTTAAGTTTAGAATGAAAAAGAAGAACTTTTTGACCAACAGAAAACTTTTTTCTCAAAATCATTTTGTCATGAAATGTTTTCATCCTCTCCTTGTAAAGTCGTGAACTCTCGTAGGACTCATTTCGAATCTCCTCCAACTCTTGCAATGCAGAATTTAAAACAAACTCTCTTTCTTCCTTTTGCAATCCTTTGATGCCCAAGCTATTGTTTGAAGAAATTACCAATGAATCTTCAACGTCTAAATCAAAAACTTCCTGTACTAAAGGATCAATAACATTCACAGAAAATACCGACTGTTCATCCCTAGCATATTTCATGGAATCATTCATATTGAACTCTATAACCTCTCCATCAAATTCCATAGTAATAGTCTCTTTATGGACATCCATTTTAGTCCTAGCAGTCTTAAGAAAAGGCCTTCCTAACAAAATTGGAACAGAATTAGAAGAATTATCATCTTCCATATCAAGTATATAAAAATCAGCAGGAAAAACCAATTCATTAACTTGTACTAAGACATTTTCTAATACCCCATCAGGATATGCATTAGACCTATCAGCTAGTTGAATTATCACGCTAGTTTCTTTCAATGGACCAACATTCAAAGATGAATAAATAGAACGAGGCATGACATTAATAGAAGCTCCTAGATCTAACATAGCCTTCTCAACTCTAACACTACCAATTTTGCAAGGGATAGTAAACATACCTGGATCCTTGCACTTAGGAGGTAGCTTCTTTTGGAGAACGGCAGAAACATTCTCCCCCATGTGAACTCTTTCATCTCCTCTCAACTTCCTCTTGGAGGTGCAAAGTTCCTTAAGAAATTTAGCATAACGAGGTATTTGTTTTATAGCATTTAATAAAGGAATATTTACCTCAACCTTGCGAAATGTCTCAAGGATGTCTCTCTCTTGTTCTTCCTTCTTGGATTTTGCAAATCGACTTGGAAAAGGAGAGGGTATCACCACAGGTAGGGGTTTTTCTTTGCTAGGTGGCGCATCTTGAGATTGAGGCATCAATTCCTCCTTCTCAAGCTCATTTTCTAAGTTCTTTGTCACTTTCTTGCTAGGCTCTTGCAACTCCTTCCCACTTCTGAGGATGACAGCACTAACGTTTTCTTTTGGATTCACCTCTGGTTGTGAAGGTAATCTTCCTAATACTTGAGACTCTAAGCGGCTCACTATAGTTGCCAGTTGGCTCACTTGGTTCTCCAAATTCAATGTCTTTGTAGTTTACTTGCTTTGAAATTGTTGAGTATTAGTTGCAAGTGATTTAACAATCTCTTCAAGAGACATACCTGACTTGGAGTTTGACTGAGGAGGAACCGATTGGAATTGTTGTCTTGGTGGGTATTGTTGTTGAAATCCCGACGGCCTAACTCCATAGCTAAAGTTGGGATGATCCTTCCATCTTGGGTTATATGTTTGTGCATAAGGATCATATCTCCTCTAAGCATGCCCGAAATCCTCCAACCGTTGGCTTGTTCGAAGGGTTCTTCTTGAAGTGTAGGACACATATCGGTTGAATGACCCGTATTGGAACAAATGCCACATGTCTTCACCTCCGCACACGTTACCTACAACAAACTTTTCCATAAGAGAGGTAAGTTTATCTAAACGCGATCAATAGAAGAAATCTTACCTCATTCACTTTCCTTGAAGTGAGATCTTGTCTATTTCCAAATTGTTGCGCATTGGCAGCCATGTTTGAAATCAATTCCCTTGCTTGAGTAGGGGTCTTGTTCACCAACACACCTCCACTAGCAGCATCTATCATACTCCTAGCCATCAATGACAATCCTTCGTAAAAGTATTGAATAAGAAGTTTATCAGAAATCTGATGCTGAGGACAACTGCCACACAATTGTTTGAATCGCTCCTAATACTCATACAAAGTCTCCTCAGGAAGTTGTCTGATACCACAAATGTCTTTTCTGATGTTGGCAGCTCTAGAAGCAGGAAAATACTTTTCGAGGAACTGCTTCTTCAAATCATTCCACGTTGTAATCGATCCAGGAGGTAAATAATACAGCCAATCTTTAGCTAACCCATCTAAAGAGAAAGGAAAAGCTCGACTTAATCGCTCCTCGCTTACACCTTGAGGCCTCATGCTTGAACACACAACATGAAACTCCTTGAGATGTTTATGAGGATCTTCACCTGCAAAACCGTGAAACTTGGGTAATAAATGAATAAGACCAGATTTTAATTTAAAATTTACCTCCAGGTCCGCATATTGAATGCAGAGTGGTTCCTAATTCAGATCTAGTTCAGCTAACTCTCGAAGAGTTCTTTCTGCAGGTGCAGCTCTATCCATCACTTGTTCTTCAAAATCGCTAGATGATTCAACCAAATTAAATACTGTAGCTGTTTCAGAAAACAAAGGCGACGAGGATCGTTGCTTATCTCGCTTGGCCTCTTTGTCTCGGCGAAATGCATTTTCTCAATTTCGGGATCAAACGAAAGTGTACATTTGCGAGAAGAACGAACCATAAACCAAGTAAAACGTAAAAAGGATTAAATAAATGACACCAATCCCGACGAACGCCAAAATTTGATGGGTGTCGAAGCCAAAGAAATATAAATACCTACTCTAACAAAATTGTGTATAGTGATTGAGCGGGTGTCCACAGAGATTGGTAATTATTAAATCCTTTTTAAAATGAAAATGTAAATTTGGGGGATTGTTGACAATAATGAAAATCAAATTAAATTAATAAGGATGAAAATTAAAGGTGTAATTCAAAATGGGAAAACTCTAGTTGAAGGAATTAATTCAGCTTTGATTCGACTACTGATCATCGATACAACTATAAATCATTACTGCTTATGAATAGACCGGTTATAGCTACTGAGACACTCTAATAGCCAATCTCTCCTTAATTAGTCGATAACCAAGGTACGACCGTTGGTTATTTCTCTAATCAATAGACAATCCTAGATACGATCATAAGATTTAATCAATTGACAGCCTGAAAAACTAGAGAGACCCAAATCCTAATTAACAAACGCATACGATGGTTCATTTAAATTAGATTATTTATTCCCATAACACAACGCATTTATGTTATTTGCCACAAAACATCAAAATCTTCATACGATGAATCTTTTAATTGGCAATAGATTAAATTGATAATTAAATAGTGGCCAATTATCTAATTAGCAAACATAATCATGACAATAATTCAGAGAATAAACAAATACCCAAAAAGTAATAAAACAATTAAAAGCACAAGAAAGATCTCACAGTAATGGTGAATCAAAGCTTCATTAACCTTCAACCAGAAAAATAAGTTTAGTTCCTCATGGAGAAAAAGAGAAAACCCTAAAAAAGATAAAAACAATTAATAATCCAATTCTAATTCTCCTCTAATCCTTCTTTATCTCCTCTTTTATAGTTTTCTTAAAGAGGATAAAGAAAAAAAATATCTAAAATCTTATCTAAACTTACAAGAGTAGTAACAATATAAAACACGTTTAAAAAGAAATAAAAACGTAAGTCCGCAATTGATAGCACGCGCCCACACCTTATCAACAAACTTCTTCTGAAATCGACTGTCACGCGCCCACGCCTTATCGACAAACTTCTTCTGAAATTAACAATTTCTCCAAGAAGCCATTTCATCCTTAAACATCATCTTATAGCTTAATTTAGCACTAATCAATAGAATTGTACCTACAAAAATAAAACATAAGTAAATCACAACTATTAAGTGCAAAACATTGAATTAAAGGGGGGTAAACAATGCAAAACTAATGCATGAAATGCACTATAACAGCCATGTACTCTGCTTTTATAATGGAACGAGCAATTGTCGACTATGAAATCAACCACTAACTAATCGGACTTCCATCTAATGTGAATACTTAGCTCATTGTTGATCTTTACTTGTTAAGGTCTGTAGCGAAATTAGAATCACAGTACCCAACACATTGTTGACCAAAATCCTTTCTAAACAATAACCTAACATCTATTATCCAATATAGATATCGGATAATCTACTTCACCACAAGCCAATGCTTTTTACCCGAATTATACATGTATCGACTAACCATACTCACGACTTAAGATATATTAGGCCTTATGCATACTATAACATACATAATACTACCAGCAACACTAGCATATGGAACATGATTTATGTAGTCGTGCTTCTCTTGAGAAATAAGACATGAAAATGAGCTTAATTTGAAATGAGGAGCTAGAAAAGTAGAAACTAGTTTGGTTTTATTACCCATGGCAAAGCTTTCTATCACTTTTTTCAAATAAGACTTTTAAGTCAACTATACGCTCCAATTCTTTTTATGTTTACCAAACTCTATCCCAAGTATTCTTTGTGCATCATCCAAGTCTTTCATATCAAACTCAGAATCCAAATTCTTCTTTAATTTTTCAATTTCACCTCTATTCCTCGAAGCTATAAGCATATCATCGACGTAGAGTAACAGGTAGATGAAAGCTCCATCTTATAGTCTTCTAAAGTAAACACAGTGATCTTGTTCACTTCTGATGAATTTCTGCATGCTCATCTCGAGCTATAATTCTACTTCTTGATTTGAACGGAGAATTCTTTCTACCGTGTTTTTTTTTTCTCCATTGTCCTTTCTCTAGCTAACAAAGCTTCAGATGATGTTCTTTCGGAGTGTTTATCATTGTTTTGAATTTTCAAATTGGTTAATGCTATGCAAACATCTTTAAATATGATTATGCTTTTCTCGTATAATAAAGTAGTCACAAAATGGCTATATTCTTCTAAAAGTGAGTGCAGTAGAATCATAGCTTTGATTTCATCCTTAATATCTACATCAAGATTCTTCAAATCAGTAAGTAATTTTTCAAATCTTGAGATATGGTCGTGCATTGACTCCTCTGGCTTTAGTTGAAAGCCATATACTTGGCTCATTGCATGGAGGCAATTTTTAAGACTTTTCAGCAGGTACATTTCCTTTAATGTATGCTACACAGTCATCACATACTCCTCATTTTTCACCAGATATTTCACCTCCTTAGTCAAACAAGATCTGGTCTGACTACAAGCTTTCTTGTTCATACGATCCCAAGTTTCTTCGTCATACATGTGTCTTTCATTTTCTAGAACCATATTGAGATGGATTTAAATAAGGGCATCCATAACTTCGCGCATCCATATGCTGAAGTTGATTTTCCCATCAAACTTTTCAACATTGATATTTTAGCCTCCTATAACAGGTGTTGAATGGGGATGTAACAAGTCTTGCCTCCTGCCTGAAGTGTCTCCTGGAATAGTTTAGGTAAATCTCTCCCCACTCTTGAAAGTTTCACCCTCTATTATTTTCTTAATAAATTATTCCCTTCTGAGAGATCAATACATATGACAAAATGCACCAGGAAAGTTCTTAGGAAAGACTAGAGGGATCAGAGTGATTCCACTTAAAACCCAATCTCCTTAGGCTTTTATCGCCTTTGTTACAGAACTTTCCTAAACATGCATAAATCCACCCTAATACACAAGCTACTAATTGTTGAAACCAAATCAGTCAATGAGATCAATTTGGAAACCCCAAGAACCACTCTAAAGAACAAGATTTTGCAAACAAACTCAAAGCAATTTGACAAAGTAACTGAAAACCAATCACAAAATGGAAGCAGATCACACACATACACTGTCAAAGGTTTATAGTGGTTCGGCCATTATCATGGCTACATCCACTGTGAAAAAAAGGCAAGATTTTACTGATTCCAGAGATTATAAGATACAAGAAGGAAAAGAGAATGTGACTGAATGAATCCCCACAGTTAATAGATTATGTCTATATATATTGTAGCTGAATCATCTAGAAATATCACTAAGAAGCCAGTTCATCCACTTGGGTTTCTCTACAAACAAAACCCAGTTGTTATCCTGCGTGAGTAATAGAATTAACAGCATTTTGGACTGGTGAAGGACACTTGTCACCCAAACCTACAATCTACTACTCAAAACGCAAAGATGCATGTCATTTAGATTAGTGAAACACGTGGTGCTTCATGTGTGCAACTAATCCATCCAACTGACAAGCACTTTTGTCACATGGCTGCTTCTGAGCCCTTTTGGATGACATGTAGTCTCTCACTCCTCGAGAACATTCGACATGGCAGCTGTACTTCCATATTCCAAATTTGAGCTTCACCACTTCAACACTAATCCTCTCAAGTATGAACTATTGGCTCCACGATATTTTTGAATAATATTGTATACCTGAATAGTATCGTATAAGTGAACAATATCATTTACCCCAAGTATAAACCGTTGGCTCTAATATTACTTGTTGTGTACGGAATACAGAATCAAATACACCAAATAATCACAAAAAAATAAAAGACACTCGAAATTTAATGTGATTGGGCAATTATGCCTACGTATACATCAACAAGAGAAAATAATTGTATTATTAACAATTATTAGAATACAAAATTTGAGTAAAGAAAATCTCACTTCTCAGTACCCAAATACACCCGGTACTCTCACGCATACTAGAAAGAAAAAAACCTCTCAATTGCACACACTCTCCAATTACTCACTTTTTTTAACAATTCTTCACTTGAATTGTTTATCTCAAATTTTGAGACGTTTTCAAATGACTAGATTAGCTTCATTCTATAGAAGCCTCTTAGGCAATTTGTCAATGGTGCTCATCATTGTCAACTTGACAAATTGGCCAACATTTGGCTAATTTGTCAAGATTGTTATGGACCGTTTTGAAAAAACAAAAAAAATGTGTATAGCTCACCTCTAATTTGTCAACCATGCATGTGGCTCACCTCCACTTTTTCAACCTATTTGAACAAACAAATCACCAAATTTGACTTTTCAACATGTGACAAGAAATCTAGCTGGACGGAATCTGAGGGCAGTTATCGAAAGAATTGAAAGTCCAAGGTGGAGTGACAACGGCAGCCAGTGGATAGAAGGCGGAGGCTAATAAGGACTAGCTGGGGCAGTTGCTCTTGCTGGTCCTAATTTTTTCAGAAAATCTTCTAATAAAAATTTTATTTTTTCTAATATAAATTTTTATTTGTCCACATTAATTTTAAATAATATGAAAAATAGGTTCAAAATTATATTTTTTTTCCGCCAAAATCATTTTAAATATGTATGCAAAATCCAAAATTAAATAAAAATTTTTGAAGAAAATTAAATTCAAGTAAATTAAATTTGACCTCAATGGCTTTTAAGTCTGGCTAGGCCACTGCATGCACTTTGGGGAATCGAAAATCCCCACTTCTAAAATATAATTCAACATTATGTTGTAGTTTAAATGCTGCAGTTTAGCTTCAACCTCGCATTTTAGTTTGTGCGGAGATGTCCATTTCTTGTCACTATTTACAAATATATGCAAAAGTAACATTTTTTTGGAATAAATTATTTCCCCAAATTCTATTCAACATATTACAAATAAATGCTTGTTTCCCATTATACATGCTCTATTCCATTTTGTGTTATGAAGAAGAAAGTGAGATATCTCACCAACCAATTAATAAATATCATATTATTTGGTATAACTTTTAGAATAAAAAAATTAAAAAGTGTTGTACTATCCATCTTGCAATCTTTGGTTGATCTAATTAGACGAGTGTTAGAGAATTTTAATTCCACTCAAAATCTTATAAGAAAAAATATTAAACAAATAATAAATAGAAAATAGATAGAGAATAAAATCAACCATACAACACAACAATTTCTGAAGAAAAACCACGGTTACCAAGGATGACAAGAGAAAAATCTATTATGTGAAAAACTATAACTATTACCTTAGCATTTTTCTCACACACTCAAAATTTCAATGACACCCAATCTCTCAATAGACATACTATTTCTCTTACACTGAAAATTGCTTACTTGTAGAGAATTTATTGTTGTGTTATAAAAATAAGTGAACACAATCTCCCTATATATAATGATTTTCTTTTATAGGAGAAGTATTCCTTTTCTTATGTTGGCAATATTCCTCTTTAAATAAGTCAAATACCAAAGGAAAAATTATTTATTTTTTAAATAAGAATCCTACTAAAGAAAAAAGTATTATAAGAAATTCTCATTGAAAAAGAAGACATTTTTCCTAACAACGAACTATATTGTCACTTAATTAAGGTGATTACATGGTTATAGACAAATCTTCCTTGAACTTTTAATTGGAGCATTTGATTATTTTTGGTGAAATTGATAGACTTATAATTTGGTGATATATTTTGTTTCCAATTTGGCAAGGTTGAATAAAATGATATGAAACTTATACGATTCGATGTATTAGCTTGATCAGCGTGTATGACTAGGAGTAATAACTACTGACAATCTCTAATAATATTTAATTAATATTTACTAGTTTTGAAAAATGGTTATAAATTAATCCTCACGTAGAGAGCTTTCTCGCTCAGGAAATTAAACCTAGACTCAGATACTATTTTAGAGAGACTGCAGATCATGGTTTCACTTAACAAAATGGGATACGCCTATTTCGACTAAGAATGTATTTGACTAATAAAAAATAAGTTGATGAGAGAGGCTATTTGAAGTTCCTAAACCATTCATTAAACTCATTTAATTATCGCATTTAAATTTTACTCTACTAACCAACTTAAATACCTAATGAAACCTTACCAAATGAAACTATTATTAAAACAGTGTTTTTACATTAGAGACTCATAAAAAAACTCATAAATATAAAACCCTTAATTAAATGTGGTTGTTACAGCTTAAATAGAATATATGTTTTTTTATTGCCACTGGAGCAAAAGTCTTCATCCATGCAAAATCTTCCCCATAGTTTCATTTTACGAACAACAAAATCTACTATCAAATTAACTCCACTCCACAATTTTCAGGCTCTAATCTCAGATTTTAATTATCATCAAACATAGAGAGATTAATGGAAGGTTTAACCAGTATGAAACTACAAATAGTAATAACAACTTACAATAAATTGTACTAAAAGAAATGAAAAACAAAAAGTAGGAATAAGTTATTTCTTTTCTTTTCTTTTTCTTATATGATACTTTGCCACTGAGGAATCCGGAAAAGAGAGTTTCAGTAGCAGCTGAATTTCAAGTAGCAAGTGATTATAAGATGGGTGTGTTTAGAAATTGGTTTAAAATTTAATTAGATTTGTTATGATTTTATTGGGTTTTATTTTGTAATATGGTGTAGGGATAAAATTGAGTGAGATATGTTTGACACATAATTGGTTGTATTAAGGAAAATTTTAATAATAGGTTTATTGAGTAATTAGATATGAAGAGTAATTTGTGAGTTTAAATAGCTCTACCCTAATAAAAGAGGTCAAATATCACCACTTTTTATTTAAACGAATTTAAAAAATCTCGATGGACTGAGTGCTGCTCGACCCATTATGCCCATGCACAGTGAGAAATATATATGTCAAAATTACATAATCAGATAGTTATGTATAAGTTTGGTCTATGTTAACTCTCCATATATTTACCGATATTTAATTTTCCCTGCACGTAAAATGCATCAACAATACTGATTTCATATTAGTAAGTTGACCCACTTGGTTCAATCTCATTTTCAGAATTTCAATTCATGTATTAGCGTATATGACCAAGTCGCATATATGGATTATGGACGACGTACATTGTTGATAAATTCTTCTGTTGTCAATGGCAACAGATATATATATATATATATATATATATATATATATATATTATATGCATTAGGTTTGAACATGCCTATTGCTTAATTTATTATGATACTGAAGATGTTAATCGCTTCATAACAGACATAAAAATAGTAGCCTACTCGATAGGTTTCGTCGATGTTTGAAAAACAGCAAAATGTAGGGAAGTTAACACAGTTAAATTGATAATCACAAAATTCTTTCAATTCAATGGCATCAAAATAATGTGGTTTTTGTAGTACTTGCATGCTATTTGAGTACAATTCAAAGTGGATCTACTTTTAGTAATAGCGTCAAGGCTCCCCAGGAATAAGTCTGCTGCCTGAAGTCTGCTCTTTGCTCGTGGCCTTCATTACTTTAACAATGAGTTTCTGGCCCTTGGTGGTTGGGAAAAGAACTCAGAATTTCTCGGCTATCCCAGGTGAAAATATTCACACTTGCTCAAATTGTATTTTATTTATCAAAAAGGTTCTTATGTTCTTGCATTGTTAATTAAGTTTCTTTGTCTCTGTCTTGAACTCTGAACAGGAAGTTTAGTCCATGCAAGTATGACAGAAGGGTTAGTCTGTCGTCGGAATTTGAAGAAAGTTCTCTCCCGTAGAAGCTCTCGATCATTATTGTTTGTCTGTTGAAGTTCTACAATACTAAATTAACAAGGTTACCCTATGGCTTTGTATTTCGTTTGTCCGGAATATTTATACAACCTCCATTGAATCACATTATTCATACAACAATCTAATAAAATCATGACATATATATATATTACTTGTATTTTAAAATTTTCAATCAGTTATATGTATGTTTTTATGTCTTAAATTTATAACAATTTATTTGGCTGACCAACCGAATTCCATTTCTGAAAGAGATCGTGGTTAAAAAAAAAAAAATTAATTGGATTTTGTCCACACTGTACATTTTAAATTTGTGACGCTTTAGGATCCAAATTTATATTTTTATCATCTCCAATGAAATCATTCACGATATTTAACAAAAGAAGATAGAAAACCAATCTGACAAATTGGCCATCAATAGCTTAAATAATGTGTAATAAACTGCTAGTTATTTTTTTCTTGGTTTCTCTGACACACTGTAGCATAGGATAATGAATTTAATCGTTATAATTGAAATTCTGAAATGCAGTTTTACAAGCTATCCGAGGATTTTTTTGACTTTGGACAATTCAAAGCAGAAAATTCAACTTTCGTCATTCTCTTTGATTGCAACCGTCCAATTTTCACATAGTTACGTTGATCAAATAAAAAATATATATAAAATTGGAATGAGCTCAGGTGACGCACGCATCTCTAGTTGCCATCTTTATATAAGACAGTTAGATATTTCTAATTAAGTTGTAATCATATGCAATTTAATCGATACAGGGGATTGTCTTCAGTGTTGTTATATTAGGAATATGTCAAGGTGGTGCCATTGGATTAACGTTGCATTGTGTGCTTTGCTTGTTCCCTATATAGTTTCACCAACGGATTCATGGCAAATATTGGCGGTAGAAGGCAAAATTGCGAATTTCTCAGCTATCCAAGGTGCAATTTTTCTTTTATATTAATTGAACATCGTGGTGATAATTATATGCAATGAATGTGATATAGCTGTCTGTGATTCATATGATAAATTTCTGTTAATTTTAGTCATCTTTTCTATTAACAATTATATGATTTCCATATCTTTGAAAATATTGCAAAATCTTTGTGAATATAGAAAGTATAGATAGGCATAGCTTCTTCCTTCTTTTTTTTTTTTTTAGTTTCGATACTCCTTATTCCCCAAGGACTTTGTTTTGTATAAATAGCACCTTTAGTGCCAATTACCACCAATAGAGAATTTGGTGAGGTTTTTCTTCCATTAAATACGCATCTAATTTCACATGGTATCGAGCCATGTTTGACGATCAATTATCAAAGAAAGTTGAAAATCTTAACAAATAGGAGGATAGTGTTTTCCTGGTACATCCTTTAGATAGTTCAACAACCATTTTAGTCTTGCCTTTACTCACTGGTGATAACTATGGTACATGGGTAAGAGCGATGACGATGGCTTTACGAGAGAAGAACAAAGTTAGTTTTGTTGATAGGACTATCACCAAACAAGATGATGATGATGGTGGTAAATGGAAACGTTGTAATGATCTTGTTAGGTCTTGGGTGGTGAACTCTGTTTCGAGTGAACTTGTGGGAAGTGTGTTGTATGCACACTTTGCTAAAGAAGTATGGTAGGATTTGTAGGAAAGCTTCAACAAACTAATGCCCCAAAAATCTATGAACTCAAACAAGCCATCTTTAATTTACGACAAGGTGATGTTTTCGTCTCCCTTTATTATACAAAAAAAGAAAGCACTTTGGATGAATTAAATTCATTACAACCTATAGAGCTATGTGTTTGTGGTAATGCATAAACTGTGAATCAGTTGCAATAATTGGATTGTTCAATGAAATTCATTTAAGGGTTGCATGACAGATATTTAGCAACAACAAGTCAAATTTTGTTGATGGATCATTTTCCTAATGCAAACGATCTAATAATATCACGACATATATATATGATTGAGCAAAAAAAAAAACTGCCGCTTACATGCCCAAGTATCTGGTCAAGCTATTATCTAGTTGTAATGGACAATAATCAAGCTGATTCTCATCACTTGGCAAGTAATGGGCTCAAGGATTACTAATGTTTAGGTCTTTTAGTCATTTAAATTTTTTACTAAGTCGACCAAGAGCTTTGGTCATGACAGTTCAAAGTTATGGTCAGTGATAGTTGCTAGAACGTAGGTGTCCACCAAGAAATACGGGTATGACAGCTATGTAAAGGCGATTGAGTTCTCATTTTCCCACAATAGGTAAATGGTTTGACAGGAATGGAGGGAAGAATGGCTTGAATGTTCTAGATAGAGTATAAAAGCTGCAAGGAACAAAGGTAAAGGGGCTGGACAAAATTTCTCCTAAATTAAATATAGCAATCGAAATCTTTGAAACACTGAGACTTTTAAGGGGTTTTATTTTATTTTACTCTCTTTTTTCAAGAGTTGTCCTTCGGGGGGGAATTAAATTTCTTGTTTAAGCATAATTAAAAAGCTAAGCCACAAGATTGTGATCTAGATTTTTTCAAAAAAAAGAAGCCTGATTACTGACTTGAGCGTCAAAGGGTTTTCACTAGCAAAACATCTGGCACCCTCTAATTGAGAATTGTGAGTACAAGTGGACAGAGTAAGCTAGAGCGTGGTTGAAATAATGTGGTCGATAGGAATAACAGCTGAGCAGGATTGTTCCTTTAGTATCATAGACTATAGTACGAGTGGAATCTTCTAATTGTTTCGTAACCTCGCCAGATTTTTGCATCAACATTCTTTAGCGCCGTCTGTAGGGAATCGAATGAAAACCTGGCACTGATTGAGTAAAAGTAGGAAAGTAGTGAAATGAGTTCAAGAGGAATCAGAGCATCGAGAGCGGATCATGGGGTAATTGAATCTGCCACATTACGGGAGATAGCTAATGAAGCAAGGGAAACGACGATGCATAAAAGAATAGAACGAATGGAAAAACAGATAGAAACCTTTACAGCCATGTTGCAAGAATTGAGGGAAGGGCAAAGGAGGCTTAGAAGGAGTGACAATCAAGACGTCGCAGAACCTAGTTCCAGAATAGCTCGGGGTGAGCATGGCCATGTGGAGGGGGCCTAATTCTGCGATGAGCATAGTATGGCAACAGGAAGCCAATTTCACAGGAATCAGAACCAAACGAGTAATAAAAGAAGGACAAGTGTCAAGGAAAGAGAGTTTAGGCAACACTTGCATGACATTAAAAGGGAGTGCGACCAAATCTCTTTGTAAAACCCTGATAGTGCAGCAAAGTTAGAGGGATAAGTATGAAGATTAGCCTAGGTTATCAATGAGATGCAAGGCCGCTGCAGGACGCTGAGCTGAAGAATAATGTTAGACGGTGAATCCCCTCTCTCAGCTGAGATCATGAGTACAATCATCGAGCGAGACTTCTGCTTCTATAACTTTAAATACACCAAAACAAGTGACCTCTTTGTTTACATCAAGCGTTTCAACGATATGATTGGTGTGCAAGGTTTGACATATGCCCAAAGATGTAAAGCATTTTCGTTGACTTTAGAAGGACAGACTCGAGACTGGTACTGAAAACTGCCTTGATGAAGCATTCACAACTTCGAGCAAATGTGTCAGGTGTTTGTAGAGCAATTTCCCAGGGCAATAGCTCTAGAGGATGATATAATGGAGCTGTTGGGGATTAAGCAAGGAGAAAAGGGGGATTAAGAGGTATCATCATGCTGTGTTCGACTTGGGGCTTTACTATCATCCTCAGACTTTAAAATGGTTAAAAGAGGGAGTAATGATAGGGCAACTATAGTATAACTTAAAGAGTCTAGCTATGTAGTCATATTCTATGATTTATGGGCAGACAAAGAGGGATATTGAGATTGAGGAAGAAAAGGAAATGCGAATAAGAAGTGAGTTATTAGAAAGGTTAAGAAGAAAAAAACACAAAGTGCAAAAAGGTGGAGGGTCTGTGAAATAAAATGATATCCCTTTCGCGAATAGAGGTGTAGGTGGTCAAGAGTTCCCTCATCAAACACGTTGGAGGCCAACACCATTTGAGCAAAACAGAGCCAACCCTAATAGATCTCTCAATAGAGATCATTAGAGGGAAACTTATTATCTTTATGCCCCCCTATTACAATAGTCTGATAACGCATCTGCAGAACGCACTAGATCAGACTGATCCAATCCACCACTATATTCCATGGCAAACAACAATTTCTTGAGAGGTAGAACTATGCAGATGATCAACCAAAGTCCATCGTATTGGCAGTAGACGCCTCTGAAGGTTTTGATAATGGAATTATACCACAGTATAAAGAGTCAGGGTCTGTTATACCCTCAAACTCCAATAGAAAAACTAACCAACAAGCAAGATAGAAATAGGTTCTATGAGTTTCATGACACCATGGCCACACCATAACTTAATGTTGTGACATAAAAAACCAAGTTGAAGATCTCGTAAGAAACCGATATCTAAACGACTTCATTGATTGGGACCACCCCACTGTTTACTCTCAAAGTAGAGTAGAGGAAGACGGCAAGGAAGTCAAAAGCAAGCAACCTATTTTAAGGGTTATTGTAGAGCTTCGACGTTAGCTGAAGATTTGAACAGAGCAAGGAAGAATTACTCCAAGTATGAGATGATTAGTAAAGATGTGCTTTTCATTATGCACACAACAAAGCGAGCAAAAACTATGAAAGTATTAATTATGTGGACTAACGATGATAAAGAGGGTCTCATGTTTCCTTATAAAGATGCCTTAGTAATAAAAGCAAACGTGGCGGGCAAGGAGCTCAATAAAATACTAGTGGATTGTGGCAGCTCCGTGGATGTCCTTTTCAAGTTGACCTTAGACAACATGAGAATTTCAAACGTGCAGCTTGAACGTACCGGTACATTTTTTAAGGGATTTAGAGGTAGGACGTTGATCCCCGTTAGCGTGTTGGAACTTCCAATCGCGATAGGATCAGCCCCATTTGATAAGATGATGATATTAGATTTCGTCATAGTCAACCAGCATGACCTTTACCATGTAATTTTGAGACGACTGTTTTTTAGGATCAGCAAGGCAATTATACCCAATCATTATCTGGCCCTCAAGTATCGGGTAAATGGTGTTGTCGGGGTAGTGAAGAGAGATCAGAGAATTTCTCGAAGATGCTATATAACAGTTATAAAGGAAACAATGCAAATCACCTCCTCGGATACACGAGGAGATTCAAAAAAGGAAAGGTATGAACTGGCTAAGGAAATAGAGGTGGTGAATGTGGAGTATGGAGATTTGGGAATAACTAAAAAGATTGGGTCAAACGAGATAAGTTAGAGAGAGAGCTGGTGCATTACTTGCAAGCACATGCAGATGTATTCACCTAGTCATATGATGACATGTTTGGAATTGACCCAAAGGTTGCCTGCCACGGTTGAGCAATAAAAAAGGATGCTCGATCGGTGAAATAAAAAAAAAGTGTTTCAATCAGGAAAGGTATAAAGCCATCAATACCGAAGTAGAGAAGCTTTTAAGAGCAAGATTCATTAAGGTGGTGAATTATCCATAATACATATCGAATGTAGTGTTGGTAAAAAAGACAAACGGCAATTGAATTATGTGTGTCAATTTCACGAACCTCAATAAGACCTGCCCGAAAGACAGTTTCCTTTTGCTAAAAATTAATTAGCTAGTTGATTCTATAGCTGGTCATGGCCTGCTCAGCTTCATAGATGCCTTCTTGAGATACAACCAAATTCCCATGTTGGAATAAGATGAGAAGCATACAGTTTTCATTACTAACCAAGGTTTGTTTTTCTATAGAGTAATGTCATTCAACCTCAAAAATGCTGGAGCAACTTACTAGAAGTTGGCAGATAAAATTTTCGAGTCTTTACTAGAACGCACGATGGAAGTGTATATAGATGACATGATCACCAAGTTGAAGATTCCAGCAGAACACACTAAACACCTGGATGAGACATTTAAGTTGTTGAGGAAATATAAGATGAAGCTTAATCAAAAGAAGTGTGTCTTTAAGGTAGGTTTAAGAAAGTTCTTAAGATTTATTGTTAGCTATAGTGGGATCGAGGCAAATTCTGAGAAGATACGGGCCATTGTAGAGATTAGGACCCGCGCAAGGAGATATAGAGCCTCACGGGGAAGTTAGCAACATTGAATTGATTCATATTGAAAGCAACTGACTAATGTCATGCTTTCTTCCAAGTGATGAAGAAGGGAAAAAAGACACAATGGACTTTCAAGTGGGAATAAGCTTTTCAAAATTTAAAGGAATATTTGTTATGAGCCTTCTATTGTCAACACCACAAGAAGAGGGATACAATGTACTTATACTTGGTTGTATTGGGATACACTATGAGCTCGATAATGCTGCAAGAAGAAGCAGGAGTTCAATACCCAGTGTATTATTTTAGCAAAGCTATGCTCAACGCTGAAACTCAATACCCAATGATAGAAAAATGGACCCTTGCTCTGGTAGTTGATACTAAAAAACTGAGACCATATTTTCAGGCATTTCCAATCATCGTAGTGATAGATAAACCATTACGGGAAACGATTCACAAGTCGAAGACTTCATGACCGCTAGTGAAGTAGTCAATGGAGCTGAACGAGTTTGATATAAGTTATAGACCCCAGGCAGCAATCAAGGCTTAGGCTATCTCAAACTTTGTTGTTGAATTCGCAAGAGATGAGGCGGAGATTATCCAATCACATGATGTGGTAGTGGACAATGGAAGCTAAATCTAGCAGGTAATGGTTTATGGGTCTTCTAAAAAGCATAAAGCTAGAGTATGGGTGATTTTGAAAAGTCCAGAAAAGAAAAGAATCCTCTATGCAGTCTGAGTTGAATTTAAAGCTACGAATAATCAGGTAGAATATGAGGCCTTCAAAGTAAAGTTAAGATTGGCTCAAGCAATGCGCGTTAAAAGGGTAAAGATTTGCACTGATTCCCAACTAGTAGCCCACCATATTGATGAGAGATTCCAATCTAGAGATGAGAAAATGAGGAGATACCTAAGAAAGACCAAGTAGATAGTGGTAATGTTTGATCGGGTCGACATCGTGTAGGTTTCAAGAACAAAAAATTACCAAGCAAATATGTTTGCCAAAATGGCTGCCCCAGTTGATGCAAAAATACCTAAGACAGTGCCGGTGGAAGTCAGAACCAGTGCCTGAACCGAAGAGAGGCGGGAAGTGATGCGGGTAAATGCTTGGAATTCATTAATGGACTTGATTATTTCATATATTCGTGATTGGGCCTTACCAACAGATAAAACACATGCATGGAAACTCAAATGTCAGTTGTCAAGATATACGCTGATTGATAGGGTGTTGTATAAGTGGGGTTACACTTTGCCATTTTTGAGATGTTTGGACAAAGAAGAGGTTGACTACGTTCTAAGGGAAGTCTATGAGGGAATTTATGGAAATCACTCGAGGGCAAGATCCTTGGGTTTTAGAACCCTGAGGAAAGGGTATTTTTAGCCAACACTTTACCAGGATGCCCAAGAAAAGACAAGAAACTGTAAGAATTGCCAGAGTTTTGTTAATGTCCCAACGCAACCACTAAAAAGGCTTACCACAATGTCTTCACCATGGCCATTCGCACAATGGGGGATTGATTAAATGGGATCATTACCAAGGGCCGAGGAGCTGCCACATATGCCATCATAGCAATAGACTATTTTACCAAATAGATTGAACTTGAGGCTCTTAGCAAAATTATGAAGAAGAAAATGATTGATTTTGTGTGGAGGAATTTCGTATGCAAATATGGAATTCCTCATTCCCCTATAGTAAATAATGGCTGGCAGTTTGACAATTAAAATTTTAGAGACTTCTATCAGAACTTGGGCATAGAATTAAAATTTTGCTCGCCAGCCCACCCCAAAGCCAATGGGCAAGTGGAAGCAGCCAACAAGACAATAAAAACACTCTTAAAAACTAGTTTAGGGAAAAAGAAAGGAGCATGGGTGGATGAGTTATCAGGTGTTCTATAGGTGTACAGGACTACCCATGAGACTGCCACGAAGGAAACTCCATTCACCTTAGACTTTGGTCACGAGGCAATATTATTAGTAGAAATTAGGGTGCCAACGCACCGAACAAAACATTTCAACGAGAAGGAGAATGATGAGCAAATCTTCTTGAACCTTAATCTACTGGCTGAGAAAAGAGAACTCGTGTAAAAAATGGCAACCGCTTATTAGTAGAGAATAGCCTGCTACTATAACAAAAATGTACTAGTGAGGCAATTTAAAAGCAGAGACTGAGTGCTCGGAAGAGTTAATCAGAGTACCAAAAACCCAAGCCAGAGGGTTTTTGGTCCTAATTGGGCTGGACCATATAGAGTTATATATATGGTCGTGAAGTCAAATGATCGTGGAATGCGGAACATCTCAAGAAGTACTTCCAGTAAGGTTTCTTATAATTAATTAGGTGTTTTGTAATTATTTTAACGTTTAGCTTGCCTTGTGTAATCAATTATCAATGATCAATTTAAATTGTAAGAGCCTTATTTACTTAGTTTACTTGAATTTTATAAGATAACAAAGACTTTAAATCTCA
This sequence comes from Luvunga scandens, assembly GCA_030449905.1. NCBI lineage: Eukaryota > Viridiplantae > Streptophyta > Magnoliopsida > Sapindales > Rutaceae > Luvunga > Luvunga scandens. The sequence continues at coordinate 134,236 of JASUUG010000796.1, read as the reverse complement.
AGGCCTGCTCAAGGCGAAATACAAAATCAAAGCACTAGAATCTACTCAATCGAATAAAGATGAGCAGGATGATCCTTCTCCCAAAAATTTTATAAGGCAATAAAGACTTAAAGTCTCAAAGCCTATTTGAGGCAAGATATAAAGTCAAAGTTAACCAAATCTGCTCGGTCAAAGAAGATGAGCAAATGATTTGAAAACTCCTTAACATAAACTAAAGATTGGAAGTCTTATAGCCTTCTAATGACGAGGCAAAAGTGAAAGTTTACAGGAATCTACCAAGTAATGTGAGCAGAACAAATACAAACACCCCAAATATTTTTTAAGGCAAAAAATAGGCTTAAGAAACGCCGAAGCCCTCTTCAGTGCTAGACAATACCTGCAAATTCACCAAGGCTAGATTAATAAATAAAGCATAATAGATAAGAAAACCCACGTAAAGTCTAAACTTGCTCAACAGCAGAATATCCAGCTAAGAAGCTTCCTCATAACTAAACTATAAAAAGTCACAAAATTACTGAGGCCACGAGACAGAAGATGAGAAGAATTTATCTTAGTAATGAGAATACACCAGTCAAAAAAATTCTAGTTTTGTACAAATTAACTTTTATGCGTCCTAGGGGTTGACCTACTTGCTTTGTAGGGGGTTAGTCCACCTGCTCTATAAAAGGTATCGTTTTAACGACAATTGGAGGTGCAGTGGCTTCAGCATCCTTAGGAGGCTCCTTTTGACCTTCAGCTTCCTGATCCTGCTCTTCCATGAACTTTTTTATGCTTTCTTCTAGTCTGTTCATGTCAAGATTATGATACTCTTTCATCAAGATAGACATGATGCAGTTATAGCTGAAAGCAAAACCATAATTGTACTCCTCCTCAACTTGCATCTCCAAACTATCCACCTTCCTTTTAAGTTTGAAAGTCTGCACTTCCGAAGATTTTTGTTGTTCTTCGTATGCAGACTTTTGGGTATCCCACTCTCGCTAGCTCCTAACAGTATCGAGCTCGGTCTTAATCTCCGCTAGCTCACGTTCGAGTTAGGAGACCCTGAACTCAGCAAGGGCGGTCTTCTCTTCAAGCTCTATGATTTGCTGGTTGAATTTAATTGATTGTTCTTTTACATGTTCCACATTCTTAGCATTCTTCCTGAGGATTGAATTTTGGCCTACTTTTTCTTATCATGTCGAGAGGCCCTAGCCTTCTAATAAGTGGTTGTAGTAGCGAGCTAGAACGCTTATGTTCAAAGAGTATCCACCATCTCCCTTAAATTTTGTTCCTCTAAGTCTTTCACATATTGAAAGTTAATCACTTTGGATACTCCCTTTAATAAGCAGCTAAGAAGTCAGATCAGGTGGAGGAGGGCTAGTTAGAACGAGGTGAGCTTTCTTTACTAGGACAACTACACTACTTGAAGCACCTTTCAACTGAAAGTGCTTCTTCGACATAGCGCCCAAGATCTTGTTATCCATGAAAATGACTGAAGTCACTAAACAGGACTCAATAAAGACTTGTTAGTGATAGCAAGTCCTGGCATAGGCAAGCGTTAACTAGAGTTATATGGCCATAAAGCGATAACTCATCCTCTATGTTGTAAGCTAAACCCAAAGAATCTGAAAAGACAAAACAAAGGATGAGAAGGAAACCAAGCAATAAACACGAATTCGAAATAAACTAAAAGGTAAAAAACCTGGGATACAAAAATGAGTAGGAATGTTCACATCCTCCATTAGGTGCAGAAGCCAACTGACCCTAGTTTCCTCCAACAAAGAAAAACTTGCTCTTCTAATTCCCATATGAGAATTGAATATTAGTGGCGGGATTCCTCTTCGCAGAGCTTGACATGAAATAATACCAACTTGCATCTTTAAGGCTACTACTCAATTGGTTTAAATTCTTTACCTCATTGATTAAATGTTTACCCATTTCACACCTCTTCCATAGCACGAAAAGGCTAGAAAGCACTCCCCACTTATTAGGGTTAAGTTGGCCAGGAGAAAAGTGCATCTTACCCAGTACTTTGATAAAATAAGGTTTGAGGGGAAGCCTAACACCCAATTTAAAGTACTCAGGTATAAGGTCATGAATCTTGAGGGAGGGTGACTAACAGTGTCTTCTTTACCAAGAATCCTAAGTTCAATATCATCATAAATACTATAAACTTCTTTTAGCCTATCTAAGGCTCTCTGAGTGGTGCTATACCTCATAAAATCTATCAGTTAAGACTTTGCTTTGATCCTATGACCAATTTGCCTTCTTCTAATTAGTCTAACCTAAGGGTGGCAAAAATACCCATCTGACCTAGACCCGTACGATACTCGGGCCATGCGAGCCAGGTAATACTTGACCCGGGTATGAAGGCGTGCCGATCTTAGGCATCACTTAATAAACACGGAACCTGGCCTGAACCTATATTTTATTTAAAAAAATATTATAAAATATATATTATTTTATATATTTATATTTATTTGACTCATCTATTACACAAATAAAAATTTTTAAGTACTTAAAGTTTATAATTTCATGTCAAATTTCATTAAAATAAATTTAAAACTTATAAAATTACAAAAAAATATATTATTATATTAAAAAATATAAAATATGAGTACCTAAATTGAAATTTGGTCTGGTGCCGCACTTAAAAAACCCGACCCAGGTGTAAAAAATTTACATTCAGGCCAGGTCTGGGCATTGCGATACTCGGACCTGAACCTGGGTTTTGCCAACCCTAGTCTAACCTTCTAGAGGGAATCCTCCTCACCTGAATCCTCATCACTGGAGCGCTCGACTTTAGGTGGGACAGAAGTTCCAGAAGAATTGGACCCTTGCCATCACCACCCTATTTCAATTTACTCTTATTTACAGAAGGATGAATTTCAAGGGCTGTTCTTCTAGGGTGCTTGATAATTCTAGATGCTCTTGCGGTTTCACCCATTCTCATGTAAGGGTAAAGATCCATTTCATGTTCTTCTTCTTCGCTCTCAACCCGAATAATCTTTCTCTTTTTATGAGACATCTTGAATACAAAATAAAATCCCAAACACTCGAACAAGAAAAAACAATACAAATACAACAACAACCAAGAGTGAGATCAGAAGCAGTACCTGAAAAACCAAAACTCAGCGAGGTGGCAGTGATAGAATTAGCGACAGAGGAGAGTTGGTAAGATTTGAGAGGGTAATGAATTCAGAAATTGTGAAGGACAAAGGATGTTGGTATATGAAGGAAAGTATTTTATTTAAGGGTTTAAAAAGAGAGAAGAGGAGAGAAAATGAAGCGTTTCATGTTAGGAGTCGTGTTAGTTGATGAGATGTGTCTTGGGAATGAAAAAATCACCATTTAAAATTTAAACACATGGCCGATAAGAAGCCATGACGATTACATTCAAGGTGAGAGGATAACAGATTAGACCAGCTAGGAAAACATAAAGACAAATTTTTACTCTCAGTTGCATCTCTTCTCCAATCAAACATAGCTAGACAGCATTTAAGATTACATTCTGCTCATGTGAAAAAGGCGACCGAGCAAGCTGTGACCGCTGATGGGTATTTCTCTTAATTTTTAGTTTTACTCGCTTCACTTCTAACATTAGAAACTAGGGGACTGGTGATTGAGCAGATAAAAAACTATCACCTACATGCCCAAGTATCTGGTCGAGCTATTAGCTGGTTGTAATGGACAATAGTCAAGCCAATTCTCGTCACATGGCAAGCAATAGGCTCGAGAATTACCAATGTTTAGGTCTTCTAGACACTTAAATTTTTTACTAAGTCGACCAAGAGCTCTGATTATAACAGTTCAAAGTTATGGTCAGTGACAGTTGCCAGAACGTGGGTGTCTATTGAAAAATACGAGGCATGGCATCCATGCAAAGGTAAATGGTCTGATAGGAATAGAGAAAAGAATAAACTGAATGTTCTGGATAGAGTATAAAAGCTGTAAGGAACGAAGGTAAAGAGGTTGGACAAAATTTCTCCTAAATTGAATATAACAATCAAAATTTCTGAAACACTAAGATTTTTAAGCGGTTTTATTTTATTTTATTTTTTTTGGAGAGTTGTCTTTTGAGGGGGAATTAAATTTCTTGTTTAAGCATAATTAAAAAAGCTGAGCCACAAGATTGTGGTCTAGGTTTTTTTTAAAGAAATAAGCTCGATTATTAATTTAAGCGTTGGAGGGTTTTCACTAGAAAAACATCTATCGCACTCTAACTAAGAATTATGAGTGTAGGTGAACAGAGTAAGCCAAAGCATGGTCAAAATAATATGGTTGATAAGAATAACAACTGAGCAAGATTGTTTTTTCAGTGTCACAGATTATAATACGAGTGGAATCTTCTTATCGTTCCCTAACCTCACCAGATTTCTGCATCAACAATTGTTGTTGTTGTTATTGTTGTTGTTGCTTTTGGCTTTATGTATGAAGGGGAGTTTTGCTAATGAGATTTACTCTGAAAGATTGCAGTTGTCATAATTAGACAACCAATCCTAAGAATTATTTGATATAAACGATATTATTTGATATAAATGACTTTTTTTTTTTGTTTTGTTTTACCAATATTAAAGTTGTATGTGAAATGCTTTTTGATAAGTTTATAAGCTGAGTATGCAACTTTTGAATTGGGATATGAACTAGGAGAAAACAGTTTAATTCCTTAGAAAATCAGAATGCGTCCAATTTTCTTATGTTTAAGCACAGAATGTTAGGTGTAGATTAAATTTCATGTTAATGTTAAAAATGATATCTCTGCATGCATGTTGTGATGGAAAAGTTCCTTTGTAGAGCAAGACATACAATGCATTGTTTAGTTTCAAGTTGTGATGGATATGATTTGCTGGATGGTGATGATGGATCTCTGTGGGGTGGCTCTAATGAGGAGTTTGATGTAGAGATTGATTTAGACAAAGAGTGGCAGAGGAGACGTGATCAATTCCACAATGTATGTTAATTTTGTTTTCATATATTTTCCTGTGTACAAATGTATGATACTTTCCAAACCTATACTAATATCATGATATCTTTTCTCCTATAGCTAAACTTGTGACAATAAAAGCTATGCTTTCTCTTGCAGCTACTAATGGTTGGATTTTAGAATAATTGGATGTAAGTAATGCTTTTCTCTAAGGTGATTTAGAAAAGGAAGTTTACATGCAAATTCCGCAGGGTTTTTCAAAACAAATGGAGCATTTATTTTGCAAACTCAACAAGTCCATTTATGGTTTGAAACATGCTTTCGAAATTGGTTTTTTAAATTCTTTACTATCATCTAGCAAGCAGGCTTCCATCAATCCAAGGCAGATTATCTTTATTCGTGAAAATCGATGGAGTTTTTTCCACCTTTGTATTGATTTATGTAGATGGCATTATTGTGGGTGGGAATGACTTAGCAAAAATTAATAGTATTAAAGTTTTTTTGCACAGAAATTCTACATTAAAGCTTTAAGCACTCTAAAATATTTTTTGGGTATTGAAATAGCAAGGTCATCTCGTGGGATATTCTTATGTCAAAGAAAATATGTTTTGGACATTTTGAAAGATACTAGACTAATTGATGCTCATCCTTCACTTTTTCTAATGGAATAACACTCACGTCTTTCATCTACATATGGGGATCCTTTACCCAATCCTTTAAGTTATCGACATCTTGTTGGTAGATTGATTTATCTAACTGTTAGAAGACCTAATATAGTTTTTTCTGTGCATGTGTTAAGCCATTTCATGCATGAACCACGCACAGTGCATATGTATGTAGCTTTAAAGCTGCTTCAGTATTTAAAAGGATCTCCAGGAAAAAGTATTATGTTGTCTTCCACTAGTGATTTGCGTATCCACGGGTATTGTGATGCTGACTAGGGAAGTTGTCTTATTACTCATCGATTGGTTACTGGATATTGTACTTTTCTTGGAAGCAATTGTATTTATTGGAAGACAAAAAAGCATAATGTTGTTTTTCGCTCTATAGCTGAAGCTGAGTATTGTTCCATGGTAGACCTCTCATGTGAGTTACAGTGGCTTAGGGTTTTTTTTACTAATCTTGGGTTATCCCATGTTGCTTCTATGCCTATTTACTATGATAGTCAATCAGTATTATACATTGCTAAAAATCCTGTCTTTCATAAGCGTATGAAACACATTGAGTTAGATTGTCACTTTGTGTGAGAACGAGTGCAATCTAAATTGTTGCTTCCGTTGCACATTCACAGCTCTATACAAATTGCTGATATCTCCACCAAACCACTTGGTCATGATCTTTTTCTTCATCCTATTCGCAAGTTGGGCATTGTTGATCTTCATGCTCCAACTTGAGGGAGAGTATTAATGATTAGATGATTTCCATATCTTTGTAAATATTGCAGAATCTTTGTAAATATAAAAAGCATAGATAAGCAATATCTTTGTAAATATAGAAAGAATATATAGGCATAGCTTCTTCCATTTTTTGTTTCGATACTCCTTGTTCCTCAAGGACTTTGTTTTGTATAAATAGCACCGCTAATGTCAATTACCACCAATAGAGAATTTGGTGAGATTTTTTTTCCATTAAATACGTGCCTAATTTCACATTTTCGTTCTTGAACTCTCAAACAGCTAGTTTAATCCATTAAAATGTAACCGGAGTCTACCAGAGTTTAATGCTAGTTCCTACACCTAAGAATCCTCTAATACAGTCTCCATCAAAGCGACTAAATTACTAATATAGTGCGCCAGTTAGTATAGCTAATAAATTCTTTTGGATTCAAACCATACTTGCATGAGTGGGTAGAGACTTTAATTATCATTATGCTACTTAAATTATGTAGTTATATGCATTGTGCATATTAGTAAATGAATTGCTATAGTTGAAGCCTTGTAACTAAATATTTATGTTTTTTGGTGAACATCATATGGATGGATAATGATCCTCTCTTGTATTCTAGAATTTATCCCTCTCGGGATTTAAGGCTAAAAATCTATACACACACACACATATATATATTATATGTTCTAGTTCAAGATCTTTAGAATTTGTTAAGATACACGAAAGCTATTAAGGTGTGCAGTTTAATAGTATAATTGTATAATGCTATTAAACCGCCTAGCTTAATAACTTTCTTAGACTTTAATAAAATCTAAGATCTTAGACTAGATCAAAACTATATATATAATCATTATTTAATGAGGCATTACAAAGTAAAGATGTACTAACAAACAGAAAAATACAGTTTTCAATATATATATTTTTTTCTTTTTTTTTTAAAGGGTAAGGGGGGTGGGCAAGTTCAAATACAATTTTGACCCCTCTTACCACCCTTAAAGATCAAACCCGGGTCTTGTAAAAGCGATAGCTACACTGCCAACCAACCTGACCACGCCTTTAGGGCAGTTTTCAATATATATATATATATATATATATATATGGATATATATTTTTGAGTGACCTATGTATTTGGTGATGCAAGAGATGCTTCTCAACGATGAAATATAGATAATTAGCCACAAAGGCCATTAATAATTCTAAAGAAATGGGACTGCCAAACTGAAGAAAGCTAGCCATGAAACCATACTCCTATACTTCGGCGAATCGCAATTACTACGAACAAATATACATGGAGCTCAATTTGTTAGTGTGATTACCAAAATTAGTCACATATACTATTGCTCCCTGCAGATGTCAATGCGCTTATATATTCGCATTATTTATGTCGTCAAAAGGACGGGGCAGGTGCAAACTACGATGACGTAGAAAATTGTTGACCTGTCCACTTCATGGCTGGTATATTGCCTTTGAATTTGTTGATTTTAAATTATATTATTAACTAAAGAGTTGCCGATTCATATAAGAATCCTCCTAAGTTACATTTGTTATAACTTACAATCCAATTAAAAAAATATAAAGATCATACACTATCCATTTGACTCATCCCTCGTATTATTTATTTTTATATATTTTAGTTGGGTTGTAAGTTACAACAAATGTAATGCAACTAAAGAAAATCCTTAATAGTAATATTCGTATTCTTTTTACAAAATAATTATTATTTAAAAAAAAGCTAGACCAAGCAGACTTTATAGGATGTTTGTTCCAGTCACAAATCCTGTACAAATTAAATGTTTGATGATCAGGAAACAGGCCTCCACAAGTAAATATAAAGAATGAATCTCTATATAGAGGCTTGATTTTATTGTTGAAGTACAAAATGGGAAAATTCCTTAGAATGCGTAGTTTATGTTTTACTTTCGGCTTTTGTATTAATTACTGCTAAGTGGTGCTCTTTCTTGACAACAAGCAAGGATTTCTCATTTGTCAACAACCAAAACCACGTTTTGTTTTGGCGAAATTCAAAACTCCCTTAAGGTATTAACATTAAAATCTATGCATTTTTTCTATAAAAACTCATAGACTTAAATCATACTTAAAAGTTAGTTTAAGAGTTGAAAATTGTCTTAAACTTATATTATTAGCCCAATAATTAAAGTGAGAGAATATCCTTGATAAGAATAATCAACCACAGAGTTTCCAAAACAACACGTGAATCAAACATTGCAATTTGCACAGCTTTGACAAAAGGATTCGTACCAGATCGATTGATTCAAATAATGTAAAACTCACGGAAAGAAATGAAGCATGATTCTCATTTGACTCTTCAACGGCTAGTTCCTAAATTAGTGGCCATGAATCAAAATAGTTTATTAGACTTCCTTTGCTTTCCATCTTGTAAAGCATCGAAACATATATATATATATATATATATATATATATATTATCTCTCCAAACCTTCCACCAATGTGCAAGTTTGGTTCCAATGACACTCATAGGTGACAATTACCTTCTGTGGAGTTCTGTCCTTATTAAACATCCTTGGGCTAGAACACCATATCACAGATGTCGAGACTTAACCAAGAGTTCGTAAAGAAGAACAAACTGAGAAAATCAATCCTGAATTCCTAGTTTGGAATTCAAACAACAAACTTCTTATGACATGGTTAAATGGCATGATGGCAGAAGACGTGATAAGTGTGACTATTGGAGCAAAAAATGCTCGAGAAGTCTGGCTTACAGTCGAAGAAAACATGTTTCCAGCAACAAAAGAAAAATGTGGCTAAAAGATAGGCTATTCTCATTGAAGAAAGGATCATTAAAAGTAGATGAATTTCTCAAGAAATTTAAAGGAATATGTGACAATTTGGTTGCTATTGGTAAGCGGGTCAGTGATGAAGATCAAATATTTCAGAATGCTCAAGCTTTGGGGCCCAAATATACAGATTTTAAAACAGCCATGCTCAGCAAGCCGCCCTATCCTTCTCTCAAACAGTTGATTTAGGCTCTTCAAAATTATGAGGAGACTGTTGTTATCCTAAGAAAAGAGCAAGACAAAGTCAACATGAACCCTAATCAAGCCTTTTTCGGACAGAAGAGAAGAGGTAGAAATCAAAGGGTTACCAGGCATGGTTCACGTGGTAGAGGACCTTCTCAAAACTATGACACAAGAAACAACTATAGAAACAACAAACCTGTCTTCCAAAATGGCAATAACGGTAATAATTATGGAAGCAACAATTATAGTAATAATTCAAATTATCAAAACGGAAACGTTCAACCACAAAAAGACACCAATACAGAAGGGGCCATTATATGCCAAATTTGTAGGAAATGTAACCACAATGCTAATGTTTGTTGGGATAGATATTAATACGACTATCCTGAAGAAAAAAGGACTCAAGCACTTACTGCCATGAATCTGCAAAATAATTCTGATCAACAATTTTATGCAGATTCTGGAGGAACTGCTCACATGACAAACAATCTAGGTATCTTAAATAATGTCATGCCCTACATAGGATTTGGTAAAATCCTTGTCGGTAGTGGATAAGGTTTGCAAATATCTCATATAGGAAATAAGCATGAAGAGACAAATAATGGTAAATTAGAATTAAATAATATTTTAATTGTACCTAAACTCAAAAAGAATTTATTTTGTGTTAGTCAATTTATAGATGATCATAATTGTGTAATTGAATTTAACACTAACGGTTTTGTGATTAAGAACAAAAACAACCAGGTACGGGCCAAGGAGCGGAAACAAGGTAAGCTGTTTGCATTAGAAGAGGATTGCAATGCTGCTCTCACGGCAATAAAAGGAAATTCTGATCAATGCAGCTTGTGGCATAAAAGATTGAGTTATGCAAATTCAAAGATTCTGTAGACTATAAAAAACCATGGATTAATTAGCTTTGCTAATTGGTTAAAACAACCAAACCTATGTGTTTCATGCTAATTAATCAAAAGCTGTAAACGTCCATTTATTTTATGTAGTAAAAAGTCAAAATTTCCCTTTGATATAATTCACTGTGACCTTTGGAGTTCTGCTCCTATCAATTCAACACAAAATTTTCATTTTTATTGTCTTATTTATTGATGATTTTTCACGATTTTGCTAGTTATTTCCACTTAAATATAAATTGGACTTCTTTGACTGTTTTTTAAGATTTCAAAAGCACGTGGAAAATCAATTGGATAGTGAGATAAAAATCTTTCAGTGTGATGGTGGTGGTGAATTCAACTCAACATTATTCATACAACACCGTGAACAATGCAGCATATAAAGGCAAATTTCGTGTCCCTATACCCCCGAATAGAATGGTATTACCAAAAGAAAGCACAGACATGTTGTGGAAACTACTCTAACAATGTTGTTCCAGGCTTCACTACCTTTGCAATTTCGGGTTGATGCATTCCTTACTGTCGTTTTTGTTATTAACAGGATGCTCTTGTCTAATTTGGATAAACAAAGTCCTTATTATTTATTGTATCATAAATTACCCGATTACAACAACCTTAAAATTTTTGCTGTAGATGTTTTCCGTATTTAAGGGACTACAACAAGACCAAGTTTGACAAAAAGTCTTATCCTTGTGTCTTCATAGGCCATAGCCCCTTACACGAGGGGTTAGGATATTTGCAGCCATGATCTAAATGAGTCTACACCTCTAGGGATGTGGTATTCAATGAAAAAGTTTTTTTCTTTCTCGGATAAACAAATAAATTCTATTGTGCAGGAACATGGAGATCTAACAACTTTTCCAAACGCTGATGAGTGGATATCCGCTACGAGTCACAACAACGCCAAAATTACTGATCCAACAAGTCATGTTACATTTTTACCTTTTTTGGTCCCTCAGGACATGTTGACCTCACATACCTCAAGGAAGCTGAAGCATAACAATTTCACCATGCACTAAATATTGATGAAGTTGAAATTACCTCAAGCCAAGTTGCACAAGACATGGCATTTGACGGTTTACAACATCAAGATAGTGGTAGCCCCCAACAAGTATCTAATCTAATGTCAATCCCTCTAATCAAGCTTCCTTACCGAATCAGAATTGTGGAAATTATACGAATAATCAGTCTATCTCCTTATCAAATCACACTTGCAACAACCCTTTCGGACGACCGGAATTGATAAAAGAAAGATGCCTCTCTTCCTGACTGTGAAGATATGCTTAACTGATTTGGGGACTAAAGTGAAATAGAGTTAGAACTTTGTTGGTCATTGTGCAGATTTCATTCAGTTGAAGGGTATTTTTTGAAATTTTCTGCTGACGTGGCCTGGGTTGTCAAAGTTAGTTAGATGCTTTGTGGAAATTTTCCAGAAAACGCGATGCTGGTCTGCAGCATCTGATATATAAATCCTTTCTCACTTATTTCTTCTCCATTCAGAATCATTCTTCTTTCTGTGTGAATCTTGTAATCTCTTCTTCAATTATGATTTGTTTGTACTCAGTTTTGATTAATGGAAGAGTGTCAATTTTTCCTTCAAATTTGGTAGCTTGTTAGCAATCTAGTTCTGTTTCTTTGTTTGTTACTTTGTTTTCTATCAATCTTGATTACAGTTTAATCTTAATTGATTAAAGATTGAAGTATTGAATCAATTCTTATGATCAACCATTACAAATTACAACACTGACATATCAGATATGATATTTATTGATCAATGAATACCATCATAGACAGAAACCAACACAATCACCTCCACATTAAACATCCATCCTATGATTGTTGGAACAATTTTCAAAATAAATGGTGTCCTCTTATAAAGACATGTTTATTTAATTGTGTCCTATGGAGGAGGTATCTTTTCATTTAAAGATACATCCTTTCATGTGACATTTCATTTGAAATGGTGATGATTCAATTTCATTCGATTAAAAAAATTAAATCTTTCTAAATTTTAAATGAAGGGGTGACGATGGCCTGTGAAGTTGCAAAGTATGTCTATAAATAGAGGCCATGTTTAGGCCATTTAGATATGAAAATAATAATCTCACACCACTCTTTTTTTACCCCTCTTTTCTAAAACAAATTTTATCATAAAACACTTAGTTTTTGTGCATTAAACATCCAATATATTGTTTTCTGCAGGAACAATATATGGTTTCTTGGTAGGCTTGCAACATTCAAGCGTATTCTAGTTTTTCCGCAAATTTGAATGCACAGCTTGTTCTTAAACAATTAACTGTTTCTTATATCCTCGTAAAAGGCTTTGTTTTTCTATAACAATCTTGATTGGTGGGTTAACGTCTTGAAAAGATTAAAGATTGCCAAGTATTATAGTTTACATATTTTCTTTCTACATACACAGTTGTAAACACATTTTACTTTACACAATAAAATTCTACCATTATTGCTATAATTCTCTATATTTGTAATTCCCCACAAGAGTACATTCGTCCAACAATGATCACCTGAAACAAACTTAAAACCAACCTCAATGTAGCTCTTCAAATTCAACATCTTCAAACTGGGCAAAAAACTATAAGATCGCCCGAAGTTTTGTTTGGGTAAATGCTATGGAGGAAGAAATGACTTCCTTACATCACGATAGAGCCCAGACCTTTCTCCCGCATCTTGTAAACACCAATGTTATCGTTCAAAGTAGTTTTACCAGATAAAATACAAGGAGAACGGAGATATCGATTGATATGAAGCACGGTTGGTTGCAAAAAGGACTTGCACAAGTCGCCGGTGTTGCCTTTGCTGAAACCTTTACCCCTGTCATCAAACCAACAACTATCAAAATTGTGTTAGCCATAGCCGTTAGCTCAAATTGGACGTCATGGCAACTTGATGTCCTAAATGCCTTCTTACATGGTGAATTAAAAGGAACGGTATATATAAAACAGCCCTCGGGCTTCCAAGATTCTGACCATCCATCTTTTGTGTGCAAGTTACACAAGTCAATCTATGGCATCAAGCAAACCCCAAGAGCATGGTGCCTAAGGCCTTATCCAATCTTGCCTTTGGGAGTGGCAAAGCTGACAACTTATAACTTATTTTTAATAAGAATTCTATGTTATTTCTTATTCTAATATACATTGATGATGTCATTGTAACATGGAATAATGATGCAATAATTCATTCTATCATCCATGCGCTTAGCACTAAATTTGCGCTAAATGACCTGGGCATACTCAAATATTTTCTTGGCATTGAAGTCCATCGATTCAAGAATAGACTTTTTCTATCACAAGCCTAATACTCGTAATCTTTTAATCAACGCTGCCATGTTGAATTGCTCTCCTCTCCACACGCCAATGGCCACCAAAATAGCTTCAAGGAATGATGATCACAAACCTCCGTCACCGGCAAAATATGGAGCTTTAGTTGGAAGCCTTCAGTACTTCACATTCACACCTCCTAATGTTACTCATTCTTTAAGCCATGTGCATCGACATTTTCGGGGTCAAACAAAAGCCAACCTTCGATCAGTCAAGTAGATTCTTCACTATTTAAAGTGGACCATAGACTATGGTATTCGATTCTTGTATCATAGTTCATTCAACTTATATAGCTTCTCTAACTCAGATTGGGCAGGTTGCCCTTACACTAGGCATACTGCATTTATCTTGGAGAAAATTGTGTTTTCTACAGCTCAAAGAAGCAACACACTGTTGCCTATTTAGCACTAAAGCCGAATAATGATCGTTGGCCTCTGCTGCGGCAGAACTCACCTGGGTAACCTATTTACTACACGATATCGGCATCACACTTCCTTAGACACCGTTTCTACTTTACGACAACAAAAGTGCCTTGCACATGACCAAGAATCCAATTTTCCACAGGCACGCAAAAGACATCGAGATCGATGTTCATTTTATTCGTGATAAAGTCCAGTAAGGTAATCTTCAAACCAAGCATATTCCAACCAAGCATTGCCGATGTCTTAACCAAACCATTAAGCAAACACGCGTTCCTAATATTTCGCTGCAAGCTCGGTGTGCATTGCATGACACGGTCTCACCTGAGGGGGGTAATAAGAATAATCAACAACGAACAGTTTCCAAAACAATACGCGAATCAAACGTGGCAATTTTCACAGATTTGGCTAAAGGATTTGCACCAGATCGATTGATTCAAATCATGCAAAACTCACTAAAAGAAATCAAGGATGATTCTCACTGACTATCCAACGGCTATTTCCTCAATCAGTGGCCATGAATCAAAATAGTTTATTAGACTTCATTTTGCTTTCCATCTTGTAAAGCACCACAACATGTATGTATATCATTGTACTCACTGCTTTTAAATACAAGGGGAAACAATATCATTCAATCTTAAAATTCTACAATCCTCAACATTTTCAACTATCAGATATCCATTATAAAAAGATCGAATTGTTTGCCCTTCAAAAGGTGTACTGTTTAACATCACAATTATCTAGGGTGTTCTAGTGGGTTTTCAATCATTTGAAAAATCATTAATTTTGCCAAATAAGAGTGGGGTTTTGGTCGATTTTCCCTTCCTTAGAAGTATATATGCCCCAGCTTCAGATTTTTCTTTCAAAATTTAGGTATTTGCATTTCTTTTTGTCTTCTTAAAAATTTATAAAGTACTAGATGAATGAAAAAAAAAACTGTTTTCCATTTACGTGAGCAGTTTAAACCCTAAACTACTTGTGTAAGCCTAAATGGATTTCCCAATTAAACAATCAAGTATCCACATATCTGCTTAATGATCAGAAAGAGCATGAAGGCCATTTGATTTTGATCATGGTGTTCATATTTTAATGGTTATAACTTTTGGCAATTTAAAAAAAAAAAATCAGATGTTGGGCAAAGCTCAAATCAATTTTTCAGCCTGTACCTCTCAAAGATTCAAAATCAACTAGCCAGCCAAAAAAACTATCAAGCCCTGGGCCTCTTGGCAGTTATTTGTGGAAAAGATTATAACTGTTAAATCTAAAGGATAAATTCTTATCTCCAATCCACGAGAATAATTCAAATTGTTGGCTGATATTTAATATCTCTACGACCAATACACGTACAGAGGAGTGGAATTATGGGCGGTCTAGGATGCCAAACTTTAAAAATAACTTTATCTAGGTCAATTTTATTCTTTACCCCCTCAGTTGCATAGTTCTCACTTATTGCCTGCTGCGTTAATAAAGTTTGTTGTTTCCATATGCCTCCATCGAATGAAAATTCTAGTTTCACCATACGCAGTCACGAGAATACTCAGCAGATTTGAAAGAGCCATTACTTACTCGTATATATGCGTTGATGGAATGAGATTTGTTTTTTCCATATTGTTATAACTTAAAAAAAAAAAAAAAAAAAAAGAGTTGCAGAGCATATATGTCATATGGTAACATTAATAAAAGGTTTACTAAAACAAGTTTATTGTCATAAAACTGAAATATTGCGTTCAAATGGAGCTGGTACGGGGACTTTGAATGAATGCAACATGTAAGTCAAGGACGTGAAATATAGAGCGGATATGGGGACTTTGAATGAATGCAACATGTAAGTCAATAACGTGAAAGAACTGTAATCTTAGTCAGAAGTATATGCTTTCATTTCGACATTGTCTTCTTGCTTCTTCACGATCCCCCTTTGGTTCAATTAAATAAATTACAAATAAATGCTTGTTACTAGCTATTATGCCCCATCTCTGACCACCCCTCACCTTTCAATTTCAACCATTTTAATTTATTGTATCATGAAAGCATATGTGGTACATGTGTTTTCATCTTGGTGGGTTAAAATCGAGTGACTTCGCCTTATGGACATATAAACATATCGTTCAAAACGCTTTTCATGCAACTTGAATTTTGTTTATTTTTACTTAGAATTTCTCTTTCAGATTACTGGAGGAGACTGACTTAGGGAAAAGGAAAAAGAAAAATAAGCGCAGAAAAAATGATGAGTTTGGAATTAATGTGAGAAATTTCCTTGAAGTTGTGGTGTTAAGGTGCGTTTGAGATTAAGGTTGGGCAACTGTAACTTTTAAGCTACAATACTAAAGTGTTTGATAAACACCAATTATTGTAGGTTGGAAGCTATTATAATATGATTTTTTATTTATATGATAGAAAGTCTATTACATCTTTAATAATTTTATTAAAATTATTATTTAAAATTTATATTTACTACATGTTAACTTTTTTTTATAATTATAATTTTTTTTTCTACAGCAACTGTAGCTTAAAAGGTACAGCACCTTCATTCAAAACGCCCCCTTAATGTGTTATTTCAAAATGCAAGTTGACTGAATGCAACATGCATATGTAAATCTAAGTCAGTGGCATAAAAAAGTTAAAATCTTATTAACAAGCATCACTATTAAAAGGAAAATTGTAAATTGTTGAGAGTCCTCACACGGACCTTTTTTAAAATTCTCTACTATACTGCATAATTTATTTACTAGCCTCATTTTTCAATTAATTCATTTATTTCTAAAATTATCCTTTCCGTAAATTTAAAAAAAATTAACAATAAAAGTATTTTTACCCTCTCTCATCCGCTTTTAAATTAGAAACAAAATCAACATTTTAATAATTTTTTATTATAATTCACACATTTCTTTCATTTACCCTATTCCTTTTTTATATTTTACATTATATCAAAAGTTTTCTATGGTAATATAGTCCAAATTTTATTTTTATTTAAAAATATTAAAATACACAATTAAAATCAATATAGTATAAATTTTATTTTTAGTTTAAATTATTATAATACATAATTGAAAATATTATATATATATATATATATATATATTTATATGTATAAGTAAATTTCATCCTGCATTATGTACATTTTAGTCATTTATTTTTTCATAGCAGTGTAACAATAAAATTTACCAAACACTAATAATTGCTTTCAAAACTCAGTACTTTTGAAAATAAATTTTACCAAATACTTAACTGATTCTCTTATTTACTCATTATTTCTAATGATAATTATTTTTTTAAAAGCTACAGCATTCTCAAACCAGCCCTTAGTCTATCACCACCACCAATTAATCTATATTTTACAATGAGGATGATAAAGACATACAAGTATCTTCAAATGATCACAATAAAATTTTGCACTCCTAGATATTATAAAGGACTACAAAACATGAGAACCTCCAAAGATGTAAAGAATGGTGGAATAAAAGGACAGCCCCACGAAGAAATTCCGAATTGCCCAAGGTCCGAAATTACCAAATAAACAATTTTCCAGACATGAAAAAAAAATTTAGCCAGAGAACAAGCTTCCAAAGTAAGAGACAATTTTCCATCTTTAGAAAGTTGCCAAAAAATAAAATCCATTCCAGGTTCTATTGACAAAACTATGTCTTTGATTTCACTTGCATGGTCTGGGAACGCATTAGCAAAAGAAATAGGAAAGTTGGAACAGACATTTTTATCATTGACAACCGGGGGGAAGAGAAAGAGTGCAAAGACAAAAGAAACAAATAAAAATAACATTTATTTTAATTTGTTATTAAGGGTAATTTTGGAAATAAATGGATAAAATAGAAAGTGGGGATTAATGAAATAGCTTGAAGAGATCAAATATCACCTCTCATGATTTTATCTTTGCAGGCCCAAGGTAGCTTTTAGACCTTGTTTAAAAGAAATCTTGAAAAATAATTAATGAGTGGTGATATTTAATTCTATTTTTTTATCTCACTAGACCCTATTTCTAAATAAAACCTTTAAAAAGGTAAAAATAATTATCTTTGCCCGTATGTGCCATGTAATTCCAAATTTAGCCTTATTTTCACCTGCATCATTGCGGATGATCCATCATTTGAAACTACAAAAATCAATTCACTTTCGTTAAATCTAGTCTAAGCTGGGCATATATCTTCTCTACCTGCTCAAAACTAAATTTTAATATAGTTTCAGATAAGCTGTTTCATCATTTTTTCTGTTGCTAATTGCTCAACCTCTCTAATTTCCTTTTCTTATTTTTCTCTTGTTAAAAGCATGCAAACTGTATCAAGAAAGCAATTTCAGCAATCGGCCATGGAAGCAAAGCAACCTTTTCAAACTTGCTGGCTTTTTATGTTTTTAGGCTCTGAAATTGATGTTATCGGCAAGAGCCCTTTTTTTCTTTAATAATTATTGGCAAGAGATTTGATCTAATTAATTCCAAATTCCCTTAATTATTTTCTTTTAAAGATAAATAAATAAATCTCAAATGATGCTTGATTTGAAAATAAATAAATAAATAAACCTCAAATTCCCTTAATTATTTTCTTTAAAAGCTTGCCTGTGGGAACATTTATCTGAAATAACCGCGAAAGATCAGTATCTACAGTGCTCATACCCTTCTCACCAGAATAGGACCCACTGCATTAACCAGGATGATTTCCTTGCCTCCACTTTGTCGAATATTACTATTTCTCTGCTGAAATGATTGCAAATTAACGAATTAATATGAATTTAGTATATATTTTAATTAATCCCATGGAATATCGTTTTAGTTGAAATTTTTTTCGTATACGTGCTAATTTGTTTATGTATGTGCACGTATTAATGGTGTATGTTTGATGAGTAATGATATAAATAATGGTATATACAATGATATGACATGAATAAATTAATTAGTTGTGTAAAACTATTATAAACCTACATATTAGGGGGGAAAAAAAAGAACTACCTCTTTCGAAGTAGATGCAATATTTTTCGTTTTTACATGCGTTTAAATGCTCCTTTGACAATTTCCATTTTAAAGATTGAACTTTTCCAATTCCGCGTACAATTAATTCGAAGCTTGACTTCTGATTTTCCTTCCTTCTCAGTGATTCTATAAAAGGATAAGGAGTTTAATTGTTTTAGCTGTAACCAAATACTTTCTCCACTTCTTATTGGAATAATAATTATGTCGAGGTGCCATGGAAGAATAAACGCGGCTGTCTCCACTTTGCTTATTGCCTATATAGTTTGGTCCGTTTGTTCATGTCCCATGTTTATAGAAGCCAGAATTCAAAATCTCTCAGCTATCCAAGGTGCAAATCAATCTTCACAACTTGAATTAATTTCTTGTAAATACTAATCGCCATTTAATCATTTATATGGTAATTTTATTTATTAATTAGTCTTTGCTTCGAACTTCTAATTATATACGTCAGGAAGTTTAGTTCATCAAAAAAAGAAAGAAGGATTAGACCATCGGAGACGAATGAGAGAAGCTCCTGGACATCAATTTCCTCCGAAACCCAATCAGGGCGACCACGCCGGTACGGAAGAGTTGTGGCCTTAGGGGCGAGTTCAAAAAGTTTTAATTTAATTTAAGATATTTTATTTTTGCAGTAGCAAGCACTGCATATATATATATATATATTAAGAAAAATAATGGAGCTTTCAGTTCTCTCAAAAGAAAGTTAATTTAGTTGCTCAAACTGGATCCATTTCATGGATTTATGATTTACCAGGAATGGTCCCCATCTCCAGAAATTTTTTAGTTTGTCTGGAGCCAGTGGTATGGATCAACTCCGAATCCCACTGTGTTTGACTGCTTTTGTTGACTGGCCTGACCGTCGTTTTGGGCTGAAATGGATCAAAAATTTCAAAGTCGTTTCACGCACGCTTGTAATTTAAGTAAGCCGATAACGGCAGAAAAGCTGAAATCATAAGACTTTAGCTCGGTTCGGTGTTATTTATATGCGCGAAATTAAATATTAAAACAATTAACGCAAAAATCAAGAGTTATTTAATTCAGTTTATATATAATAAATTTATATGAATTTGTAGCTCTCTCTTCATTGTATTATTATAAACGAAGAGCGTCATTCCTATTTATGCTCCGCTTGTAACCATTTTAATTACCACTACCAAATCATCGAGTTCATGGCCGACGCATATAAAAAGCAAAAATTCCTGAATTTGCAGCTATTAGAGATGCATATCGCTACATTCCATTTTCACTGTAACGTGGAGCAGGGGCAAATATGTATCAACTCCCAATATCTGAGGGAGCACGATGCGAGACCCACGGGATCTTTTTTCCTTTTTTTCTCAACTTTTTTCTTTGCCTGCCACTGGGAGTCGAGCTAGACAGAATCTGAAGCAAGATCCCTAGATGAATTGGAAAGTCCACGGCTCGGTCAGATGCGTAGGCAGCGGGGCAGTAGCGGAGGCGCGCATATTGACCTGCCAGTCTTATTATTATTATTATTTTCTAGAAAATCTTTAATTACAAATTCTATTTTCCCTTTTAAAAAATTTTTAAAATTGGCTTTAAATAAAACTAAAAAATAGGTTCTTATATTTTCTTCACCAGAATTATTTTAAATGTGTATGTTAAATCTAAATTAAATTAAAATATTTGAGGAAATTCAAATTCGTCAGATAAATTAAATTTACCTCCAATAGATATTAAGTCTAGCTATGCTACTATAGTGGCAGAAATAGAAGATCCACTACCTTTACAAATATAATTCAACACCTCACTGTAGTTTAAATACTGTGATTTAGCCTCAACTTTGCATTTTAATAAGTATGGAGATGTTTATTTTTTATCAATTTGAATTCGGATCTTCTCATAATCTCTCTTTTTTTTTTTTTGACGATCTGGAGACAAGTGAAAATTGTTTTACAAAATCAATTTCTTAAATTAGAAAAGTAAAATGGTAAACTTTCATAAACAAACCCAAGTCTTCTCTTTCATTCAATAATAAAATATATTAAAAGATTCAATTTTAAGTTATCTATAAAATTATAAAAGCTTAAGTTTACTTTCATTAAAAGTGAAACGAATTTATTACATGCTTTTTCATGTGCTGTACTTTAGTTTATCTTTAATCGTATTGTGTTTTTAAGGCTCGTGTGCCTAAAATTCTAAGCCCGACCCGACCCAAGTGCATGCAGTGCTGTGCTGTGGACTGTACCGAAATGTGTTCATGCCATGCCGTATTGTACGGAAATATGCCACACCTTATGTTGTCTGGCTCATTGGTCATCTCTAATATGAGGTAGCACGATACGAGACCCATGGGATCTTTTCTCTTTTTTCTTTTCAACTTTTTTCTTTGCCTGTCACTGGGAGTCGAGCTAGATAGAATCTGAAGCTAGATCCCTAGATGAATTGGAAAGTCCACGACTCGATCAAATGCGTAGCCAGCGGGCCAGTAGCACAGGCGCGCATATTGACCGGTTAGTCTTATTTATTTATTTTTTCTTAGAAAATCTTTAACTACAAATTTTATTTTCCCTTATAAAACATTTTTAAAATTGGCTTTAAATAAAATGAAAAAATAGATTCTTATATTTTCTTCACCAAAATTATTTTAAGTGCGCATGTGAAATCTAAAATTAAATAAAAATATTTGAGGAAATGCAAATTCGTCAAGTAAATTAAATTTATTTCCAATAGATATTAAGTCGGGCTATGCTACTATAGTGGCGGAAATAGAAAATCCGCTACTTTGCAAATATAATTCAACACCTCACTGTAGTTTAAATATTATGATTTAGCCTCAACTTTGCATTTTAATAAGTACGGAGATGGTTATTTTTTATCAATTTGAATCGGATCTTCTTCTAATCTCAATTTTTTTTTTGAAGATCTGGAGACAAGTGAAAATTGTTTTACAAAATCAATTTCTTAAATTAGAAAAGTAAAATAGTAAACTTTCATAAACAAACCCAAGTCTTCTCTTTCATTCACTATTATTCTCTCCCCCCCACCCCCAATACACTTTCCTTGGTTTTCTACCTTCATCATCTTCTCCTTTCGAGATTGAGCAATGGCAGCTATGGGCAAGACCTCGATAAATATTTAAACTAAAGCCACAGGGTAACAAAAGTTATAACGAATCGAAATATGAAGCCATTGGGTAACATAGTTAATTTAGTTTTGTAAAACTTCAGTAGACAAACAAGAAAAAGAGAAAGTACATGTGTTTAACATATTGGTTGACCAGCAAAAACACAAATATTGTTTACCTCAGGTTTTACGAGACCGATTTGACCGTTTGTACTTGAACCCAACCGGGCGGGCTTCGCAACATATCGAACCGCATTTAATTGGAAAATTCCAATTTGTTTCGGCTGGGTTAGATGATTACATCGAATCAGGTTTAGACTAGAAACAGGGGAAAAAAATTTAAGGTGCTCACAAACCGATTGAATTATTTGTTCCTAATATTTTAGAAACAATCAATTAAGAAATCAAACCTAAGAAGACCTAAAATCATGGCTCAATTTCCAAAAACTCGAAATACAAAGCCACAACCTCAAAAGTAAATCAATCTCAGCCTTGCGACTTAAAGAATTGACCACGGCGCCAAGGAAGTTGGATTGTGGCCTAAGGTTATTTGGGAGTTCTTACTTTAGATATCATTTGTTTTTTTCTTAAAATTTGAAGAGATTTGAATTCTTAGTAAATCTAAATATAAATGTTTGAATACTATGTTTGTTTTTTTTTTAATATTTGAATATAAGTAAAATCTTATTTTTTTTACAAATAAAAAATCTCAAATATGATTATTTGACATTTATATTCTCATACGTTAAAATGAACGAAGATATTACATTTTGTAATTTAAAAAATAAGTATATATAATAGAGATATTTGTTAAATATAATATTTAATTACTGTTTAGATATTTTCCATCCAAATAAAAATAACAAAAATTTATTTTTTATATTCAAATGTAAATGTCTGCAAAATCAAATGTAAGTTACAAAGAACAAACAAACAAATTTAAAATAAAATTTTGAAATTAATAAAATTCATATTTCAAATATTTAACAAACAAGTCCTTAGTCTTAAAATCAAATTGAACAGAAATAAAGTTCTTTTGGGTAATTTGGTTGGTGTGTGAGATTATAAGATATATGATCACACACAAGGAACCCAATTTGCGACAAAGATGTTTAAAGAAAGCTAGCCGAGATTAACAATTTCAAGGTTGAGCTATACTGTATTTACCGGATGGTCTTCTCACAAACTTTATGAATATGTAGCAGGACTTTAGGCAACTGCCTAAGTTACCTAGAGGTTGAGCCACTACTAAATCATTCTATCTCCTTATCAAATCATACTTGCAACAACCCTTTTGGACAACCGAGATTGATAACAAAAAGATGTGCCTCTCTTTCTAACATATCAAATAAGTTATTTGTTGATCATCAAATACCATCCTAGACAGAAACCAACACAAACAACACAACCACCTTTACATTAAACATCCATCCTATCATCACCTGAAACAAACTTAAAACCAACCCCAATGTAGCTCTACAAATTCAGCATCTTTAAACTAGGCAAAAAACTATAAGATCCCTTTGAAGTTTTGTTTGGGTAGATGCTATGAAGGAAGAAATGATTGCCTTACATCACGATAGAACCTAGACCTTTCTCCCATGTCTTGTGTTATCAGTTCAAAGTATTTTTACCAGATAAAATACAAGGAAAATAGAGATATCGATTGATATAAAGCACAGTTGATTGCAAAAGGACTTGCACAAGTTGTTGTTGTTGACTTTGTTGAAACTTTTACTCTTATCATCAAACCAACAACTATCAAAGTTGTGTTAGCCATAGCCGTTAACTCAAATTGGACATCATGGCAACTTGATGTCCTAATTGTCAAAATTTGTCACTGTCAAAGACAAATTGGTGGGAAATCCAACAACTTTGACAACCAATTGTCAAAATTGTATGCAGCAGCAAGTTGAAGTAAGGAAAATTGAAAAGAAAATCATAAGGGCAGCACCGAATATTGAAATAAGGAAAAAATATACATAAATATATTGCATCAATAGTAGCCAATTTTGGTTATAAAAGAAGGTACTTCACCTTATTTGCTATCATCCAATTTTTTTCTTCTTTAAATTAGAGAAAGCAGTGAGATAAAGAGAGTTTAGAAGAGCTTGAAATTTATAAAGCTCTTGAGTAGCTAATGAGTGGGAGATTGGGTGTATTGGGGTTTTGGGTAGTGAGCTAAAATATTACAATATTGGTAATCCTCGTTTCAATAGTAAAATATTTTCCTTCTGTCTTTGCCTGTGGACGTGGGCTAAAAGTCAAACCACGTAAATTTTTGTGTCCTTTTTGTGCCTGTTCTTTTTCTTTCTAATTTCATTTTAGTTGTGGCCCTGCTTCACCCATAAATCTCCTAATAGCGGTATCAAAGCTACTGGTTATATTTTATAGAGTCGGGGGGTATTGTTCACGTATACGGCACTGTTCATGTATACGATTACTGTTCACGAGAAACGGTGGGGGCTGATTTTAGCAAAAATAGTTCGCTGTGAAAAGTAATGGCAACAAAATACAGAATTGAGAAGTTCAACGGAAATAAATTTTTGTTGTGGAAAATGAAAATGAAGACTATATTGAGGAAAAATAATTGCTAGGCAACAATTAGAGAAAGGCCCACAAAAAGAACTGATGATGACAAGTGGAATGAGATGGACGATAATGCCATTGCTAATCTACACTTGGCATTTGCGGATGGTTGTTATCCAGTGTAGCAGAGAAAAAGACAGTAAAGAAAATATGGAATACTCTTACCAGATTGTACGATGCCAAATCATTGCAGAATAAAATCTTTTTAAAGAGAAAACTATACACTCTCCAAATGGCAGAAACCACATCAATGACTAACTATATCAACACTCTAAAAGCTCTATTTTCACAACTTATAACGTTGGGTCATAAAATAAAGGAAAATGAATGTGCGGAACTTCTACTTCAAAGTTTACCAGATTCATATGATCAACTTATCATCAACCTGATGAATAACAACCAAGCAGAGACAGTTTATTTATCGACGATGTCGCAGCTTCTGTATTAAATGAAAAGAGTAAGCAGAAAAATAAGAAAGACAAACTAGCAAGTTCGCAGCAGGTAGAGGTGTTATTGATGACAAGAGGGAGGTGAACGAAACGTGGCCCCAATGGGAGTCACAATCATGGTAGATAAAAATCAATAAGCAAAAAAGAATATTAAATGCTATAACTGTGGCAAGAAAGGACATGTCAAGAAAAAGTGTTCGAACAACTAAAAGAGAAGAGAAGGTAAAGATCCTAAGACAATAAATGCTCAAAGGTGTGTAGCCACTATCTCAGATGATTGCAAAATTCTCTACAATGAAGGATTTACGGTTACAGAAGGCAGAAAACGAATATCTAACATATGGTTTATAAACTCAGGAGCTACCTAGCACATGACCTCTCAGAGAGAATGGTTTTACAAATATAAACCTATCTCAGAAGGATCTGTATACATAGGTGATGATCATGCCTTGCAAATCGCTAGTATTGGTACTATCAAAATAAAAATATTTGATGGTACAATTCGCACAAATAAAAAAAAGATCTTTAGGACAAATAAATAGTTATGGTTGTAAAACTTATGTGGAAAATAGGATCATGAAGCTAGTCAAAGACATGCTTGTATTGATCAAAGTGGAAAATATCAGTGCTAATCTATTCATGCTTAAAGGGGAAACATTACAGAAGCAAATGCATATGTCGTGTCAAATGGAGAAGAGTCAGCGATGATGTGACATATCAAACTTGGCCCTATGTCAGAGTAAGGTTTGAAAAATTTCTTTGAGTGAAAGTTACTTCTAGGGCTCAAATCGGTGAACTTACCATTCAACGAGCACTGTGTTACAAGTAAGCAGCATAAATTGAAGTTTAGTAGATCTGACGCCAAAAGTAAATGTATTCTAGACTTGGTTTATTCTGATGTTTAGGAATCACCAAATATGTGTATGGGAGACACAAAGTACATGGTGACTTTTATTGATGATTATTCTAAAAGATGTTGGGTGTATTCAATCAAGAAAAAAGTCAAATGTATTTCTAGTGTTCAAAGAATACAAAGCGCTAGTAAAATTTGAATATGGAAAATGGATTAAGTGTTTAAAGACAAATAAAGGTGAAGAGTATACAAATAGTAAATTTCTTGTATACTGTAAGTAAGAAGGTATCCAAAGATAGTTCACGGTGGCATACATTCCTCAACAAAATGGAGTGACAGAGCGGATGAACATAACTCTTACAGAAAGAATAAGAGCTATGTTGATGACTGTTGGTCTACCCAACTCATTCTAGGTAGAAGCAGCTAAAACTGCTTGTTATATGGTGAATAGGTCTCCGTTAACAACAATTGAGTTGAAGACATCGATAGAGATATGGACTGGAAAGCCAGTTGATTACTCTCACCTACATGCATTTAGATGTCTTGTGTACATGATGTACAATACCCAAGAAAGGACGAAGTTGGATTCAAAATGTAAGAGGTGTATCTTCTTGGGATATGCTGATGGAATAAAAGGGTATCATATATGGGACCCCACTACCCACAAGATTGTCATCTTTATAAAAGATTAATTACAAAGTAGAGATGGGGATGATAACATTGTAAAAGAAAAGTTAGAGACTATTTCGGTATATTTGAAAAATAATTCTGGAAAGAAAGATTTAGATTCTTTTGAAGTAGTAATAGAGCATGAGGAACAAGTACCAGTCGAGTTCGAGGCTCCAAAAGTTCATTGGTTAACTTGTAAGAGATGATCGCCAATATGGCACTCAGAGTATATTACAGAGATCAATGTCGCATACTATTTTTTAACAGAAGATGGAGAGCCATCAACTTTCCATGAAGCTTTAAATAATTTAGATTTTTCTTTGTGAATAACAGCCATGCAAGAAGAAATCAAAGCTTTATACAAGAATAAGACATGGGAACTTATACTGCTACCATGTGGAAGAAAAGCCATTATAAACAAATAAGCCTACAAGATTAAGCGTAATGGCAATGATAAAGTGAAACAGTATCGTGCAAGATTAGTGGTGAAATGATATGCTAAAAAAAAAGTATTGACTTCAACGAGATATTTTCTCCGGTGATTCGGCTCATGACAGTCAGAACAATCTTGGCAATGTATGCTACATTTGACCTACATCTAGAGTAGTTGCATGTGAAAATTGCATTCTTCATGGAGAACTTGAAGAAAAAATTTATATGCTCTAACCGGAAGGTTTTGATAAAACAAGAAAGAAGAGCTTGGTTTGTATGTTGAGAAAATCTCTCTACGGTCTCAAACAGACGCCAATGTATTGGTATAAGAGATTTGATTCCTTTATCATGAGCCTTGGATACAACAGACTCAGTTTAGACCATTGTGCATATTACAAGAGGTTTGAAGATAATGATTTTATCATTCTGCTGTTGTATGTAGATAACATGTTGGTAGCAGGCCCCAATAAAGATCAAGTCTAAGAATTGAAGGCACAGTTGGGTAGGGAGTTTGAAATGAAAGACTTGAGACCAGTAAACAAGATCTAAGGATGCAAATTCACCGAGACAGAAATAATAAGAAGATTTGGTTTTCTCAAAAGAATTACTTGAAGAAAATTTTGTGGCGCTTCAACATGCAAGATTGTAAGCCAATGTCTACCCACTTCCTGTTAATTTCAAGTTATCCTTAAGTATATGTCCTAGAAATAAAGCAGAAAGGAAGAAGATGTCTCGCGTACCATATACATCAACAGTAGAAAGTCTGATATTCGCTATGATCTGTGCAAAACCAGACATTGCACAAGGAGTGGGAGTAGTTAGTTGATACACGATGAATCCTGGTAGAGAGCATTGAAAAACTATGAAGAGGATTTTCAGATAAATCAGAGGAACCTCAGATGTTGCGTGATGTTACAGAGAATTAGAGTTTAATGTTAAGGGCTATGCGGATTTAGATTTTACAAGAGACCTTGATAAGAGGAAATTCACTACTAATTATGTGTTTACAGTTGCAAGAGGAGCTGTGAGCCGAGTTTCAAAACTAAAAAGCTATGTGTTTACACTTGTAAGAGGAGCTGTGAGCTGGGTTTCAAAACTGCAAACTATTGTGGCTTTATCTACTATAGAGATAGAATACATGGCAGCTACATAAGCTTACAATGAAGCTATTTAGACACAAAGGTTATTGGAGGAGCTTGGCCACAAGCAAGAGAAAATTCTTGTATTTTGTGACAATCAGAGTGTCTTGCACATTGCAAAAAATCTAGCCTTTCATTCCAGGACAAAGCACATAAGGGTACAGTATCACTTCATTCAAGAAGTAGTGGAAGATAGAAATGCAAATTTACGGAAAATCTATACCAAGAAAAACCTAATAAATGTTTTAACTAAGTCGATCAATGCTGATAAGTTTGTATGGAGTAGATCCTCTTGTGGCCTAGCAGAGACATAAGCAATATGATAATGGCAAAGTAGAAAGGATAGTGTAGAGATTGATTGACTCTCAATCTAATCTCAAAGTAAGAGAATGTCAAAATTGGTGGCTGTCAAAGAAAAATTAGTGAGAAATAAGAGAATGCCAAAATTAGTGGCTGTCAAAGAAAATTAGTGAGAAATCCAACAACTTTGACAACCAATTGTCAAAATTGTATACGGCAGCAAGTTGAAGTAAGGAAAATTAAGAGGAAAATCACAAGGGCAGCATCAAATTTTAAAATAGGGAAAAAATATACATAAAAATATTGCATCAACAGTAGCCAATTTTAGCTAAAAAAGGAGGTGCTTCACCTTATTTGCTATCATCCAATTTTCTTTTTATGTAAATTAAAGAAAACGGTGAGAGAAAGAGAGTTTAGAAGAGCTTGAAATTTATAAAGCTCTTAAGTAGTTAGTGAGTGAGAGATTGGGTGTATTAAGGTTTTGGGTAGTGAGCCAAAATATTACAATACTTATAATCCTCGTTTCACTAGTAAAATATTTTTCATATGTCTTTGCCTGTTGTTGGTTGATTTATTAATATATGGGTGTCAATGCGCAAGTGTACACAACAAGTAATAAAGTGATAAGTATTCGAGTATCGTCTCAATAGGGATTGACGCTATCAGAGTTGCTACAGCATTTAATTGTGGTGCAAATTCAATTAAATTAAATTGAATTGTTTTATTAACTAAATTAAAATAAGTAATCTAAACAAATAAAATGCAATAAACTAAATTAACACGCGTCACACAAGAATATAATCACTAGAGATAATGTATCTGAGTGAATCAATAACACTTAATGGTATTGACTGTTTTCTTGTTATAATATCGTTGCTATAGCAATTACTACAGCACTGGGCAGAAAGTTAATATATCCTTAGCTGTCGCCTGTTAGACATCTTATATCTATATGCAACCTAACAATGACCAATTGTTGTGCCACACAAGATATAGCATTAAAAGATCTAGGTTCCTAGATACTCTACAAGGTGAATCCCTATGTCTAGTTCATCACTAATTTTAGATTAAGTATTGCCCTATTTAAATTGAGTTAACCCAACTTAGGAAACTTAATCTAAAACCAAGTATTGTTATGATATTTTCTACTAAAATAAGTCCTTTTGTGGCTCTCTCTTAGCTAGTATCACTAAATGGGTGGTCAACCAAAATAGTGAATTAAATTAAGCACTATCACAGCAAAATGTTATAGCAATTGTGCAGCAACATATAATTTCAGGTCAATAAACCATCAAGCTTGTCATTCACTCAACTACAAAAAAAATTAGTTTATGATTCTTAACAAAACAGAAACTAAAACTGTTTCAACCATCAAATACATCATCATAAATGAAATAAAACTAAGAGAAAATAGATCGAGGCGGGTTGTCCCTTTTAGATGCTAGATTTATGTTTCCCTACACTTGCAATCTTCTTTATTTAGCCTGGAATTTCCTCTCCTCTTTTTTTTTTCCTTTGTGTGCACTTCCTTTTACAATTAAAAACTAGGACAACTGAATGTCTAGGGCACGCATCTTTCAAATTTGGAAACTGCAGATGATAGATTTTTTTTTCTAAAATTGCACGAATTTTTCTTCTCTGTTGTTCCGGGATTGCTACAGCTATGGTTGCTACAGAATTGGCTATAACACTGCACTGTTTCATACTAGCTTCCACTTTTCTGCAGCCAATTTCTTTCCTCACTTTTCCAAGCCCATTGCACAACATTCCTTTCTTAAAATTGCACTTCTAATTACCTACAATTAAACACATGATATAAGCACACAATTTATTCCAAAACAACCTAATTTATTAAAAGTAAACTAAAAATAAATAAGTATGCAAAATTAAGCTAAAATGCAACTAAAATGAATCAATTACTCTTTAAGTAATCTTGATTTGAGTCCAAAAGTGCTATAGATAACTCTTATTTCATAGAATTATCACATCCCCAAACTTAAGCCATTACTTGTCCTCAAGTAATAAAATCACAAAAACATTTTAAACACACAATCATGCAACACATACTCATCTCTGCTATCACAGTCGCAAGGATATTCTAACCCTCAGAACACACTTTTTAATCATACAAGATTGCTATAGCAAGTCAATTCTAGACTTATGCCTCATTTTATCCAAAGTGTGTGTGTGCTACTTCAATCAAGTCAAGAGATACTACAGCATTGCATAACTACTACAACATACTCAAGGGCAGGAATTAATGTATTAATGTACAATGGCAGATATCACAATAAACTCAAACTGTGCTACAGCAACAAACTTTTCTCTTTTTATTTTCTTTTTTTTTCTTTTCTTTTTGGGTTGATAACTGAAATCTCTTCAATATATCATTGATTTTTTATGTGAATATCTATCACTTGTAGTGATGACACCCAATTACTCAATCAATGCACAAATCAGAGTTGTTGTAGCAAGGTTCATAACAAGGCCTTGTCTAAAGACCGCTTTTGACTCAAGACTAAACATGGGGCTCATGAATAGCCCTGCTTACTCAATATCCCAGATAGAGGACCCAAAATAATTTTTTTTTTCAGTCACTGCTACAGCAATGCTCATAGCATTTGTTTCCTTTGGACTCAAGTCTGCATATGGGGTATATACTTAACCCTGGTCACTCAGCAACTTCAGCCATTGGAGCAGAATTTATTCACTTCTATACAGCACGGTTTAATAAAAACATGAAACAAAATTTTTCCTCCAAACTTGAGCTATTTTTTACCCTTGCAAGCATGGCTCTACTACAGCATTCTCACAAAACCTAATCAAAGCATAATGTTGAGATAAAAATTTAGCTCTCATCTTTGAACTACCCCTACTTGGTAATCACAAAATTTGATACTCAGCACTCAATTTATCATCATTAGGTACTCAATCCATATGCAAACTTAGATAACAAAGTCTTTACACACACATTTACAAACATAAACAAAGCACACAACACAAGCCTATTTTTATTCTAACATAATGCCCCTTCCCCCCAAATTGAGGAAGTGCTATGTCCTTACATGTACAAAAACACACAGACTACAAACAAAACAAACCAAACATGCTAATAAAGAAAACACAAGGTCATAAACCAACAAAGCAGCAAAATAAAAATAAGAAACACAGAACAAGTTTTTGATGAAAACTTAAAAATTTAGAATGGCAGGGGTACTCTCCTGTTGGGAAAAATCAATGCAGCAAATGCTGGTTACTGGATGACATCACTTCTTTTTGGAGCTACTTCGTAAATGGCCCTTGGGGGAACTCATTAGGGTAGCAGTTGACATATTCTTCTTTTTATTGGGTGTTGGGGTAATGGGAGGTACCAGCTGGTTTAGAAATCTTGTATAGATAAGATCTTGTACGTTTTGGGTTTGGTTTTTCTGGTGTCGCAGCACCTCCAGATAGCCGTGCCTCTTTTCATTTTGTTGGACCTTTTCATAACTAGTGTTGCAGTAGAATGTTTCATTGAAGTTGGTTGTGGAGTGGCTGAAGAAGATTCCTAGGTAGTAATTTCAACAATGATATCGAGCAGACTCTGTTTTTCAGAAACTATTCTTGTAACCCTGCTAACTACTGCTTTAATTTCAGCATCAATCTCTTCTTAGTCATCATCAGATTCTTCCTTACTCACAACTTTCTCTTTTCCTTTCTGGGAGAGAGCCGGTGGTTCATCCTCATGTCCCTTCTCGTTTACTTGGTCGGGTTCCTTTTCGTTTGTTTGCTCACTTTCTTCTTCTTACTTGTTTGTTTTCTGGTTGGGTTGCTTTCCTCGTCACTTATGAGGTACCATTGGGGGTGCCTCCTTTTGCTTTCATGTACACAATAAATTTAAATAAATGATTTTCAAAGTGCCTTAGGTAGTTCCAAAACCGATCATTCTCCCTCCTTTATGCTTCAGCACATTGGGTAACGCTCCCACTTAATTCATACAGTCTTCTTTCAAACCCCAGGGCTCTTCTTGCTCCAGTTACAATAATAGGCTCTGGTGTTGCTCCAACAACAGTGGGTTCTTCAGTAATTTTTTCAATTATTCAAGCAGTAAATGCTCTTTCATTTTTAATTCTCTCATCTTTGACAGAGACATGCACTCTAGAGACAATGCAAATCTGGTAATGAGGGAAGGGAACAACAGACCTGCAATTTTGTGCTTATTTATAGCATAGTCCCTAATCTCCCTATCTATAATAGTTTCAACATCTATCGATAGAGAGCATCAATAAATGGGACATTGTTGTGGTATGTGTAGTGGGCATCAACCTAGACTTAAGAAATTTCACCCAAACTTTTGCAATTGGCTTCAGGTCTATCCTATTCACTATTCTAGCCTCCTTATTGGCCCAAAAACTACCTTCAACAGTCAGAGCCTTACGCACCTCATTCTACTTCTTGTTAGTCATTGCTCCAATCATCTTAGAATATTCATAATCGATATCAGAAGGTAAATTGTAAAAAGCATTAATGACTTGTGGTTCTAAAAGAACCTGTGAATTTCTTACCATATGTTGCGCTAGTCCTGTTGTAACATGGTGGTATAAAATTTCTTTACTAATGACAGCACTAGGTCCCTTGGGTGGGCACAGAAGTCTAGTTAACCCCTTATTGTTGCAGCAGGAGCATAAATTGTGTTGCATGTCCCTGATGGTTGTGGTGGGAATTGGAAACCTTTCTCCTCTAAAATTTTTCGTGACTCGATAAATTCCTCGAATTTGTCCTCAGCTTTGTAGCTAAGAAAGCGAGAAGGGTCATTCAATCTAGCTGTTATTGTCTTGTATCTCATCATGATGGAAACACTGAGGGTTGTGCTGTGGGGTGTTAAGGGATAGGTTGGCCTCACACGATGTTGTGGTCTTTTTGAAAGCTACGAATGAAGGGAACAAAGATTTCAAGTGAGAAGCCTAAGGCACAATAAACCCTTAATATATAGTGTTGGTAAAAGTAAATAAATGGGAAAATTAGAAGAGGAGTTAATTAAAGAATTAATTGTGATAAAGTTGGAAAGATGAATATTTTAAATTCAAAACCGGATCAATTTAAATAGGCAAGATAATCAAATTCAAAAATTTAAGGATTATGGAATCCTTTATTATTTTTATTTGAATTTGCCATGCCAGTTGGCATATTTTTGCCGAATGATAAAAATCCTTTGTTTTTAATCTCTTTTAACGATCTAAACTCCTGTTGCAGCAAATAATCTGATGCTATAGCAATTTGTAGTAAAGTCCACACTTTTTTTTTCTGTGAATTCAACTACAAAAATCAAAGAAATCAAATGCACCAAAATAACGCTAGTGAAAATGAAATAAATAAATAATTAATAACCAAAGTAACTTAAAATTTAAAATACTTCCCTCATTGGGTTGCCTCTCAACTAGCTCTTGAATTAAAGTCTTTCAGCCTGACCTTCCCCTACTTGTTCTAGCTAGATCTTTAAGAAATAAATCCTCTTTTGAGTCATGCATGGCATCTTCAATAGACTGTTTGACTCATTGTCCATTTACCATGAACTATTGACCTATTCTCTCATCCTTAAGATCCACGACACCATGAGGATAGACTTTGATAAGTCTAAAAGGTCCTAACCATCTTAATTTTAGCTTCTCTAGAAAAAGCTTCAATCTTGAATTGTAGAGTAAAACTTGTTGGCTTGAAATTAAATTCCTTTGCTGAATCTATTTGTCATGTCAATGTTGTGTCTTCTCCTTGTAAATCCTCGTATTTTCATAAGAAAACAACCTTAACTCTTTTAATTCACATAGTTGTAGCTTCTCATGCTTTACTGCAGCATTCATGTCTATGTTAAGTTACTTAAGTGCCCAATATGCCTTATGCTCCATCTTTAATGGCAAATGACAAGCTTTGCCATAGAAAAATCTTTATGGGGAAATGCCAAGTGGTGTCTTATATGTTGTTCAATAAGCCCATAGAGCATCATGTACCTTAAGAGACCAATCCTTTCTAATGGGGTTCTCCACATTTTCTAAAATTTTTTTTATCTTTTGGTTGGATACTTCTGCTTGTCCATTAAACTAAGAGTGATATGTTGTAGCAATCTTATACTTAATCTCATATTTCACCAATGCTGCAGCAAATACTCTATTACAAAAATAGGTGCTTTCATCAATGATTATGGCCCTAGGAGTCCCAAATCTTGAAAAAATATTTCTCTAAAGGAATTTCACCACTGCCTTGACATCATTTATAGGTAAGGCTGCAGCCTATACCCATTTTGACACATAATCCATAGCCACCAAAATGTATAAGTTGCCAAAGGAATGTGGGAATAGTCTCATGAAATCTATCCCACATACATAAAAAAGTTCCATTTCCAGAATGTTGGTGAATGGCATCTCATGTTTCTGAGAGATGTTTCATATTCTTTGACACCTATCACAACATTGAACAAGCTGATAAGCATCTTTAAAGATAGAAGGCTAGTAATAACTTGCTTGTAACACTTTTCCTACTATTTTGTGACCTCCAAAATATCCTCCATATGCTGCAGCATGACATGCCTGTAATATGTTTAGAATTTATTCATCAGGCATACATCTTTTAATGATATGATCTGAGCACACCTTGTATAAGTAAAGGTCATCCTATTGATATGCTTTGGCATAATGGAGAAACGTCTTCTTCTGCTAGTAAGTTAAGTCTAGTGGCAGCAATTCACTCACTAGATAATTGGCAAAGTCTGCATACCATGGAAATCCTGACTGTTGCAGCAATTGTGCATGCTAAAGCATTAACAGCTGCTCATTAGGAAAGGTTTTTGTGATTGCTTATCTGGAATGAGTGCTTGCATCTGCCTCCAATCGTGATAGATGATCTGCTACCTAATTTTCAGTCTTTTTTCTATCATTAATCTCTAAATCAAACTCTTGTAGCAAAAGTATCCATCTAATTAGTCTCGTCTTTGCATATTTCTTAGAGATCAAGTATTTTATTGCCGAGTGGTCTGTATAGACAGTCACCTTGGTGCCAACTAATATGCTCTAAATTTATCAAATTCAAACACAACAGCCAGCAGCTCTTTTTTAGTGGTGGTATAATTGAGCTAAGCATCTGCTAGTGTCTTGCTTGCATAATAAATTGAATGAAAAATCTTATTTTTCCTCTGTCCTAGCATTGCTCCAACATAGTGGCCACTAACATCGCAAATCAACTCAAAAGGAATGCTCCAATCTGGTGCCACAACAACAGGTGCTGTAACAAGGGCTCTTTTTAATTCCTCAAATGCCTTCAAACAGTTGTCATCAAATTTGAATAGTCTGTCATGGTCAAGTAGCATGCATAAGGGCTTGGCTATCTTTGATAAATCCTTAATGAATCTCCTATAGAAACCAACATGACCCAAAAAACTTCTTATGCCCTTAACTGAGGTAGGTGGTAGAAGTTTGTCAATGACCTCTATTTTTTCCTTATCTACTTCAATACCCTTCCTCGAAACTCTATGGCCTAATACTATCTCTTTTTGCACCATAAAGTGATATTTTTCCCAATTAAGAACTAAGTTTGTCTCCTCACATCTTTTAAGTTTATTTTTCAAATTCTACAAACAATCCTGGTATGATTCACCAAATACTAAAAAATCATCTATGAATATCTCTATTGTTTGTTCTACTATGTATGAAAAAATTACTATTATGCACCTCTGAAATGTTGCTAGAGCATTGCACAAGCCAAATGGCATCCTTCAAATGCAAATGTGCCATAAGGACATGTAAATGTTGTCTTTTATTAATCCTCTAGTGTTATACCAATCTGGTTGTACCAAGAATACGCATATAAGAAGTAACGATAATTCTTTCTAGCAAGTCTATCCAATATCTGGTCTATGAAGGGTAATGGAAAGTAATCCTTTCTTGTAGCCTTGATCGGATTCCTATAATCCATGAAAACTCTCCAACGTGTGACTGTCCTAGTGGGTATGAGTTCATTCTTCTCATTTGCTACAACAGTCACTCTTCTTTTCTTGGGTACACATTGTACTAGACTTACCCATGAGCTATCTGATATAGAGTATATGACTTCAGCATTTAACCATTTAATGATCTCCTTCTTCACAACTTCCTTCATGATTGAATTTAACTTTCTCTGTTGCTCTACTGAATAGCTGTAACTCTCTTCCAACAAAATCTTATGCATGTAAATAGATGGGTTGATTCTTTTTATTTCTGCTATGGTCCAGCCAATTACGTTCTTATGTTTTCCCAGCACATTCACTAAACTTTTCTCCTGACCTACATTCAAAGAAGATAAAATAATTACTGGTAAGGTATTATTGTCATCAAAATATGTATATTTTAAATGTGAAGGCAAGATTTTTAATTCCAAAACTAGTGGGGACTCCACATAAGGTACAAAATGTTTTACTTCCCTGTATAATAGGTCCAAAGATTCAAAATGTTTGTGTGCTCTGAATGGTTGTTTCTCTCTTAGCCATGCTATATCAACTGTCTCAGCATCTTCATCATCAAAAGCTACAGCATCAAGTTACATGTTACTGCAATAACTGTCTACCTGCTCAGCTACAGCAAGATCTACAATACTGATGAAATTGCAATCCTCAATCTTATCAAGATTTTTCATGGTATCTAACACATTAAATGTAACTTGTTGATCATTGACTCCATTGTTAACTCTCCTTTTTTGCATATTAATAAGAGTCTTTCTCGTGGCTAAGAAAAGTCTTTTTAAGATGATTGGTACCTTTTTATCTGCTTCAAACTCCAACACAATGAAATCCACCAGAAAAATAAATTTATCCATTTTCACCAATACATCTTCAATTTTTCTCTCTGGATAAACATGAGATCTGTCTACAAGTTACAAAGTTACTGTTGTTGGTCTAAATTCTCCAACTCCTAGTTGCTTGAAAATTGAAAGAAGCATAAGATTGATGTTATCCCTCAAATCACAAACCACTTTTCCACTGTATTTGGTTTCTGTGGAACAAGGAATTGTGAAGCTGCCTAGATCTTTCAGTTTATGAGGTATTTTGCTTTGAAGCATGCGATTGCATTCTTGGGTTAGAGCAACAGTTTCAAATCCTCCCCGCCTTTTTTTTTTTTTACCAAGATGTCTTCTAAAAATTTCACATAACTAAACATTCGTTCCAGAGCTTCCACAAATGGAATATTAATGTGGAGCTACTTCAACACCTCCAAGAATTTGTTAAATTATTTATCTTGCTTCTACTTCTGAAATCTCTGTGGAAATGGTGGTGGATGTCTAAACTACTGTGCTGTAGTTGGTTACACATATTATTTTTCATTTGTTTTACTTTTTTCTATTGCAGCTGATGATTCTGTAACATCCCTTCCAATAGATAATGACTCATCTGCTTTTATAGGTGCTGCAAATCTCCTACTCTCACCAGTATGTTGATTGGTGGAAGTAACAGGCTCTTCTTCATTCTGAACTTCTTCTTAAATCTGAAGAGGCTCACTTCTCTTATTTGGCAAGCCTATTGGAATATGCACATCCTTTCCAGATCTCAGATTAATCACTTTGCATTGCTCTTTTCCTTCTCTTCTTGGATCCTCTGTATTGTTGGGTAAACTTTTCTAAAGTCTGTTGCTGAGTGCTGTGGCAAGTTGTCCAACTTGATTCTCCAAGTTTCTTAATGACACAGCTTGGCTTCAGACAACTACCTCATTCTTCATAATATACTCCTTAATTAAGGCAACAAGTGAGCTGATCTGGTCATTACTGGTACTTATTTGGCCTTGATTTTACTGGTGAAATCTAAGGGGTTGTACAAGTCTATTTTGTCTACTGGTTGCAGCAGTATGCTGAGTCTGACATAAGAAATTTGGGCGTTGCCTCCATCCTGGGTTAGAGGTGTTTGAATATGGATTGTTATGGCTCTGTTTATTGAAATTGCCCATATAATTTACTGAAGTTGGATTCCGGAGACAATTATCAAGTAAATGCCATTCTCCATAATAGACACATATCACTTCTACAACTTGGTTAACTGTTCTTGGAGTAGTGGTTAGAGCCTTTACCATGTTTGTCAATGAAGTTACTTATGCTTGTTAATCTTATAATAATGATTTTGATGATAACAAAAATTATATGTTCATGATTAAAGTGTTGGGGCTATTAAAAAGAATTTTCTAAAGCAATACACTTGTTTAAAGTTCAAATAAAATGATGAAACTGGAAATTAACGGTGAACCGTTTATTGGAAAACGGTGAACCGATAATTTACAGTGCTAAACAAGTTTAGCACAAAACGGTAAGCTAAATGTCACATGTTCTGGAAATTAACGGTGAACCGTTTATTTGAAAACGGCTAACCGATAAATTCCAGTAAGGAGAAGTTCTCTAGTCTTGAACTGTTTATTTAAAACGGCTAACCGATAAATTCCAGTAAGAACAAGTTCTCTAGTCTTAAACCGTTTATTTGAAGTCAAAGGATAACGGCTAGTTGGAAATTCAAAACGGCTAACCGATAGAGACAAACGGCGATCCGATTATTCTCAGAAAGTCAATAACGGCTAGTTTTCAGCTCCAACTATAAAAAGGCTCAATCAAATTCAAACAAGTGATCCAACATTTTGATATTTGAGCTTCCTACTGAGAAACAATCTTCTTTGAGCTTCAATTGTGTTTTATTTCATTCCCTCACACATTAAAATTTCAATTGTAATCATTTGGAGTGTGTGAGAGATTATTTGTTATTAAATCTCTATCATTGAATGATTGTAAGTGTTGGGAAACACTTGGGTTGAGAGATTGGGTTTAATCTCTTATTGTAAAGGTCCATTGACACCTTGGAAGTCAATTGTAAGTGTTGGGATACACTTGGGTTAAGAGATTGGGAATAATCTCTTGATTGTAAAGGTTCATTGACACCTTGAAGTCAAGTGTAAATGGTATTGAAGCCTTGGAGGCTTGCTTAGTGGAATCCTCAAGCCCGGTGAGCTTGGAGGCGTGGACGTAGGCACGGTTGGCCGAACCACGTAAAAATCACGTGTTTGATTTCTCTTCCCTTATCTCTTTAAATTCAAGCATTGTTGATTATATTGTTTTAAAACATTAGTTTTAAATTGTTGTGTAATTTTATTTGCTTAATTTTTAAAGAACCTAATTCACCCCCCCTCTTGGGTAGCCTATATAGAATTTCAATGCTGATAAGGCTGCCAAAGCATCTACGTTATGCACTCCAGCTGCTCCTTTTACTACAGCTTGCCTAGATGATGGCCATTGATAATTGTTATTGGTTATTCTCTCCAAAATCTTATAAGCTTCTTTGTAGGATTTGGATAACAAAGCTCTATTTATTAAAGCATCTACCATCAGTCTTGTACTTGGATTAAGACCATTATAGAAAGTTTCCAATTGTATACAACAAGGAATACCATGATGTGGACATCTTCTCAGCAACTCTTTAAATCTTCTGCATGCATCACACAAGCTCTTATCTTTCAATTGATGGAAAGATATGATCTCATTTCTTAACTTGGCATTCTTAGTGGGTGGGAAATACTTCATCAAAAACTTGTCAGCCAAATCAATCCATGTTGTGATGGAGTCTGGTGGTAAGCAATTCAGTCATGCTCTTGCTCGGTCCCTTAAAGAAAATGGGAAAAGCCTTAATGCCTCAAGTGATGCTTTAGCTATCTTAAAAGCATCACTCACCTCTAAAAATAACTTGAGATGAAGATGATGATCTTTTGATGGCAATCCGTTAAATTGACTTACAGTTTGTAACATCTGAAACATCACTGGTTTCAACTCAAAGTTATCTCCTCGAACTTCAGGTCTAACTATGCCCTGATGTATGGCTTGAGGAGTAAACATAGCATAATCTCGAATAGCTCTTTTTCTATCATCTACCATATGAATGATATTGTTTCCTAGTTGCCCATAAACATGCCGTCCATTCTGACCTCCTGGTTCATTCGATGATTACAATTCTCCTCGATTGTTCAAATCTTTTAATCTTGCAATTCGTCCATTTCTACAACAGCTTTTGAATTCCTTTGCTCCTTTCTTAATCTCCTAACAGCCCTCTCAATTTCAGGATCAAAGAGAAAGTCAACTTGTTTGTCAACAAAGAAAAAATCCTCTCAATTTCAGCATGCAACAGTTGCTAGAAAAATTCTGTCAACAAAGAAAAATAATGATTTAGCAATTACTTAAATAAAACACCATAAAAATTTATTTAACGAATCACAAATAACAATCAATCCCCGGCAACGGCGCCAAAAACTTATTGGTTGATTTCTTAATATATGGGAGTTAGTGCGTAAGTGTACACAACAAATAATAAAGTGATAAGTATTTGAGTATCGTCTCCACAGGGACTGATGCTATCAGAGCTGCTACAGCAATGAATTGTGGTGCAAATTCAATTAAATAAAATTAAGTTGTTTTATTAACTAAATTAAACTAAGTAATCTAAATAAATAAAACGCAATAAACTAATTAACACGCCTCACAGAAGAATATAATCACTAGAGATAATGTAGTTGAGTGAATCAATCGCACTTAATGGTATTGACTGTTTTCCTGTTACAGTACCATTGCTACAACAATTATTACAGCACTAGGCATAACGCTAATGCATTCTCAGTTGTCGCCTGTTGGACATCTTATATCTATATGCAACCTAACAATGACTAATTGTTGTGCCACACAAGATATAGCATTAAAATATCTAGGTTCCTAAATACCCTACAAGGTGAATTCCTATGTCTAGTTCATCATTAATTCTAGATTAAACATTGCCCTATTCAAATTGATTTAACCCAACTTAAGAAACCTAATTTAAAACCAAGTATTATTCTGATATTTTCTACTAAAACAAACCCTTTTGTGGCTCTCTCTTAGCTAGTATCATTAAATGGGTGGTCAGTCAAAATAGTGAATTAAATTAAGCACTATTACAAAACAATGCTATAGCAATCATGCAACAACATATAATTTTAGTCAATAAACCATTGAGCTTGTCATTCGCTCAATCATAAATAAAATTAGTTCATGATTTTTAACAAAACAGAAACTAAAACTGTTTCAACCATCAAATACATAATCATGAATGAAAGAAAACTAAGAGAAAAGAGATCGAGGCAGGTTGTCCCTTCTAGATGATAGATTTCTTCTTTACCACGCCTGTAATTTTCTTAATTCAGCTTGGAATTTCCTCTCTTCTTGTTGTTTTCTTTTTATTTTCTCATTATTTCTTGTGGTTGACGGCTCTCTCCTCTTTTTTTTCCTTTATGTGCGCTTCCTTTTACAATTGAAAACTAGGGCAACTGGAAGTCTAGGGCATGCATATTCCAGATTTGGAAACTGCAGATCTTAGATTTTTTTTTTTTGAGAATTGAGCAAATTTTTTTCCTCTGTTGTTCTAGGTTGCTACAGCATTGGCTACAGCACTGCACTGTTTTAGACTAGCTTCCACTTGTCTGCAACTAATTTCTTTCCTCACTTTTCCAAGCCCATTGCACGACATTCCTTTTCTAAAATTGCACTTCCAATTGCCTACAATTAAACATACGATCTAAGCACACAATTTATTCCAAAACAACCTAATTTATTAAAAGTAAACTAAAAATAGATAAGTGTGCAAAATTAAGCTAGAAAGCAACTAAAACGCATCAATTACTCTCTAAGTAATCTTGATTTGAGTTCAAAAGTGTTATAGATAACTCTCATTTCATAGAGTTATCACCTGTAGATGTAGGCTAAAAGCCGAACCACGTAAATTTATGTGTCCTGTTTGTGCTTGTTCTTCATTTTCTTTCCAATTTCATTTTACCTGTGACCCTACTTTACCCATAAATCTCCTAAAACTAATTGCCTTCTTACATGGTGAATTAAAGGGAACGGTACATATCAAAGAACCCTCGGGCTTCCAAGATTTTAACTATCCATTTTTTGTGTGGAAGTTACACAGGTCAATCTATGGCATCAAGCAAACCCCAAGAGCATGGTTTGTGTGCCTAAGGCCTTATCCAATCTTGCCTTTCAGAGTGGCAAACAACTTATTACTTATTTTTAATAAGAATTCTATGTATTTCTTATTCTAATATACATTGATGTTGTCATTGTAATATGGAATAATGATGCAATAATTCATTCTATCATCCATGAGCTCAACACTAAATTTGCTTTAAATGACCTGGGCTTACTCAAATATTTTCTTGGCATTGAAGTCCACCGATTCAAGAATAGAATTTTTCTATCACAAGCCTAATACTCGTAATCTTTTAATCAAAGCCGCCATGTTGAATTGCTCTCCTCTCCACATGCCAATGGCCACTAAAATAGCTTCAAAGAATGATAATCACAAACCTGTGTCACCGAAAAAATATAGAGCTTTAGTCGGAAGCCTTCAGTACCTCACATTCACACGTCCTAATGTTACTCATTCTTTAAGCCATGTGCATCGACATTTTTAGGGTCCAACAAAAGCCAACCTTCAATCAGTCAAGTTGATTCTTCACTATTTAAAATGGAGCTTAGTCTATGGTATTTGATTCTTGTCTCATAGTTCATTCAATTTATATAGCTTCTCTAACTCGAATTGGACAGGTTGCCCTTACACTAGGCAAAGCACAAGTAGGTATTGCATTTATCTTGGAGAAAATCGTATTTTCTAGAACTCAA
The DNA here is from genome assembly GCA_030449905.1 of Luvunga scandens. Lineage (NCBI taxonomy): Eukaryota > Viridiplantae > Streptophyta > Magnoliopsida > Sapindales > Rutaceae > Luvunga > Luvunga scandens. The sequence continues at coordinate 91,121 of JASUUG010000796.1, read as the reverse complement.
AGAAGCAATACACTATTGGGTCCATCTCATTGGGTGGCCCAAGCCTAAGTTCCATTTGGGCATTAAGCAATTAAAGGAAACTTCAAAAGGGCAAATGAAATTTTCCATGAATTTAAGTTTTTAAAGCACTGTATAAAGAAGAAAAAGCGAGCAGCAGCAGTAGAGTGAAAAAGAAGAAAAAAGACAAGAGAAGGAGAATGAGATAATGGCGTTCAGGCTATTTGGGGGTAAGATTTTTTTCAATCTTTAATTAGGTTATTGGAAGGCGAAATTAACTATGTTTGCTCTCAAATTTTGATGGCAAGTTCCTAGTATCTCCCTCTACAACCTTACTGGTCTTGATTTTTATTTTATTCTCTTATTGATTGTTATTTGAGATACCCACTTGTTAGAGAGACATATATTAAGTTGTTATTATAAGCCAAGAATATTAAAATTCTTGATGTGGTTAACCTCTAGCATTATCTAGAGAAGAATTTATCCTGTAATCTCATTAATATAGTGGAAGATTTTATCGAACTACGACTCCGTGATTTTTCTCGCTTTAGGTTTTCCATGTAAAAATCTGTCTCCTTGAGTTTTTTTTTTAAAAAAGGTAAAGGGGTGGCCAAGTCCAAATCAATTTTTACCCCCCTTACCACCCCCAAGGATCGAACTCGAGTCGCACGAGTGTGAGGGGCGACAACTACACTGCCAACCAACTCGACCACGCCCTTGGAGGCTATGTCTCCTTTAGTTGGTTTTTTTAAAAAAAAAGGAAAGGGAGGGTGGGCAAGTCCAAATCATTTTTTACCCCCCTCCCCACCCCCAAGGCTCGAACCCGAGTCCACACAAGTGAGGGGTGACAGATTGCACTGCCAACCAATTCGGCTACGCCCTTGGAGGCATGTCTCCTTTGGTTGGTTTATTGCTTTAGATTTTATTGATTTATTTTTCTACCTATTTATTTGTAGTACACATCCTATTTGAATCACACAAAGAGAGAAATAATTTATTTTTGCTTAATTCACCATTGTCTATGTGAGTTCCTTTCTCAACACACATTGTTGCCTATTTAGCACTAAAGCCGAATATTGATCATTAGCCTTTGCTGCAACAAAACTCACCTGGGTTACCTATTTACTACACGATATCGGCATCACACTTCCTGAGACACTATTTCTACTTTACGACAACAAAAGTGCCTTGCACATGACCAAGAATCCAATTTTCCACAGGCGCACAAAAGACATCGAGATCGATGTTCATTTTATTCGTGATAAAGTCCAGTAAGGTAATCTTCAAACCAAGCATATTCCAACCAAGCTTCAGATTGCCGATGTCTTAAGCAAACCATTGAGCAAACACGCATTCCTAACATTTCGCCTAACATTTCGCTCCAAGCTTGGTGTGCATTGCATGACACGGTCTCACCTGAGGGGGTAATAAGAATAATCAACAACAAACAGTTTCCAAAACAACACGCGAATCAAACATAGCAATTTTCATAGTTTTAGCAAAAGGATTTGCACCAGATCGATTGATTCAAATCATGCAAATCTCACTGAAAGCAATCAAGGATAATTCTCATTGACTTTCCAATGGCTATTTCCTCAATCAGTGGCCATGAATCAAAATAGTTTATTAGACTTCATTTTGCTTTCCATCTTGTAAAGCACCGCAACATGTATGTCTATCATTGTACTCATTGCTTTTAAATACAAGGGAAAACAATATCATTCAATCTTAAAATTCTACAATCCTCAACATTTTCAACTATCAGATATCCATTATAAAAAGATCGAATTGCTTGCCCTTCAAAAGGTGTACTGTTTAACATCACAATTATCTGGGGTGTTCTAGTGGGTTTTCAATCATTAGAAAAATCATTAATTTTGCCAAATAAGAGTGGGGTTTTGGTTGATTTTCCCTTCCTTAGAAGTATATATGCCCCAGCTTCAGATTTTTCTTTCAAAATTTAGGTATTTGCATTTTTTTTATGTCTTCTTAAAAGTTTATCAAGTAGTAGATGAATGAAAAAAAAAACTATTTTTCCATTTACGTGAGCAGTTTAAACCCTAAACTACTTGTGTAAGCCTAAATGGATTTACCAATTAAACAATCAAGTATCCACATGTCTGCTCAATGATCAGAACAAGCATGAAGACCATTTGATTTTGATCATGGTGTTCATATTTTCATTGTTATAACTTTTGGCAATTTTTTTTTTAAAATAAATAAATCAGATGTCGAGCAAAAAGCTTAAATCAAATTTTCGGCCTGTACCTCTCAAAGATTCAAAATCAACTAGCAAGCCAAAAAAAACTATTCAGCCATGGGGCTCCTGGCACTTATTTATGTGTTATTTGTTGAAAAGATTATAACTGTTAAATCTAAAGCATAAATTCTTATCTCCAATCCAAAAGAATAATTCATATTATTGGCTGATAATTAATATCTCCACGACCAATACATGTACAGAGGAGTGGAATTGTGGCTGGTCTAGGACGCCAAGCTTTAAAAATGACCTTTGTCTAGGTCAATTTTATTCTTTACCCCCTCAGTTTCATAGTTCTCACATATTGCCTGCTGCGTTAATAAAGTTTGTTGTTTCCATATGCCTCCATCGAATGAAAATTCTAGTTTCACCATACGCAGTCACGGGATTACTCAGCAGATTTGAAAGAGCCATTACCTACTGGTACTTATGCGTTGATGGAATGAGATTTGTTGTTATCATACTATTATAACTTTCTTTTTCAAAAAAAAAAGAAAGAAAGAGTTGCAGAGCATATATGTCATATGGTAACATTAATAAAAGGTTTACTAAAACAAGTTTATTGTCATAAAACTGAAATATTGCGTTGAACTTCATAGGTCATTGCGTTCAAATGGAGCTGGTACCGGGACTTTGAATGAATGCAACATGTAAGTTCATAACGTGAAAGAACTGTAATCTTAGTCAGAAGTATATGCTTTCATTTCGACATTGTCTTCTTGCTTCTTCACGATCTCCCTTTGGTTCAATTAAACAAATTACAAATAAATGCTTGTTAGTAGCTATTATGCCCCATCTCTGACCACCCCTCACCTTTCAATTTCAACCATTTTAATTTATTGTATCATGAAAGCATATGTGGTACATGTGTTTTCATCTTGGTGGGTCAAAATCGAGTGACTTCGCGATATGGACATATAAACATATCGTTCAAAATGCTTTTCATGCAACTTGAATTTTGTTTATTTTTGCTTGGAATTTCTCTTTTAGATTACTGGAGGAGACTGACTTAGGGAAAAGGAAAAAGAAAAATAAGTGCAGAAAAAATAATGAGTTTAGAATTAATGTGAGAAATTTCCTTAAAGTTATGGTGTTAAGGTGCGTTTGAGATTGAGGTTGGGCAACTGTAGCTTTTAAGCTATAATACTAAAGTGTTTGATAAACATCAGTTGTTGTAGGTTGGAAGCTATTATGATATGATTTTTTACTTAGATGATAAAAAATCTATTACATCTTTCATAATTTTATTAAAATTATTATTTAAAATTTATATTTACTACATATTAACTTTTGTTTTATAATTACAGTTTTTTTTTCCAGAGCCGCTATAACTTAAAAGGTACAGCACCTCCATTCCAAACGCACCCTTAATTTGTTATTTCAAAATGCAAGTTGACTGAATGCAACATGCATATGTAAATCTGATTTAGTGGCATAAAAAAGTTAAAATCTTATTAACAAGCATCACTATTAAAAGGAAAATTGTAAATTGTTAAGAGTCCTCACACGGACCATTTTTTAAAATTCTCTACTATACTGCATAATTTATTTACTAGCCTCATATTACAATTAATTCATTTATTTCTAAAATTATCCTTTCCGTAAATTTAAAAAAAAATTAACAATAAAAGTATTTTTACCCTCTCTCATCCGCTCTCTCAGCATCATAATTAAACTTAAAGGTTGTTTGTTAAATGTCTGAAGTCTAAAATTTTATTAATTTTAGACCTTTTTAAAAATATGATTGTTTGTTTTTTAAAACTTATGTCTGATTTTTAGACATTTACATCTGAATAGAAAAAGTAAATATTTGTGACTTTTATCTTAATGAGAAAATGTCTGAATGATAAGTAAATATTATATTCCAAAAATATCTTTGTAAAATAACTTATTTCGTAAACTATAAAATCTAATCCTCTTTTTTTGTTTTAATTTAAATGGATATAAATGTCAAATAACCAAGTTTTAGATTTTTTTTATTGTAAAAAGAAACAAAAGGCCACTTATATTCAGATATTTAAAAAAGAAAAACAAGCATGTCATTCATATTTTCGTATTCAGAAAAATTTAGACCTTAAAAAAATTCAGACCCATTTAGATTTCAAACAAAAAAACAAACGATACCTTAGTCTATCACCACCACCAATTAATATATATTTTACACTGAGGATAATAAAGACATACAAATATCTTCAAATGATCACAATAAAATTTTGCGCTCCTAGATATTATAAAGGACTACAAAACATGAGAACCTCCAAAGATGTAAAGAATGCTGGAATAATACAGGAAAAGGACAGCCCCATGAAGAAATTCCGAATTGCCCAAGGTCCGAAATTACCAAATAAAAAATTTCCCTTCCTTAGAAGTATAAATGCCTAAGCTTCACATTTTTCTTTCAAAATTTAGGTATTTGCATTTTTTTTATGTCTTCTTAAAAATTTATAAAGTAGTTGATGAATGAAAAAAAAAACTATTTTTCCATTTACGTGAGCAGTTTAAACCGTAAACTACTTGTGTAAGCCTAAATGGATTTACCAATTAAACAATCAAGTATCCACATGTCTTATCAATGATCAGAAAGAGCATGAAGACCATTTGATTTTGATCATGGTGTTCATATTTTCATTGTTATAACTTTTGGCAATTTGAAAAAAAAAAAATCAGATGTTGGGCAAAGCTCAAATCAATTTTTCAGCCTGTACCTCTCAAAGATTCAAAATCAACTAGCCAGCCAAAAAAACTATCAAGGCGTGGGGCTCTTGGCACTTATTTGTGGAAAAGATTATAACTGTTAAATCTAAAGGATAAATTCTTATCTCCAATCCACGAGAATAATTCAAATTATTGGGTGATAATTAATATCTCCACGACCAATCCTTGTACAGAGGAGTGGAATTATGGGCGGTCTAGGATGCCAAACTTTAAAAATAACCTCTATCTAGGTCAATTTTACTCTTTACCCCCTCAGTTTCATAGTTCTCACATATTGCCAGCTGCGTTAATAAAGTTTGTTGTTTCCATATGCCTCCATCGAATCTAGTTTCGCCATACGCAGTCACGAGAATACTCATCAGATTTGAAAGAGCCATTACTTACTGGTATATATGCGTTGATGAAATGAGATTTGTTTTTTCCATACTGTTATAACTTAAAAAAAAAAAAGAGTTGCTGAGCATATATGTCATATGGTAACATTAATAACAGGTTTACTAAAACAAGTTTATTGTCATAAAACTGAAATATTGGGTTGAACTTCATAGGTCATTGCTTTCAAATGGAGCTGGTACCGGGACTTTGAATGAATGCAACATGTAAGTCAAGCACGTGAAATATAGAGCGGATACGGGGCTTTGAATGAATGCAACATGTAAGTCAATAACGTGAAAGAACTGTAATCTTAGTCAGAAGTATATGCTTTCATTTCGACATTGTCTTCTTGCTTCTTCACGATCTCCCTTTGGTTTAATTAAACAAATTACAAATAAATGCTTGTTAGTAGCTATTATGCCCCATCTCTGACCACCCCTCACCTTTCAATTTCAGCCATTTTAATTTATTGTATCATGAAAGCATATATGGTACATGTGTTTTCATCTTGGTGGGTCAAAATCGAGTGACTTCGCGATATGGACATATAAACATATCGTTCAAAACGCTTTTCATGCAACTTGAATTTTGTTTATTTTTGCTTGGAATTTCTCTTTTAGATTACTGGAGGAGACTGACTTAGGGAAAAGGAAAAAGAAAAATAAGCGCAGAAAAAATAATGAGTTTAGAATTAATGTGAGAAATTTCCTTAAAGTTACGGTGTTAAGGTGCATTTGAGATTGAGGTTTGGCAACTATAGCTTTTAAACTACAATACTAAAGTATTTGATAAACATCAGTTGTTGTAAGTTGGAAGCTATTATGATATGATTCTTTACTTATATGATAGAAAATCTATTACATCTTTAATAATTTTATTAAAATTATTATTTAAAATTTATATTTACTGCATATTAATTTTTGTTTTATAATTACAAATTTTTTTTCATAGCAGTTGTAGCTTAAAAGATACAGCACCTCCATTTCAAACGCACCCTTCATATGTTATTTCAAAATGCAAGTTGGCTGAATGCAACATACATATGTAAATCTAAGTCAGTGGCATAAAAAAGTTAAAATCTTATTAACAAGCATCACTATTAAAAGGAAAATTGTAAATTGTTGAGAGTCCTCACACGGACCTTTTTTAAAATTCTCTACTATACTGCATAATTTATTTACTAGCCTCATTTTTCAATTAATTCATTTATTTCTAAAATTATCCTTTCCGTAAATTTAAAAAAAATTAACAATAAAAGTATTTTTACCCTCTCTCATCCGCTCTCTCAGCATCATAATTAAGCTTAGTCTATCACCACCACCAATTAATATATATTTTACACTGAGCATGATAAAGACATACTAGTATCTTCAAATGATCACAATAAAATTTTGCACTCCTAGATATTATAAAGGACTACAAAACATGAGAACCTCCAAAGATGTAAAGAATGGTGGAATAATACAGGAAAAGGACAACCCCACGAAGAAATTCCGAATTGCCCAAGGTCCGAAATTACCAAATAAACAATTTTCCAGACATGAAAAGAAAATTTAGCCAGAGAACAAGCTTTCAAAGTAAGAGACAATTTTCCATCTTTAGAAAGTTGCCAAACAATAAAATCCATTGCAGGTTCTATTGACAAAACTATGTCTTTGATTTCACTTGCATGGTCTGGGAACGCATTAACAAAAGAAATAGGAAAGTTGGAACAGACATTTTTATCATTGACAACCGGGGGGAAGAGAAAGAGTGCAAAGACAAAAGAAACAAATAAATATAACATTTATTTTAATTTGCTATTAAGGGTAATTTTGGAAATAAATGGATAAATTAGAAAGTGGGGATTAATGAAATAGCTTGAAGAGATCAAATATCACCTCTCAATGATTTTATCTTTGCAGGCCCAAGGTAGCTTTTAGACCTTGTTTAAAAAAAATCTTGAAAAATAATTAATGAGTGGTGATATTTAATTCTATTATTTTATCTCACTAGACCCTATTTCTAAATAAAACCTTTAAAAAGGAAAAAATAATTATCTTTGTCAGCATGTGCCATGTAATTCCAAATTTAGCCTTATTTTCACCTGCATCATTGCGGATGATCCATCATTTGAAACTACAAAAATCAATTCACTTTCGTTAAATCTAGTCTAAGCTGGGCATATATCTTCTCTACATGCTCAAAACTAAATTTTAATATAGTTTCAGATAAGCTGTTTCATCATTTTTTCTGTTGCTAATTGCTCAACCTCTCTAATTTCCTTTTCTTATTTTTCTCTTGTTAAAAGCATGCAAACTGTATCAAGAAAGCAATTTCAGCAATCGGCCATGGAAGCAAAGCAACCTTTTTCTTGCTGGCTTTTTATGTTTTTAGGCTCTGAAATTGATGTTATCGGCAAGAGCCCTTTTTTTCTTTAATAATTATTGGCAAGAGATTTGACCTAATTAATTCCAAATTCCCTTAATTATTTTCTTTTAAAGATAAATAAATAAATCTCAAATGATGCTTGATTTGAAAATAAATAAATAAATAAACCTCAAATTCCCTTAATTATTTTCTTTAAAAGCTTGCCTGTGGGAACATTTATCTGAAATAACCGCGAAAGATCAGTATCTACAGTGCTCATACCCTTCTCACCAGAATAGGACCCACTGCATTAACCAGGATGATTTCCTTGCCTCCACTTTGTCGAATATTACTATTTCTCTGCTGAAATGATTGCAAATTAACGAATTAATATGAATTTAGTATATATTTTAATTAATCCCATGAATATCGTTTTAGTTGAAATTTTTTTCGTATACGTGCTAATTTGCTTATGTATGTGCACTTATTAATGGTGTATGTTTGATGAGTAATGATATAAATAAATGTATGTAAAATGATATGACATGAATAAATTAATTAGTTGTGTAAAACTATTATAAACCTACATATTAGGGGGAAAAAACAAAAAAAAAAGAACTACCTCTTTCGAAGTAGATGCAATATTTTTCGTTTTTACATGCGTTTAAATGCTCCTTTAACAATTTCCATTTTAAAGATTGAACTTTTCCAATTCCGCGTACAATTAATTCGAAGCTTGACTTCTGATTTTCCTTCCTTCTCAGTGATTGTATAAAAGGATAAGTAGTTTAATTGTTTTAGCTGTAACCAAATACTTTCTCCACTTCTTATTGGAATAATAATTATGTCGAGGTGCCATGGAAGAATAAACGCGGCTGTCTCCACTCTGCTTATTGCCTATATAGTTTGGTCCGTTTGTTCATGTCCTATGCTTATAGAAGCCAGAATTCAAATTTTCTCAGCTATCCAAGGTGCAAATCAATCTTCGCAACTTGAATTAATTTCTTGTAAATACTAATCACCATTTAATCATTTATATAGTAATTTTATTTATTAATTAGTCTTTGCTTCGAACTTCTAATTATATACGACAGGAAGTTTAGTTCATCAAAGAAAGGAAGAAGGATTAGACCATCGGAGACGAATGAGAGAAGCTCCTAAACAACAATTTCCTCCGGAACCCAATCGGGGCCCCTGCAACTGTACGCAAGAGTTGTGGCCTTAGGGGCCGCCTCAGTTCAAAAAGTTTTAATTTAATTTGAGATATTTTATTTTTACTGTAGCAAGCACTGCGTGTGTGTGTGTATATATATATATATGAGTAGATTTCTAATTAAGAATTCTTAACTTTAATAAAGTCAGAGAATCACTGTCTCTCTGTATATATATATATATATATATATATATATTAAGAATAATAATGGAGCTTTCAGTTCTCTCAAAAGAAAGTTAATTTAGTTGCTCAATCTGGATCCATTTCATGGATTTATGAATTACCAGGAATGGTCCCCATCCCCAGAAATTTTTTAGGTTGTCTGGAGCCAGTGGTATGGATCAACTCCGAATTCTTTGACTGCTTTCTTTGACTGGCCTGACGGTCGTTTTGGGCTGAAATGGATAAAAAATTTCAAAGTCGTTTCTCGCACGCTTGTAATTTAAGTAAGCCGATAAGGGCAGAAAAGCTGAAATCATAAGACTTTAGCTCGGTTCGGTGTTATTTATATGCGAGAAATTAAATATTCAAACAATTAACGGAAAAATCAAGAGTTATTTAATTCAGTTTATATATAATAAATTTATATGAATTTGTAGTTCTATCTTCATTGTATTATTATAAACGAAGAGCGTTATTCCTATTTATGCTCTGCTTGTAACCATTTTAATTGCCACTATCAAATCATCGAGTTCATGGCCGACGTATATAAAAAGCAAAAATTCCTGAATTTGCAGCTATTAGAGATGCATATCGCTACATTCCATTTTCACTGTAACGTGGAGCAGGGGCAAATATGCATCAACTCCCAATATCTGAGGGAGCACGATGCGAGACCCATGGGATCTTTTTTCTTTGCCTGTCACTGGGAGTCGAGCTAGACAGAATCTGAAGCAAGATACCTAGATGAATTGGAAAGTCCACGGTTCGGTCAGATGCGTAGCCAGCGGGGCAGTAGCGGAGGCGCGCATATTGACCTGCCAGTCTTATTATTATTTTTTTTTCTAGAAAATCTTTAATTACAAACTTTATTTTCCCTTTTAAAAAATTTTTAAAATTGGCTTTAAATAAAATGAAAAAATGAGTTCTCATATTTTCTTCACCAGAATTATTTAAAATGTGTATGTTAAATCTAAATTAAATAAAAATATTTGAGGAAATTCAAATTCGTCAGATAAATTAAATTTACCTCCAATAGATATTAAGTCTAGCTATGCTACTATAGTGGCGGAAATAGAAAATCCGCTACTTTACAAATATAATTCAACACCGCACTGTAGTTTAAGTACTGTGATTTAGCCTCAACTTTGCATTTTAATAAGCACGGAGATGGATATTTTTTATCAATTTGAATTCGAATCGTTTTCTAATCTCTGTTTTTTTTTTTTCTAAGATCTTGAGACAAGTGAAAATTGTTTTACAAAATCAATTTCTTAAATTAGAAAAGTAAAATGGTAAACTTCCACAAACAAACCCAAGTCTTCTCTTTCATTCACCATTATTTTTTTCCCCACTAATACACTTTCCTTGGTTTTCCACCTTCATCATCTTCTCCTTTCGAGATTGAGCAATGGCAGCTATGGGCAAGATTTCGACAAATATTTAAACTAAAGCCATAGGGTAACAAAAGTTATAGGAATTGAAATATAAAGCCATAGGTTAAAATGGTTAATTTAGTTTTGTAAAACTTCAACAGACAAACAAGAAAAAGAGAAAGCACATGCGTCTAACATATTGATTGACCAGCAAAAACACAAATATTGTTTACCTCAGGTTTTATAAGACTTGGGATGTCTATCAACTGAGCTTGTCCCATTTTAGAGTAAAACCCAAAATGAATATGAATATGCACCATGTAATTAACAAGAATAATTCTTAACTCCAATTGACAAGAATAATTCAAATTATATGCTGATAATTAATATCTCCATGACCAATACATGTACAGAGGAGTGGAATTATGGGAGGTCCTGGAACCCCAAGCTTTAAAAATGACCTTTATCTAGGTAAATTTTATTCTTTACCCCCTCAGTTTCATAGTTCTTACATGTAGCCAGCTGCGTTAATAAAGTTTGTTGTTTCCATATTATTATAACATTAAAAAAAAAGAATTGCAGAGCATATATATTACATAGTAACATTACTAATTGGTTCATTAAAACATGTTTATTGTCATAAAACTGAAATATTGGGTGGTCCTTCATGGGTTATTGCGTTTAAATTGAATTGATACTAGGACTTTGAGTTAGTTTAGTAATATTGTAGCTTTTAAAATAATTGTTGTTAGCTATGCTACAAAAATAATCAACTGTTAAGAGAATCAATTAAATTTTTAGTAAAATCTGTTTAAAAGTTTTGAGAATTTTAAAAGTAGTTGTATATGTTTGGTAAGTAGTTGTATATGTTTGATAAATCTTACTATTAAAATACTGTAAGAATATGGAAAACTAAATTGGATATAAGTTTAATAAAATTTATTTATACATTTATAAACAATTATATAAAATATACTTTGTTGAGTATCTATAATAATTAATAACTAAAATAAATATTTTATATTATTAATTTTATTTTTTATTTTGTTATCTCAATATAATTGATAATGATGATGATGATCTCTTTAAAGTTAACGATTTTATTTTCCAATTGATGAGGATAATTTTAAATTTTTATAATATATATGAGGATATACATGAACTGTATTAAGTATAAATCTAATTCTCAATATTAGATTTGAAATAGCACCCTTTCTTTCTTTTCAAATCTGTTATAGGATATGGTGATTTTATCAAAAATAATTTTCAAAAAAAATTAACAAACACCAAAACTAATTTCTAACTTTTCAAAATAATTTTTGAGTCTCTCAAAAGCAATCCCAAAATGGGTCCTTTGAATGAATGCAACATGTAAGTTAAGAAGGCGAAATATATATAGAGCGGCTATCGTGACTATGAATGAATGCAATATGTAAAGTCAAGAACGTGAAAGAACAGTAATCTTAGTCATGAAGTATATGCTATCATTTCGAGATTGTCTTATTGCTTCTTCACAATCTCTTTTTGCGTCAATTGAACAAATTACAAATATATGCTTGTTACTAGATATTATGCCCCATCTCTGACCACCACCCACCTTGCAATTTCTACCATTTTAATTTATTGTATCATGAAAGAATGTGCGCGATCATGCATGTGTTTTCTTCTTGGTGGGTCTAAGTCGTGTGACTTGATGAGGATAGCTGAGAAATGGATGGTTGATTATGAAAGCACCTCTTGCCGGTATTTGCGAATTTCTATACAATCAATTTGATATAGCTGTCTGTGGTTTAATTCATATGATTTAGTAGTTTTTCTAAACTTTAGTAAAGTTTAAGATTTTGAACCAAGTCAGCACTTATATATATATTACGTATGCCCCTTAATTTTCAAAATCTATGCTAATCAAGTCTGTATTTCTGCATTATGGTCCTTATTTTATGGCGTAGCAAACTCAAATTTGTTACTTCTTGATATTCGCTCGCCCCCACAGAAACACCGGGCCCCCAAGGCTAAAATCCTTGTTCCAACCCTGAAAACTGGGTAAGATCTTTATAGGAGACGCTAATACTAGCAAGAGGTGCTTTCTAAAAATTAATGAATTATTTGTAAATCTAGAATTTATACAGCTGAATTTACTGATTTGTAAACCATAACATAATGTTATTAAAAGTTGGTGACAACATGCTCTTAGGGATATTGTGCTATAGAATTGTCATTTCTTATGGTTTGATACCATTTGTGCGCAAATTTGAATCAATAAGTACCAAATATTTATAGAAAAATAATAGACACAAGAATTGAAAATGGTTCCGCAATAAAGTATATGTCCACGGACAAGAGAGAACAATTATTTTACTAACAATTAATAGAATAAAATTTGAGTAACAAAACCTCATATTTCTCAATATCCAAATACACTCAATACTCTTACACATCTTAAAAAAAATAATTTTCCTAAGACACATATTCTACCTTTTTGGGATGCTTTCATTGAATAAAATGGCTGGGCATTTATAAGAGAGCTTTACCAAGCATTTGACTTTTCAACAAAGGACTTGATCGAGTTATTTTTATACAATTTTCTTTGATTGACCGCTCATATTTGAATTTTAAAGGAAGTAAAAACGAAAATATCAATTTTAATACACACACCCACTCAAACGTATAATAATGGCGCTTGCTCTCAAAATAAAATTAATTTAATTGCTCAATCTGGATCTTTTTTCATGGATTTATCAGGAATGGTCCTCATCCGATCCCCATGAATGCTTTAGGTTGTGTGGAGCCAGTGGTGTGAACTCCGAATCCCACTGTCTTTCACTGCTTTTGTTGATTAGCCTGACGTTCGTTGTGGGCTGCAGTGGCTCAAAAATGTCAAAGTCACGCCATGACGTTCGCTGATGGGAAAGTTCCATCACAACCTGAAACCAAACAATGCATTGCATGTCTTAGTTTAAAATGGAACTTTTCCATCACAACATGCACGCAGAGATATCTTTTTCAACGTTAACGTGCAATTTAATCTGCACCTAACATTCTGTGCTCAAACAAAAGAAAATTGGATGCATTTCGATTTTCTAGAGAATTAAACCGTTTTCTCTTAGTTCAAATCCCAATTCAGAAGATGCTTATTCAGCTTATAAACTTATCAAAAAGCATTTCACATACAACTTTAATATTGGTGAGACAAAAAAAAAGAAAAGTCATTTATATCAAATAATTCTTACGATTGGTAGTCGAAGGAGGATCCAAGCCTAATTTTGATAACCGCAAACTCTCATAGTAAAGCTCTTTAGCAAAACTCCCCTCCATCTGCAAAACCAAAAGCAGCAACAACAACAACAATAATAAAATAAATTATAAAATAAAATCCAATTTCTAACAACAATTATTTATTGATCATCACTAGCTCACAAAACTCAAACACAGATACACAGTCGCATACACTTGACTAGGTATTTGCCTCTCTGTTACCCAGAACAAAGTTTATTGAATATAAAATTTCATATAAAAAATTAATGGAGTTGTGTGATTACTTTTATGCTGAATCCCATAAATTGCTTAGCCGGTTCTAGTCCATCAAAGAAGAACTCTCCAGTCTACCATGCGTGACCTATAAATAAAAATCATAAACGCGTTATTGGGGCAACTAGGAGTTGGCACGAACAGGTTTGGGTCAGTGTTTGTCCAACCGATCCAGACCGGTTGTACTATAAACCCAACCGGGCGAGCTTCGTAACAAATCGAACCGCATCGAGTTGGAAAATTCCACTTCGTTTCGGCTGGGTTACATGATTACATCAGATCAGGTTTAGACTAGAAACAGGGGGGGGGGGGGGGAATTGAAGGTGCTCACAAACCAATTGAATTAGTTGTTCATAACATTTTACAAACAATCAATTAAGAAATCAAACCTAAGAAGACCTAAAATCATGTCTCAATTTCTAGAAATTGGAAATACAAAGCCACAACCTCAAAAGTAAATCAATCACAGCCTTGCTACTTGAAGAAGTGACACACGGGGCCAATGATGTTGGATGGCGGCCTAAAGTTGTTTAGGAGTTCTTATTTTAGGTAGCATTTGTTTTTTTACTTAAAATCTGAATAGATTTGAATTCAGTTGAAATCGTAAGTGATCTAAATATAAATGTTTAAATAACATATTTTTTTTAATATTTGAATATAAGTGAAATCTTATTTTTTTTCAAATAAAAAACATCTTAAATATGATTATTTGACATTTATATTATCATAAGTCAAAATGAATAAAGATATTAAGTTTTATAATTTAAGAAATAAGTATATATAATAGAGATATTTTTTTGATATAATATTTAATTACTATTTAGATATTTTTCTATCCAACTAAAAGTGACAAATTTATTTTTTATATTCAAATGTAAATGTATGCAAAATTTGATGTAAGTTATAAAGAACAAACAAATAATTTTTTTTTAAAAAATGAAAATTAATATAATTCATATTTCAAATATTTAATAAACAAGTTCTTAGTTTTAAAATCAAATTGAACAGAAATAAAGTTCTTTTGAGTAATTTGGTTGGTGTATTAGATTATGAGATATATGATCACACACGAGGAACCCATTTTCAACAACGATGTTTAAAGAAAGCTAGCCAAGATTAACAATCTCAAGGTTGAGCTATACTGTATTCACCGGAAGGTCCTCTCACAAACTTTATGAATAAGTCACATCAAACAAGGCATCAACCATGCACCATCACCACCAAATATATATCATGCAGACCAAGTCGAGCACGGGACATAGCAACAACCAATCTTCTAACATCACGAAGGTGACCCACAAAGCGAGTACGCACAAAAGACAGCAAAATAAAATCATTTTGCTGACCTTGAAACTTATCAACCGTAGTGACCTAAAGCAAACATAATGAAAACCAGTTATATACACAAAAATAAAGTATAAATTTAGTACAATTTGAGGAACGAATATAGCAGAGAGAGCGCAAAATGTGCACCGCTACAATCTTACAATGCCTCCACTGATTAACAAAACCTAAATGGAAACTCACCTTGCTGGATGGACCGATAAACGGATATGGAACACATTGCCTGTTGATAACACCACGAATCAAAAGCTTCTGGCCGTTGCAAGTTGTCAATATTGAGATCTTATTTGCAGGGCAACCTAGTAGGTGCATGTATATATCGACACTAACTACATATTCAGCCTCTCCCTCATTTTGATAGAACCAGGGAGAAGGGGCACTCTCGCCTCTCCCATTATAATCAGGAACATCCACTAACCGATAATCATAGGAGAATCCCGCATTTGCTCTATGGAAGTGGCTCCTCCTTTACAAAAGGTAGGTCTCCCAGATCTCTGTACCTCCAGTTGTAAAGCTGGGCTATGGTTGGCCTAGCTCTACCCTGAGCATTAAGCTCTATATAAGGTATACCCAGACGAACAAACCTTGTAAATAAGCTCTGATCCATGTGACTGTACTTTTGGAAAGCCATATTCTTCACAACAGGAGGGAGCTGATGATGATCACCAATCAGTATAAAGCGTTTGAGATGTGCATAACAATCCTCCTGTCTCTGGAGCAACATTGGAATAAAAGTTTCAATCTCCAAAATTTGGTCACTGTCTTCCATCAAGAGATTGTCATACTTAAAACCTAATTGAAGAAAATCCTTCTTCTATAGCACTACATGAGTAGTGATGGCAATGGGGCGGGTGGCTGGGGTCATGATCCCTGAACCCGAACCCGATTTAAAAGTAATCTCCAAACCCGCCCCATACCTGTAAAAATTGTAATTGGAGATAGTTCAGGCATATCCCCAAAGATCCCCGATTTGAGTGGGGATTAAAACAAGGACCCGATCCCCATTTAATTTTTTTTCACCAAAAAGTTCAATAATCGGGTCCTTTTTCCCAAAAAAATAATAATTTAAAATATACAAATTTAAATAAAATTACAAATGATTAAATTTTAACAACCTACAAATAAATGAAAACATAATAAATCTAAACCTTCAATATAATTACAAATGATCAAATTTAACAAAACAAAGCATTATTAAAATAATGCTAAGTTTTCAACATAAACTTGTAGTAGCTTCTCAATAACCATCACCATTGATGCATATTCTATGATTCTTCATAAACCTATAACTAGATAAATAAAGAAAATAAAAACATGTTTTAACAATTTCAACTTCACAAATACTTTACAAAATAATATAAATTAAAACTATATACCTCTACAACCTCTACATCTGTTTCAATCTCTGGTTCCTCATTAAGAATCTTGGCATACGAATAGTGCACAAGAACATAAAAATCTAGCTGTAAACTATGTACCGAAACTTTATTTTAACTATATGAGCATGGCAAAATGTAGCTTTACTACTTAAGGGTGCATAACACTACAATTTTAGGAAAAGAAAACAATAATCACCTCTCTCACAGTATGAGCTAATTACCAGCTTTGCATGGCTGAAATATCCTAAATACATTAACTATTTTTCACACCAATCACAGAGCACATAATGAGGCTATACAATAGAGGTCGTAAGCTACTGTTGCTGTAAAGAACAAAAGTCCACATACATAAATGTCGGGGGCTAATAATTAGCAAATACATGCATTTGACAGTCCCATAAAGCATTTCCCACTAGCATATAATAGGCTCCATAAATAAATAGCATCATATAAATACAGAGCATATAATAGACTCCATAAATACATAGCATCACATACGTTTCAGGTTGCAAAAGTTCCAAATATCCCAGTATAGTGGCTAAATCCAAATATCATAGAATACACTGTTCAACATGCTGGGCATCGAATTCTTTCATCACGTATTCACCATTAACATGAATAGACTTAATCAATCAGCAAAAAATTTTCCTGTTCAACATGCTGGGCATCACCAAGCATGCATAATTTCATCTTGGGACGAGAGTGGAGATCGCCTCTTTCAGCACGTCACTTACTCACAGCAGCTACACAAATAGAGTTAAACAATAATTAATATTAGGAAACAGATCAATTCTAAAATCAATGATAAAAGCGTAATATTGACAAATAGAGCAGTTTAATAACACGAAAACACGATAAGAGAATCATCAAATCAAATTTCAACAAAAATTACCTTGATTGATCAAATGGCAGCGAAGGTGGCGATGGGTGGTTGAGTCTGGTGAGAAATGAGAGCGCCGACGAGAAAGGGTTAGCAGCTTGGAGGTGAGGTGACAGCTGGCAAGGGGAAGTTCCATTTGGGCTTGGAGGTGGTGACGGGAGCAATAGTATTTTGAGAGAGGCGAGTTTAGATCTAGGGTTTTGTTATATTTTTTATTGTGTTCAGTATTTTTTTTAATTATTTGATTAAAATAAAAAATATTTTGATTTAAAAAAATAATTCAGGTTCAATTTTAAGGCCTGATAAATCCCCAAACCCAAACCTGAAATACATTTATGGTGTGTTTACTTCCCGGATTGGAGAATCATAATCCAAAATCGGAATGATTGATGGTGTTTACTTCGCAAAAATGAAGCAGGAATCGGAATCGGAATCATGAGGCTCTCCATTATTTGGGAATGAGGAATGGGAGATTGATTCCCATGGGGAGGTGGGAATCAATCTCCCATTCCCTGAAATTCTCATTTTGTCCCTCCCCAAAATTGAAAATAACTACTTTGTCCTCATTTGTAATTAATTAATATATTATTATAATTAATTAATTAATATATTGATACATTATTAACAATAATTATCAATAATTATAATTTTTGAATAAATAATCACAATAATTAATATATTATTATAATTAATTAATTTACTATTATAATAATTATTCATATAATTATTATAATTAATTCATATATTATCATCAATTAATTCATATAATTATTACTATTAATTAATATATAAATATATTATTAATATAAATATATTAATAATTATATTTTTTGATTAAATAATCAGAATAATTAATATATTACTATTATTATAATTAATTCATTTATTATTAATAATTATATAACAATTACTATTAATTATTATATTAATACATTATTAATAATAATATGTTAATAATTGTAGTTTTTGAATAAATAATCGCAATAATTAATATGTTATTATTATTATTATAATTAATTAATTTACTATTATAATAGTTATTAATATAATTATAATTAATTCATATATTATCATCTAGTAATTCATATAATTATTACTATTAATTAATATATAAATATATTATTAACAATAATATATTAATAATTATAGTTTTTGATTAAATCATCACAATAATTAATATATTACTATTATTATAATTAATTCATTTATTATTAATAATAAATAATTAATATAACAATTACTATTAATTATTATATTAATACATTATTAACAATAACTATTAATAAAAACATTATTTTGACTAAATAATCACAATAATTAATATGTTATTATAATAATTAATAATATAATTATTATAATTAATTAGTATATTATTAAAATTAATTAATTAATTTTACAATTAATTAATATATCAATATATTATTGACAATAATTACTAATAATAATAATTTTTTAATAAATAATCATTATAATTAAAATATAAAATAATGATTACGATAATAATTCATTAAGTACTTTTTAGTAATTTGTTACAATCTAATTCATTCCAATTCCGATTCCAAGATAAAATAAACACATCAATAGCAATCCAGCTCATTCCGATTTCGATTCCTACCGTTCAAGTAAACAACTTATTCTGATTCTCATTCCCTATTCCCATTCCAGCCCATTCCGATTCCTGCTGATTCCGATTCCAGCTCATTTTGATTACAGTTTAGTAAACGCAGCATTAAGGATTGGGTTTATCCCCAATAGAAACTCATTTTTAATTCTAAAGATTTTCGAGGTCCCATACCTAACCCAAATTGATCAGGGCCGGCGGGTATGCGCCCCCGCAGGGAATGGTGTCAACACTATGCATGAGTGCAAGTCATTGCCACAATTTTTGCCTGCTTTGTCATTAGGTTATTCGCTCGATCAGCAGTTGACTTGAGCAATTCAAATGCCTTGCACTCTTCCAGCTCTTGGAACAAAGTCTTAAGATGGTGAAAACACCCCTTGACTGCCCGCATGTCTTTCTCAAATGAATCCCCATTAAAGATTGGCTGAGGGGTATTGGAGAAGAACTCCTTAGAGGGAAAACAGTCCCTTACAAATGTTGGTTTACCTTCATTGTCTGCACAAGCAGCATGGAATTGCTCCCACCAGGAATATACGTGAAGCAACCAAAAATATCCAGCTGTTTCACAAGTATACCCGACATCTTCAGGCAGTTGGAGAGATCTTGCAAGCCTCTCAACCTCACTAAGCAATTCTGAGCGTCTTACAAGCATCAAATTGACTCTATATAAAGGTGACTCTCTCTATATCGTATGTATATAAAAAGAAATTCTCAGCCTTGCCTACTGAAGTCAAGTTCAGTTGCTAGCTCTTGTTCACCTTGACCTAAACGCAGAAGATAGCGAGCAGGTACATCCCTCTGAAAAGAACTCACGATATGCATTAGCAAATTTGCGATTGACTGGTTAAGTGTAAAACACATAAAGTTTGGTAACAAGGGAAACCACAGATGCCAAGTTCATTTACAGAATATTAGAGGATTAAACATTGGTCATTTTTATGTACTTAATCTTAAATTCAATCAAAAGTACCTGCATAATTTTCTCAAAAAGGTCATTCAGAGCCTGATTTGAATAAGTGATAATTAAGGTTCTCGGAGTAAGGGCAGTTGTGATAAAGAACATTCAAGATTTGCACAGCTGTATCAGTATTTCCTGTACCACGAGGACCGAAAACCATAGTTAGGCCTGGCTGAATGCCCGATATAATTGCCCCAACCTGTAAATACATAAAATTAAAAGCGTCAGTGATATAAAAGGTAATGCTAACACCAACATTTGTTCTCTATTCAGGATTTGATACTCAACCACATATCAACATAAGACCTCATACATGTCATAGTAAATTCTCCGTCAGTTGAACATACAGTGCACATAAAAAAAAAAGTGTTATAGTAAATTCTCAGTCAGTTAAAAATACAGTACACATAAATAAACCTACCTTTTGCCCAAAAAATAAATAAAGTACATAGGTACCATAAATGATTGCTACCTCCTCAAAAGCAATTAAATAAACGATCATTGAGACTTCCTCAAAAAAATTTAAAAGAATGAAATTACGACAAAAGAAAGGAAAAGGAAGTGAAGACATGAAAGAGAAGCGTAGCACCTGAGTTGGTGTGAATCTGACAGCGTTCTTGGTTGATCTTGGGGATAAGGACCTGGATGAGGTGGGGTGTATGCCTCAACAGGAAGTTGATCTTTTTCACCAGAGGCATCGACCATATTGACAACTTGCATTGAGTGACAGCGTAATTTCTTATTCCCGAAAGGTGCACGACTGTTGCCTTTCAGTGTCCTGGGAAGCCTAATTTGAAATGAAGGCCTGGGATCCAAGTTTTCTGTACCATCTGGATGCACGAAAGAAACCTAGAAATCAAAACAAATTGAAGTTTCAAAGTCACAGAGTTCTTCAGATTAAATTAAAGGATTATTAAAACAGAACACCATCAGTTTCCAATAATCAGTGATGAAGGAAAAGCGATGCCAACCTTATAATCTGAAAAGCACTCTTCCAAGTGATCAGAATCAATAAAAGTATCTTTAAAATCCACTATTTCCAGAAAATCAGGCATATTAGTCCATTGAGCTGCAGAGGGATTTCCGTAGCCCAGAAATATGTAGTGCAACCAGTCAGGTACAATACAATATTCATTCACGAGATCTCTTATAGATTCTAAGATTGCTTTGAAATTACTTTCCTTAGGTTTTCTCCTCATCAACACATTAAATGTCCCATAAACATCTTCAGCACCTTTTTCTGCAATATCTGTGACATCCATGTGGTATTGCGCTGTATCCAAAGCAACAGTTACTGTTCTAAGTTCTCATTTTGGTGGCTTCCATTCATCACGTTTAATTCTTCCAGTGAAATCATTCATGAGAGTTCCCTCGTCATCATGTATCTCAATATTTCACATCCGCGTATGCATTGAAGGCCAAGCTTTTGTGGCACACCAGCCTTTGCAGCTTCCTCTGCACTTAGAGGCTCAAATGAGGGCGAATAGAAAGTAACAATAAAACATCATGCTCCTAGAGGGCATTCCATTCTGATCTTACATGTGCTTTGTAACTCGAGATGCTAAAAGCTACTGCTGCTGTCACAGATGATCGCTTAACTTCTCCAATGTTTGGCTGCTTTACCTCAGGGATCTTAAATTCCTTAATCGGCACAGCCATTCTTGACCAACCACGGAAAGAAGTTTCTCCCTCATTATTAATGTAAGCAAGGAGATGTGGTACAGCTTCCTGAACATCATCGTGAATCTCATACGTTGATTCCAAATGAAAAATATTGAAATTTCTGAGGAGATGGTCATGAAGAGTTAAGAATTGTAGATTAAGCTTTGGAAGAGCAAGACATCCTTCTCCAGAGTAACTAATGCTAGGAACAAGGCTTTCATCCCACATGATTTGCTCATTTGGGTATAAAGGAAGGGCATTTATGGCTTCTTTTTGAGACTGCTGTTTCTCAAAAAAGGAGACCATGACTTCAACAAGAAAATCATAGCTATCTAACCAGGGATCTTTATTTGACAACAATTTGAGCTGCATGAAGAAATAAATTCGTCAGCAGAGAAGGATTTACACACTCTAAATTAACACATTATTCAAAGGGCTCATTTCATAAGGAGAAAAAAAATGCAAAAAGAAGTACAGTTAATACAATTGCTAACCCAAAAGACCTTTTTTTTTTCCTTTTTATATTTTTAACACAAGTATCAATGGACAAAAACGTCAGACGGATCCTGTCAGCGATGCAAAAATTTCGCCAAACACCTATGACGCATACAATTACTGATTCCAACCCAACATTGGCCTCTAAAAGGAGAATTTTAAAGACACGGGGCATGAGAATGATCTAGAGGCAGATAGCATAAACTGAAACACACATAGAAGTTTGCTATCAACTAACCTTACAACAAACCAGATCCTGTAGCTCTTTGAGGGAGAGTACCGATAATCTCTTCGATAGATCAGCTCGCTTGTGAATTGAACCAATATTTGCCAGAGCAAGAAATATTAGACACTGCAAATAACAAACAGAACAAAAAGAAACTGGCCACAAAATCCATAGATCCATATATTTAGAAGTGAGGCAGCCTACAGATTAAACATAAGTAAATATATTTAGAGAGAGAAGTCGTTATTTAACTTTATGAGTAAAAAGTGAAATCTTTATTTTATGTTTTATAATTCATTTTATCTGAACATTGTACCGAACAACTACTCAACTTGTTTTCAGAAATGAAAATGAAAATAAAAATAATACCAAGCAAGCCCTAAACTATTGAACATTCTCGGCCTCTAGAGCAACCCCGTTTCTTGCCAATTGTATATAATAAGTCTACGAGGGCAGACACTGAATTATTTATAGGCCCCAAGCATCTAGCTTTTAACATGTTCTACGACAACAAATTAACTTAAGACTTGCCTTCCATCTTCGCCTTTATCAATGACAAAAATTTTCTTTCTTGTTCAAGTATTAATTAAAATCGCAGCTATGTATGTAATCATGTAATCATGGATTTATTACAGCATCTTTAAGAACTGATAATGAAATATATGATGAACTGGTTTCAGACCATATATGAAAAAGTCCTCATAAAGTTTGAAAATAATGTCGCCATCTAATGAGAAATTATAGATTACTATATATAGGTAAATCAATGACATAAAAATTATGTACTTAATTATGCACTCTTTTTTTTAAAAAAAAAAAAAATTGGAACCTTAAAGTCCACCGCCTCCTTTTGAAATAGCGAGCTAGATAAGCCAGTCAACAGGCATCGAAAGATTGAGAAAATTAATTAAGGAGCAACTTTCTGAAATTTATGTAGGCTAGACGCATCTAGCTGCTTTCTTCGATACAACTGATCAATAAAGTAAGTGCATGATTAATTAGATATATTGAAGAAATTAATTAAAAAGAAAGAAAATATATTATAATTATAAGATCATATAATCTCTGCGATCCTTTTAATTTATAACCTGCAAGTGATTCATTATACATGAGCAATGTTTAAGTCCTTTCACATCCATCAGCAGCTGGAGAACTGATTTTAGAGTTGCTCCTGTACACCCAAATTCAGAAAACAGATAAAGTGGTATATCAAAATAATTACGGGAAAATGGCAGTAAGTAACTCCAATGTTATCTGTAATCCCTGCGAAAACAGCATATGGCCCTGTTACTCCTTTGCACGTCCTGCTGCCCATGGCATTTTCTTGGACGCTGGATCGTCAACATCCTTGAGATGGTAGTAGTGCGGAGCAATTTCAACCAACCACTCCGGTTTTAGTTCAGTTACCTGCCGCATATATTCCTTCGTCGTCAGAAACAATTCATGGTAAATGACCCATCTTGGCAGCGCATGCGCCAACCCTGAACTGGGATGTATATGAACTCTCTGCGGATGTTTCACCGTCCAGTAAGATCCATTCTTCTGCAGCTTTGCAGAATGAGGGAAAAAGCCAGATGTGATGGCCGCGCCTAAATCGTTGAGATTGGAATTAACTTCAATCTCAACCCTCTCAAGGAGTCCCTCCAGCTGGTCCCTTATGCCTCTGGCATGCTTCATACTCCTGACCTGAATATAATTCTCGCGACACCACTGTGTTGAGTAATTACACTCCCTCCAAGAATTGTAAACCCTTATGATCCCCAACATTTCCCAAGTAGAAGCTCATTCTTGCATTGTCTGCATGTAATTGCTTGTCCTTTGGACGATAGAATACTGAATTTCCAACAGAAAGCATTGCAGCAATGGTGATGATCTCATCCGAACACTTGTATTTATCAGAGGCAACTATCGTTTTAGATAGCATAGGATCAAGAGGGAACTTAGCCATCTGCCTGCCAACTTTAGTTAGCTGACCAAATTTATTTAATGCACCAAGAGCATAAAGCAGCTCAAGGGCTTTGAATAGTGCCTCCTCTGGTGGCGGGTCTATGAAATCAAAATTTACCAAGTCATCAATACCAAGACTTTTCAGAATAAGGACAACATTTGCCAGATTGGTTCGTTGTATTTCTGGCACAGTATTGTCATCCATATTGTTGTGATAATTGTGCAGAGTATACAACCGAAAGCATTTTCCTGGACCTGTTCTTACGGATCGACCTAAACGTTGATTGGCTGAAGCTTTAGAGATGGGGTTTATTAACAATGACTCCATTCCGGTCTTTGGATTATATGATTTCACCTTGGCAAAACCTGGATCAATAACATACTTAATTCCATCTATTGTCAATGAAGTTTCAGCAATATTTGTCGCAAGAACAACTTTCCGAGCCCCCTCTGGTGTAGGTTCAAATATTTTTGCTTGAAGCTCAGTTGGTAGGTTTGCATAAATGGGGCAGATAATCAATTCAGCTATTTTGGTTCCCCAGCCCCTCGTCCTCTGCTTCAAAATCTCCTCCGCTGTCTCAATTTCATCCTGACCAGTGAGGAAGACCAGAATATCTCCAGTAGGCTCATTTACATGGATCTGTAGCACGGTGACAATAGCTGCATCTATATAATCAGCTTCTGGCGCTTTCGTATAAAAAAGTTCAACCGGATATCTCCTCCCTGGAATTTTGAAAATTGGTGCTGAACCAAAGTAATCGCTGGACTTCTCTGCGTCAAGCGTTGCACTTGAGATGAGCAACTTGAGATCTGGTCGGTAGTTGATTAAATCCTTTAGTAGTCAAGACAAAATATCAGTTGACAAAGTTCTTTCATGAGCCTCGTCCACTATCAACACGCTGTAGCTCTCTAGACTTGGTTCAGTTACAATCTCTCGCAATAGCATACCATCCGTCATGTACTTCAAAACAGTCTTATCCGGAGTGCAATCTTCGAAACGAATGGAATAACCAACCTCATGCCCAAGCTTGACACCCATTTCCTGGGAAACTCGAGCAGCAACACTCATGGCGGCAACCCGCCGCGGCTGAGTGCATCCAATCTTTCCCCGCTTCGTGTAACCAGCCTCATAAAGATATTGGGGTATCTGTGTAGTCTTCCCAGAACCTGTTTCTCCGACTATAACAAGGACCGGCTATTTACTAACAGCTTGAAGCAGTTCCTCCCGAAATGGATAGATGGGTAAAGTTTTCCTGTCCTCCTGAAGCATCTCTAAGGCTGATTTTACCTCGGACTTGTCAGGTAACTCGCTGTCAAACTCATCAAAATTGTCACTATCAATCACAGATTCCCTAAAAAAGTCAATAATCTTGTCCTCAATAACACATATTGATAATCATCAGATTGCTGCTTTTTATTTTTTGAACGGTATTTCAAGTCTGCCTTTTTTCCCAAGCATCAAATGGATTCATTTTGTCCCCATCACTTTCATGACTACAGCGCTGCAAACCCACAGCAAATCTCTTATTCTGATCAACACGCCCTTTTTTATCATAGGCATCAGGGAAGCCATACTCAGTCGGTAGTGTTTCATCCTCCGGACCGATCAGGGCTAATATTTCCTTCTTGTAATTCAATTCACGAAGCTCTGCGTCAGTAGGCTTCTGACCTTCAAACAAATTCTCCTCATCCTCTATATAATCTTTGATTTCCTCCAGTTTCTTTTGCACCCTCTTTGTCAAGTATTTTTGTCTCGAAACTTCTCTTAAGTTTTCAATTCCATCATCTTTTCTTGATCTCCGCATTTGGTCATCTTCCTCCTTCCGCGTCAACTTGGGCTGTGTTAATTTCCGTGTTGCTGCGGTATCGCGTTCTCTGATACGTCGCTCTAATTCCTCCTTTCTTCTTTGATCCAGCAATCTTTCTGCCTCTGAATCCGAACCATCATCCTCCTCCCCTTGGGAAATCCGTCTCCTAACCACCCGTTTCTCTTCTTCCACACTTGCAATCCCCTCATCATCATCATCTTCACGTCCTATCCTCTTTCTAAACCGTTTCTTATTTGTACTAGCAGTGATCCTGATAACATCATCATCAGCATCATCATGAGCGGCGTCCAAAATAGTGCAAGTCGTCTGCTTCTTCACCAAAAGAGCAGCTTCAGTTTCCTGTTTCAGATAAATATTTAAACCACATTCTTTACGGGGAACTCTAGCAAAAGTTTCTTGAGCAAATGCACGTGTTTCAGTTGATGAAGAAAATTCAAATTCCTGAAGCTTGGTTTCCAAGTCAGCCGGGGACAAGGCTTGCTTGGATAGTCCAATAACATATTGGACGATGGCGGGCTGAGAATATCCGAGCAGTTATATTAACTTATCGGATACCCACGTCTTCAGATTATCCTCACTCTCCATTGATATCGGACGTTTAGAAATTGTTGTAGAAAATCAAACTGAAAGGAAGTAAAACATAAGCAAAAAGAAGACACACATCTATCAGAGAATAAAGCACTAAGATTATCCGTAATTCTCTCTCTCTAACTCTCTCACTCTAGTGTTTGTAATTGTCACACAAAGATCGTACAGAAACACCCTTTAGATAGGCTTATAATCCAAAACTCAAAAGGAATCCTAATTCGTAAACAACACGGAAATCAGAAATTACTGTCGTACGCGTCTTTTAGCCTTCTAACGACATGGCGTGCATTCATATAAAACAGAAACGACGTGTCATACATATTGCTTTACTAAAATCTCTTTTTCCCTTTGTCATAAATATAAAGTGAGTGCTCATTCTTTCTGGGTGCCTTCCTGGGATCTATATAACATAAAGCGAGGTTAAAAAAGCAAACATACTTATAAACTATTTATATATATGGTCACTAGTGGCACGACGACGGTATCCGGAAGGAAACAAATATAATGGAGCTCTAATATTTGTTTATCTGTGTTATCTCTTAAAGTTTATGACAGATAAAGTCAAGGTTTCTAATGATTGATATTTCCAAAGTATATAATTAATCATGATGAGTAGCAATAATTTTTCCGATTTCATCTAAAGATTGATGCAAATCGTGCATTGTGAAACTATTTTTAACGATGTCTTGAAAACTACTCTCAAGCCAAAGCAGAAAGCTGTTAACTTTTAATTTTTACCTTAATTTGTGTTATGTGTATTATTATTCTCATTCACTAATGTCTGATATAATTTTTATTAGAGGTGGTAATAATAACCGCCCGGACCAGATCCGAACTAGACTCGGCCAATGCAGTCTAGGTAAAACTCAGATCATATGCATTAATAAACTGGTTTTGGATTTTGAGAATGAATATCCGAACATGTTCAAGCATGGCACCAAAAACTCGAAACCCGGATCCGTGCCTGGTCTTTTAATGAGTAAAATAAAAAAATTTATAGATACAAAATTACAAACCCAAATCCAAAATAAACCCTAAATCCCTAATACACCCCGAGGCAAGCATGTCACACCAGCGCAGCCACTGCCGCACTCCAACACTCCAAGCCAGCAGCCACCACGCCATAGAATTGAGGTAAGAAGAATCTTTCAGCTGCTTCTAAATTTGGTATAACAAGTTTCTCCTTACAAGTATATTTTGTTTGTTTTGTTTTGTTTTGTTCAGATAGAAAGTGAAGATGACAAGCTATGGAAAGCTGACACAAGAGAACCCTTCGAGGAAGTTGTAGCAAGGGAAATGGAGTTTATGAAATGGTGACTTTACTGTTTTTTCAGATTTTAAGTAACATAATCTAGGACGGCAAGAAACATTGAAACTTATAGTTCTCCTATCATATTATAGGTCGTAGACTCGACAAGAGAAGGAAATTACAGTTGTCAGCCATGGCATTTTTTTTAATTCAATTTGAATATGCGGGCAGGGGAGTCCGGCTTAAAAACCCATGCCTGGAACGTTCCAGGCTTAACCGACCCCGGACCTGGGATTTTGCCAAGTCTAATTTTTGCGTAAGAAAAATAAAACGAAAATTGAACAAAATTAGGGCTGTTAACAAAACTATAGATATTAAAGATTAATTAGTTCTCTCTGCCGGCGAAAGCTCATGCAAAAGACAACTTTCGATTACCAGCCAACTCCCACGTTTCTTATCGAAACCTTAATCGTAAAAATCATAAAAACAGAAATGTAGTTGCAGTACACATGCACAAAATATGAACAACACATAACTAAGTAGACACATAAAATGGTATGCACGGGGTACTGATCTCAATCACCCCGGCAACCACCGCAGCCACTATCGTCACCGTCACCCTCAGCAACTGAGACAACAACCCACCAGCTCTCCGACCAGCTCTCCGGCCGCTTCCGGGTTAATTCCAATTTGACCTTTTTCTTCGTCTTTCTTTTCGTCTTCTACAGGCGGGGGATCTACACATGCAAACACAATCATTGATAGGATTGAAAATGCAACCACAATTTGAAAAAGTAGCAGAATGCCACCAAAGAAGTTTTTGGAACTCTCGTAGTTTTGTAAAGCTACTGCTAATCGCTCCATTCATTTTAATCTCCTTAAGACAAAAGAATTGAAACAAACACTTCAATTTATGGACCTTACAATAAAGGACTGTATTTCATGGGTGTATTCCTTGATGCCGTCCTAGGAAACTATATTTATAATATATATTTTTATAACTTAATTTGAAACTTCGTCTTATCTTCGCGGTTTATTAAAAATGTTTAATATATACCACCTTGATGCATACAAAATGGCAGCTTCTAACCAAAGCTTTTTGTTTAAAATATGTCGACACCATAGCTATGAAAGTTTTTGTAACGGTTTTTCCTAGAACATTCATCTCTTCTATATAATGTGTTATATTCACCAATAAATATTTTATATGAAATTTAAACTTAGAGATATGTTTTTAGCCTTAGGTGTTGTAGCTTTTAATACAACGTTGCTGTGAAAAAAAAACTTTTTTTTTTAATTACATGATACTAATGCTCATATTACAACTCATATTTACAAATGAGATTATTATTGAGACTGGAGTTTACAAATTTTATATGGCACAATCCAGATTTTTAACTCTCTCTAATATTTTAGGGATGTATACTCTATTCACATTTTGAAAGGAAGTAGAGTGTCTTCACTCAAATTGAGGAAGAAAATTTAAACACCTACAATACGTTTGTGGGGGTTCGAATTTATGCCCTCACAATTGTGAGGGCATGAACTCTAACCACTCGGCTAAGGCCGAGTGGCTGAAAATAAAATTATTATGGCAATGGACGTACGTGCCAGCATCAATCATTTGGAATATTAATTTTGACTTCACATGTTTGGCTTCGAAAAATTTCTCTGTGTTTCACTTCACAAGCAAAAACTATAATTGACAAACGACAACGATGGACAGACTTATTAAAGGGCTGGCTAGGCTATGTAATCCAATCAAATCCCTGAAGAATTGTTAATTTGCATTCAAAGCTTGTGTATTCTTGAAGTTTTCATTTATATCCGATTATCAGTAGCCTAGCTAACGATTAGACGTAAAACCACTAAAAAAATGTTAATATATATGTAAAGTTTCAGCTAATCGATCGATTGTCTTGAGTTTCGAATAAGTTGTTTAACAGATGGCATTTTGAATTATCCATTATAAGATGATTTATGTTTGAAAAGAAGAGGATGGAATTTGAATTGTATTATTATAGGCTTGATCTAGGTACTTGTCTGTAGTAGATTTTTTATTATAACATACATATTAGTAAAAAATGTCCAAAACACTCCTAAGGTTACCAAAAAGTAAGTAGTTATCAATTTTTGCACTTACTACATGTGTTTTCAAGGGAGAATAACACTTAATATTTGGTCGCATAATTTTTTGACCACTTGGGTGTAACATATGCACTAAAATTTATTTTATTGAGTGTATGATGTTATTTTTAATTTCGTCACATTTTTTTTTAAGTTTTTGAAATTATTCCAAATCATTACAGATAATTGGATGCAATTATGAATTGATCACGCTTGAATAATTTAAATTTTTATCGCGACATTAAATCGAGACATTTCAAACGTGATTCAATAGCTACGAAATCAAATTTTATTTTGGCACTTGGGTCCGGTATTAGCTTAATTTGTATTAAGCTTAAAAAAAAAGTTTCTATTAAAGGAAAGAAAAGAGAGATAAGCATTACATTTTGCTTTCCAAAAATAGAAAAGAAGAGAGAGAGAGAGAGAGACCTGTTGACCCCGTTTGATGACCCGGATTTGTGTGCCCGACCCGGCCCAATCTCACTATTCCGGCCACCCCACCGGCCGAGCTTGGTATCGATCTGAAGCTTGAGAGCTAACCAATGCATCCCCGCCATCATCGCCGACAGAAACCGTCCAGAACTCCTGCAATCTTAGCTTGAAAAGCCGTGGCTCCACCCGATATCACTGTCATTGATCTAGCCTGAATTAGGCCTAGCCACCACTTGGATCTTGTTCCTTAGCTTCCCCTCATCATTTTCTGACCAACCCCGTCACCTGAAACGGCCGGCTTTCCACTGATCGACCGCCGAAAAGCTCACAGTTTTGGGAGCTTGATCCCTCGTCATCGCCGCGCATGGGAGGTCACCGCCGGCACCATTAGACTCATCGAGGTCAGAACTAGCAAACCTGAGCTTCCTGTCTCCGTTGACTGAGTTTCGGTCACCGTTGACCATTAGGGGCAATTCGGTAATTTTATAAACTTTAGGGGTAGTTCTATAATTTTAAAATTGGTGGAAGTTTTGGTAATTTTAGATCAAGGAAGTTTGGTAATTTGAGATTTCGTGGGTAATTCAGTAATTTACGTCGTTAGGGGTATTTTGGTAATTTAACATTTTTCTGGGGTAATTTTATAAATTCAAAACTTATGGATATCTTTGTAATTGGAATTGAGGATAGTTTGATAATATGTGATTCCGAGAATAATTTGATGAATTTTGATGTCAAGGGCATTTTGATAATTTTACGAATTCGAGAATATTTTATTGCGGATAAATGTTGTTTCGAGCATATTAGTTATAATTCACAATTATAGCTAGTAATTATGTTATTTCCTTAAATTAGGAGGATTCACGAATAAGAATCAACCCACGGACGTTGTCGATACCGAGTTCAGACACTGTCACTGTGAGTGGAATATACAAAACTTATTTTCATTGTAGTTTATTATGATTTTAAAATATAGTAAAGCCTGTTTATAAGATTGATTTTAAAGGCTTCAATTTAATGATTTTATAGAAATGTATTTTATATGTGTTTTGGTATTTATTACGAGAAATGCGTTTGATTAATGATTTTGGTTACCGATTTTGAATATGCATGATAATATTTTAAAGAAAAGGAAAAGCAGATTTAAGACATGTTAAATGAAAAAGGAAATGAGATTTCGAATGAGATTTCGAATGAGATTATATGTTTATGTATATGTGTACAAAGGTATATGAATATGAGCATAATGATCATTTTTAAAATCATTAGACAGTACTCTTCCCCTCCAGATACAGTAATACAGATGAAATAACATATATATGTGGTATGATGAATATAGAGGTACTGATATTGAGATACAGATGATACAGATGAGATACAGGCTTTTAGGGTCCGTCTAAGTACACACAGAGGCTTTGGGCCGTATACTCAGACGACTTTATCTTTTGGAGACTAGACTATGCATGCACAGATATGATGAGATATAAGATGATATTTTTCGATCTATCCGTGTAGCTTCGGGGCGTGATTGTAGTCAGATAATATGTCATTGCCTGTCCGTTGAGGTCTAGATATGATGAGATTATTTCCCTTGGGTACTTGTTTGGTGATAGTTTTTGGTATTTCAGTATTGATGTTATAAGTATTATGAATTTCCATTAATTTATGTAGTATATTTGCGATAACATTATTTGAGTATAT
Source organism: Luvunga scandens (assembly GCA_030449905.1). Taxonomy (NCBI): domain Eukaryota; kingdom Viridiplantae; phylum Streptophyta; class Magnoliopsida; order Sapindales; family Rutaceae; genus Luvunga; species Luvunga scandens. The sequence goes on along the minus strand of JASUUG010000796.1, from coordinate 58,714 downwards.
GATTTGAATTTAATAAGTTATTTAAGTTTTTGTGATATTTTGATGAGATAGTGTTTTGATTTGATTAATTATTTGAGTAAAATTATGTTAAAAAACTACTATCTACTCACTAAGTTTTATACTCATTCTGTTTTATTCCCCCACCCCCCCCCCCCCCGCCCCCACAGGAGATTCACAGGTACAACAGTCGACCCAACAATAATAGTTATTTTTGGAATTATGGCCACGTTATAATGTTACTAGTTATCGATTGATTTATTGAGATATTTTGGGATTGTATAATTTGTTACATTTCAGAGATTGCGGATAACATATGTATTTTATTGATATTGGTTATTGAATAATTTGGTATTTTATTAAGGAAATTGGTTGTTCAGAGATAGTTGTATTTGAAATTCTTTTGGGAGTGTTTTATTTATAATTTTGCAGATTTGGTTATATGATAAATATAGAGGAGACTCTGTCGAATTTTCGGTAGAATCCTAATTAATCAGATTACGTCGAGAACGATTAAATAAAATTAAGTAGATTCACCCTAGGAGTACGGGGCGGATCGTGTCATTGGATTATTTATGAATTTTAATATCTTATTATGTCAATTTTGTTAAAAGGTTAATGAAAAAAAGAATATTTTGTTATTCTGTAAACCATGACAAAACGAGTAAGACTTTATTATATAAAAGAAACAGAGTATAACAAATAAGATCAGGTAAAATGGACTTTACTTTTTAAATACACGCTACGTAAGGTCCAATAAAAAGCAATCACCAAAAGCTAAATTAAAAAAAGATCATGCAAATAAATGTTCATTATAGGGGGTAAAATAAATAAACAAATCAAATTCGAATCGAATCGTTAACAAATTGAGTCAAAATTCTATTGATTCGAATTTGATTCATTTATTAAACAAATATTTAGTTTAATTCATTTAATTCGTTTAGTAGAATTAATAAATGAATCGAATCTAGATTCGTTTACTATTTGTTTATATTATAAAGAATCGAGTTGAATATGCATTTATTTACAAGAATATAATTAATAAATAAAAGTTAAGCAAAATAAAATATAAAAAGACCATAAATTTAACATCTTACAAAATACATATTTATTATCATTTATAATTACTATATTAGCCTTCAAACTTTATAATTTTTCATACATATTTAAGGATAAATAAGTAATTTAATTAAAAAAATAATAAATGAATTTTAAATGCATGGATCGTATTCATTTATAACTCATTTATTAAATGAATCATAAACGAATAAGTGAATCAATATCCTTGAACTTAGATTTAATTCGTTTAATTAGCAAATTGAATTAAATTCACCCATTTATTAAACGAATCAATTTTTTCAAATCAAATCCATTTAATTCGCATTGAATCGAATCAAATAAACAAATTCTGACCCAAATTGCCACCCCTTCAACACAAATGAATTAAATGCTCTCGCAAATCAACCGTCAACATAATGAAGAAAGAATAATTTTTGAGTAAATATGACATTTTAACATATAGATTGATATAAAAAAAAGGTCACATTTACATTTCAAAATGTTCTTTTTTGGTTTACATTTTAACGAGAGATTATGGAAAATAATAATAATAATAAAAGAATAAGAATCATGAAGGTTGGACAGGAAGTGCTTCATTTGAATGATAAAGTTTAATTCAAAGCGAGAATATTTATTAAGTTAAATAATGACAAAACACGTTGTAAAATCTATCAAAATTTCTAGAGTGGAAATTAAGCACAAAACCAGAAATTTTAGGCATCGTACATGTACCAATCATTTATCAATCTTCCACGTACATTTTCTAGCTAATAAGCTCCTAGAATATGAATCAGAATTTATATATAAGTAGAAAGGAAGCCATGCACGTTGGATGGATGGTGGGTCTTCAACCACCTCTGCAACCACCACAGCCACCGCCACCGCCATCGCTGCCACCTCCTCCACAGCAGCAACAACCTACCGCCTCTCCGGCCGCCCCCATATCAATCCCAACTTGGCGTTTTTCTTTTTCCTCATTCTTATTTTCTTCTTCTCCATGAGGATGAGGATCCACACATGCAAAAGCTATCATTGCTAGGATTGAAATTGCAATCAAAACTTGGCAGAGCAGCACTATGCCGCCAAAGAAACTGTTCAAACTGTCATTCTGTAAATTTACTACTGATTGTTCCATTTTCCTTTTTTCCTTAGATTAAAAATATTGAACAACTTCAATTTATAGGCCTGGTAAGTACTGCATGTACTTAATAATTGGATGCCGTCCTAGGAAAATATATTATATTTATAAAAATTAGCTTGAAGCTTCTTTCTATCTTCGCGACTTGTTTAACATCAAATATTTTAGCAATATCGCGGCTTATTATAGTCAATGTTTTTGTTGTGTTTACTTGACGTATATCGATCGATGTCATATCATATAGATATATAATCACGTACGTCGGTTTGTGCAAGGGTATTAATTTCCAAGAAGATTCATCAGATTTTGAAATATAATATAATTCAACATTATATATATAATTCTTGAGAGTTAGCTTTAAATTAGATTTAGGATTGAGGTATCGTGGTTTTGATTCATTCGTGGATGCCGTGGAGGGGAATTGATGGTTATGTACCAAGTATATATTAGGAGTAGCATAATCATTAGTTGGCAAATTAACAATTCTATGTAGCTTAATTTGAAAGTTGAATTATATTAAAAATTTTATAGCGAATTTTCCAAGAAGATAAAATACAATTAACATTCCATGTGAAAGACCGTGTAGTTGATTACTCCTGAAGACTTTGGAAGTCATAGTGACCAGAATAAGAATATGCTTGGTTTCTTAATAGCTAAAATATTGTCCATTTGTGTACATATGTTACTAATTATTATCATGCGGGTTATATGTGTGAACGCAAGTTCACTATATCCCTTGATTAGGGGATATTTTTATATGTTTTCCAATAATTTGAAAAACGGAAGTGGGTATAATTCAATTTATAAGAATGAAGAAAGATTTATGTCGGAGAACTTGCAAGGAATGACGCTGGGTTGAAGAATTTTATTGAAAGAAGTCGAAAAAAAGAAAAGCAAAGAAAATAAATGTATCTGTTGGCTTGTTGCAGACCGGTTCCTCTTATTGGTAAAAACTTATGCATGTCGTGCATACACCATCTCAGCATGGTAGGTGGTACGCTTAGATAATCACGCTTTGTGAGAAGAATTTGTGTGGGACTATCCCACTACTTTAGTGAGGCGGTGAAACAACTCAATACTCTTCTGCCATGTGAAAGTTTATGGGATCAGTAGTGGGTTATATAATGAGATGAATTAAATTTACTATTAAAATATTAGTATGAAACCTATAATGAAACCCACTACTCTCCACGTGACAGAATACTTGGACTGTCTATTATACCATTGGACTATCGATTGTTGAGTTGATGGGATTACTCCACACAAGTGTTTTATTTTTTATTTTTTATTTTTTCCTTGCTTTGCTAGTTGGAGAGCAATGTCCATTGTTGAGTTGATTGGATCACTCCACGCAAGTTTTTTCATTTTTTTTAATGCTTTGCTATTTGGTAGATCGATCGATGAGGCCTGTCCTTACAATTTTTTTTTAATTTAAAATTTGGTGGGTACCACATTAATAAACATAACCACAACTAGTCTCACTAACCAACCAAATGATAGAGCATGATTGGCTAGGCATGCACAAGTTGACGAACGAATTTCATATATATATATTTTTATTTGATTGCCATGGATTTTGATGTTATTTCTTCTGGTTTTAGTATCTCAGGCACCAAAGTAGAAATATGATGTCATCTTATGTTATCTCAATACAATAAAGATGTATTTAGTATGTAGGGTAGGATATGATAGGATATGATATAATAGAATGAGATGAGATAAGATATGATTATATTTAATACTGACTTGAGTTTAGTGTAGTTCATAATTAGTTTGGATTGAGTTATATTAATACTATCTCACGTACCATATAATTAGACAAGAATTTATATGTAATTTGACATTAAATATGATTGAAAAATAAACAAAATTTACTAAATGCTTGGATTTTGATTTTAATTTAATTATAAGGTTTATAAATATTATTTTCCTAATAATAAATTTAGAAGTCTAAATTTAAATTATGTTATTACCAAGAATAATACTAATCCTCCCACCTCGCTAGGGATCAGAGTTCATGTAATATATGGAAAGTAAAACAAATGGAAATATAATATATATATGTATATATGTATATGTATGTATGTATATGTATGTATGTATGTATGTATGTATGTATTAATAAATAAATGAATTATAAGATGTTTATATCAATTCTTAAGTTTAAAATTGTAAATAATAAATAACGGGAGAGAAAATATGAAAGACTTTTAAGCAAAAGAACTAATTTTTTTAAATAAAAAGAATTATTTTCTATTTTTTAGGACAATAAAATTTGCTTCTCTTTTATCCCATAAAAACAAAATGGGATAACCCCCTAGGGTATAAAATGTCATTATTGCAGGATTAATTGATGGGCTCAAATGGTGTTATCCTTACATTACTTTTTGCAACAAACTACATAGAATTTTATTGCAGGAAAACAAGCCAATCCCACCCTCTTTAACAACTTCCAAACAACCCATAAGTACTCAAATTCATGAAGCGAGCTTGCAACAATTTGCTATTTATAATTATATATGCGTTAGAACATTGTATTGTATATTCAATTACCAATAGGGTTTGAACCATACACACATTCTCAATGTAAAAAATGTATTTCTTCTAGTTTGGAAAATTAGCTCAACTAATGTAGTTGGTGTATACCACGCAACCAAATGATTTGCCTAGCTCTTTACTCTTTAGTAGTATTCTTTCTTTGTTTCTTGATTATCTTTCGCTTGATGTGGCTGCTTTTAACTTTCTTAGTTTACTATCTACACTTGTTTTTATGCTTTTCTTGTTTTCTTAATGCACACTTAAGACACCAACCATTGTTTACGAACCATCAAGTACATATAATCCACATCCGACTGCAGAGAACCGAGTCAAATTCACTGATTCCTCATAGTTTACATGGTGTGTATGAGATGTCAAAATATCATTGCGGTCTCCTTGTAGTTTACTAACATTGATTCTTAATCTCTACATTTCATGCGAGAGTTGGAGCCTTTATCAAGCCATTTTTCACTCTGACCGTATGAAAATGGCTAGGCACAAGAAAGTATGCAATAGTAGCCTCGGTAAAATATACGGCAAGGAATAAGATCCCTAAATTTTTAACTGGTAAAATGGGGGATATTTTACTTTGAAAGCTTTACAGCAACAAACGTACTTTAAGCTTCTATGGATCAACCTTATGGAACAGTCTGTCTATGAAAACTAAGTTTACAGGAAGCTTCTTGCAAAACCTTTTTTCTGGTGTCTAAAATGGACTTAAGCTTTAGGCCTTTAGTCATATTCCAGTACATGAATTTAACCTCCAGTCACCATGTTTGTGGCTCTTATCCCCTGCAGAACCAAGTTGCTATGTGTTATAAAGTATAGTGAATTGACCAATTGCCTGGGAAACGAAAGGAGAAGATAACTTATGTAATGAAATAGGGTCTTCATGTACAAAGAAACTTGTCGCAACTATAACATAGCAAAGAACGAGCATTAGTCCTTTGAAGTAATTAGAAGTTCCCTCCTACAAATTTAACATAACAAATATGTGAATACTATCAGAGTAATTTCAAGCCTGGCGTTTCTAATAGAAGAATGAGTTTCATGGTCAATCCATAAGTAATTCATAGCTAAAAATAACATTCAGGCGTCGCATGATTGAAATATTTATGCTGGTACTAAATTTTCCTTGTTTCATGGAAGTAAAATTTCAGTTTACAAACCTGCAACATGAAGGCTACCACTAGGACAATTATCGTAAGTGTGGGGGTCTCAAAAAGTTGAAAATTTAAGTCTATAGGGCATCCCATGATCCACCGAGCAACAACAGAAAAGAGAACCTAGTTCCATAACAACAATAATTTCATTGTCGAGAGATCAAGAATAAAAAGAAAAGAGAAGTAACAGAAATAAGTAACTATCTAATGCTTGGCGCCTACCTCAAACATAGCTATCTATGTTGATGAACGTATTGCCACCCCCAAGGATAGGTCCTGCACAAGATAAAGAAAATTTTAGAGGCTGGTTAATGAAAATTAGTTGAAATAGGTCACTAGTAGAACAAGTACTCGGTACTTAGAAGCTTGTCCTTCATTGCAAACATAATAGCACCATCATGCTCTGCAGCATTACCAATGATTGGGAGAAGGATAACGCTGATAAAAGCTACAGGCATTCTCAACTCCATAGATGCTCCTTTAAAAACGCAACCATATATGCTGTAAGAACATATATGGAAGTCATGCGAATTCTTGCACAACAGAATCTCGTATATATTGACTTGAAAATGGTACCTCGATAGCATCAACCAAATATTTTGAGAGGATGGAGATCCAGGTGGTCAAAATGAGTAGCTAAATTATTGATTCCCATTTTGATGTTTCAGGAACTTTATCATTATCTGAGTCCCCTTCAATCTGACTTTCTTCCTGAGTTGACATAAAACAATTTAACAACCATTAAACACAGTAGACACTCATCAAAGGTTGGCAATATAAGCACAATGAAGAACCTAACTAACCTGATCACACAATTGCCGCTGGCTCTTCAGCTGAAGATATAAATAAGCAACATAAGCTACAAGCATGATACAGCTACTAAATCTTAAGAGGGCCAATTCAGACTTCCCGAAATGCAGCTCGGTGTGTGTAGCATGGAGAACAACAGGGAACAATAAACCCATTACTACCATCAGTAGCAATTCGGAGTTCACTGAAGCAACTGCCTATCAATAAAATTATAACAGTTTTAACCTTTCTGTCACCAAACTTATAAATGGATAAACGATAAACAAACTTAATAAATGGAAATAAGATAAACAAACTTATTAATGGACAAAAAGAGTTAAAGAGCAGCAAAGAATTTTCCCCTTAGTTTAAGACATCAAATGTGATCAAAATGCCAACAAACCTTACTAAACACTTGCTCCCTCTTTGCATTCACAAGTCCCCTACAGAAAAAAGCAGAGCCTAGCACTAGCAACATGTTTGATAAAATAGAATCGGGTAATGATTGTTGAACTACACGCGTCGTACCCGTTTTTAATGCATAAATTGATATCATCAATTTTGTTAAATTTTGGAAAGTAGCATTTAGTAGACTCCCAACTGCAAATGGCACTAAGAAGATATTTGATCATTGAGTAATCCCAATAAACGAATTGATGCTCAAACATATTTTTTGCCTAAATTTTTTTTAGAGAAATAAACATAAAAGCTTCTTATGAATTTGGAAGCTTGAGGAACAGAGGAAGCATGGTGGGTGGAAGAAACAAAAAGCTCATGGAAATGATGTCAAACCAAAACTTCATTATTGAAAAAATTTGATGATTTGCAGTAAACTAAAGGGAAAAAAATGAGATCAGCATTCAGATTATCGACAATAAAAGTACCTGTAGGTCCTGTAAAGAAAGCCAGCTGCCTACATCAAATTAAGCACAAGCTGCAAAATAGGTATTGATGAAACCATTTATTGTACTAATGAAAGCATTTATCATTTCAATATTGATACAATCAAATGGAAGCATAACCAAATTTTCATATAGTCCGATTTCATAGTCTAGAGTTCGAAAATTTATGTAAATGAAATTTTATATGGAGAATTATACAGATAAAATGCAAAGGAAACTTACTCAGTTGCAAAACCAAGACGCTCAGTTAGAGGAATGATCCCCAACAAGCTCAGAAGAAAACCCTAACCCTAAAAATTCACACAAAGAAATCAAAATCAGCATTAAAGAGAAACACAATCTTCATAAGCTTCTTGAACCAACAAACAAATTGCCAACAAAAACAAACAGAAACTCACATGAGCACCAAAAGTTTTATCGACAACAATGGTTATGGGTCCGAAAATTATCAGTATGTTTAGTTTTGTAGAGAATACAACAACCTTGATGCTCTCAATAACACCATTACAGCTCTTGGTCACATATGCATTTCGACCGTTGGTAATATCTGGACTGCCATTGGACAACTTAAATGAAGGTTTCTTAACTGCTATTGATCCTGGATTCACCACGCTTCCATGTTCCATCTCAAGCACTGCTCTGTCTTCTAATGATCCCATCTATATAATAAAAAATACCCTTTTGTGAAAAATCAAGAAACCTTCAAGGTTAGTTGTAAATGAAAACAAAGAAAACGAACCTCAACTGTGGATTGAATTCGAGCTAACGACGGTTTCTCATCAATGTTGCTTCTGCTATTATCCATTTTGTTGTAGACCAAAAACTCCATATTACTCCTCGATCAGGTACTCCACAAATGTCCCACGTACAAATATGAAACTAATGTTAAAATTCCACATGAAATATGCCCCAGATATTTAAACCCGTCAAAGTGATGCAGTTAGGGAAGGTTCCAAAAAAGTGGAAGAAAACTTTTTTATGTTAAAGTATTCGAGTTTGAAAGTCAATGGTTGGATTCTTTTCTCATCGGTGCCCAAAGGAGGAAATTTGTTATTAAGCATTAATGGTTTGACGTAGGACAACTGAATTGCATTGAAAGCAACGAGAAAACATAAATAAAAAAAATTTAGGAATTTAACAATAGCCATTTGACTTGCGGCATTCTCGCCATCATTTGATTTGTGTGTTCATTTTCTATGATTGGAAGAAAAAAAAAAGGTTAAAAACTCTTTTCACTCCTTAAGGTGCAATTTCTCATTAATTGCTCCTAAGAAAGATGATCCCAACAAAAGAGCTGAACTGTTTTGGAAATCCACAATTACTTGGGATTCAAGTTGAATTTCTGAACAAATTTGAAATATCACATGTGGATTCAACAATTAAAACAAGATCGCTTCATTGGAATCCTTCCTTTTTTTTTTTAAGGGAAGGAGGATTCCCTAAATATCTTTCCGGATATTCGAAAGTGTCCCGACAATTCACAGAATGTGAAAGGCAATTCTCCAGCTTCACTCACAACAAATAAGCCAACGAAAAGTAAAGTACCGAAGCATATTGTTATATTAATCAACAAAAGCATATATATATATATACATTACAAAATTCACACAAGTTAACCCTAATCCTAAATATTAAATTTCCCAAATTCATTGACCATTGTATCACAGGAACTCAATTCAGTCTTCGGGGCCAATTTCAATTTCCCAAAATCACTCACCATTGCTTCACAAGAACCCACCTCAGACTTGACATCAATGTAAAACGTCACTGTAGGCGGACTGGACGTGTACCCCGGGAAAATAACTGCAACATACCCAGAGCTCTCGAAGCGTCAGTTAACGTAGGACTGACGCCGTCAACCTCCGCCTTGATGATCTCCCAAACCGAAAATGCCATGACGTTATTGAAGCCACCCGACTCTTTGGCTGCTTCAACCAAATTCCGGTGGCAGTTTTGGAGTCCAAATGAACTGCCGCTTCGACGTCCGTAAGTAAGGAGAGTAACGTCTCGTCCTCCGATCACGTGTATATAATCTGATATTTCCGAGATGACAGGGATTGATTCTTCTGTGCCCTCTCATTGCTCAGCTCAAACCCTAACCCAAACTCTTAAAAATTAAATTGATGCTTGAGTTGCCGTTCTGTTCTCAGTTTGATCTTGTGCTGAAAATCGAATCGATTCTATGTCTATGCCATGTCGTTTCATGTGATGACTAAACTTGCGGTGTTTTTGCTGAGTGAAAAGGGTAATGTCCAGGATGCCCAGGTCAACTGTATGCAAGCCCGTAATAGTCCCAGCGAAAGCTATATGTTAAACGCAGCGTTTTGATTGTAATAAAAGTATAAATCCCACAGTGCCACCCGGAGAATCGTGGTAGCTTTCTAGGAAATGAGATTAAAAACGCGCGGTGGCAGTGCTCGAGTCCCTAAAAATGCTTCACCAAGTCGAATTTCAACAACTCAGTCACTTCGTTTCTTTAATCATGAACATGAACTGGTATTTTCTCTCTGTCTCTTCATCTTTCTCTGTTTGCTTCTCGAGAGCGTTTCCTTCTGCAAAAAATGGTTAACTAAAGATGCTCGCTTGCAACTGCTCTTGCAAATGTAGCTTTTTTTTTTTTAAATGATTTAATATGATCAATTTCTTTCCGTTATTATGCTCTTTTGTTACTGTTTGAAAAATGCGTGTGCGTGTGATTTTCAAAGACCAGGGGAAGTCTCTGAAGTGATACATTGCTTTTTGAAAACAAAATATTACTTGATGATATTATATGTTAACTTTTAATTAAGAAACTTTTGAAGTGACAACTTCTGAAAATTTTAGTTGGATCTTTACAAAGGATGGAGCAAATGGAGAAACATTAAGCAAAATGAATGGCGATATAGGTATGGCTTCTGCATATAATGATGATGAGATTGGTGTTCACATAGAAAATCATAGTGGTTCAGGCCGGAGTGGAGATTTTATGGATGTTGATTTGTTGGAGGAAGAGCCTTGTATTAAGTGCGATAGACGTGATGAGAACCTGTTGGTTTGTATCAATCTGGATGCCCAATTTCTGTACATGAAAACTACCTGAGCTGTGGAGTTAAATTTGATGATGTGGGAATTTTTTACTGTCCCTAATGTTGGTATAAATGTGAATTGATGAGGACAAAGGAGTTGAGGAAGAAGGCTAATGTTTTATTGATTCTAAAAGTTTTAGTGGTGATAAAAAGAAGGAGAATTCTAGAACAGATAAAGGAAATGAGCTGAATATGTCATCTCTTCATCAAGAGAGAAATTACGGTTGTGGTGGTTGTGAGGATCGAATGGATAATGTTCAAGTTGAGAATCTAATTCTGGAAGTGGAGGGGGAGCCAGAGAATGATGGGACAATGCAAATCAGAGTGACACTCTGGCTGTTCATTCTCATCCTGGGGACAAGATAAATCATAGTCAAGAGAAAGCACCTGAGAGGCTGAGATTGGATCACTTGTGAATTATACTAGTAAAGAAAGGCCCAATGAGGAAACTGTCTGTGAAACTCATGAGCTTGAACTTTTAGAAGATGGAGAAACGATACCAGTGGAAGATTTAGGACACGTTGATTGTGTTGGAGAAGATGTTGTGGATATTTTACTTAATTTATGGAAAGGGGATATTCCTTACACTAAAAAATGAAGAAAGGTGAGAAGAAGAGAATGTAGACCCCAGAACTTTGAGAACTGAAATGTCTGATTCTGATATAGAGCCAATGTCGATGCACCTGAGGTGTGTTGCATGAAGTAGTAAGAGGGCATAATCTCGGGTGTTGATTCACCAAAAAAAGTTGCCCTCATCAAAAGGTGCCAGCCCAGAGAAAACAAAATCTCAGAATGTAGACATATCAAAACAGTTATCCCCTCCTTTTATCCCCACTAAAAGGTGCTAATCCAGAGAAAATAGCTCAGGCTCGAAATGAGAAACTAACTGCCTCCAAAAGGTCTTCACAAGCTTCCGGTGGAAAATTGTGAATCAGCATGTGCAGTATATTAGAAAGCGTATACTCTCTCATAAGATTTCATATTGGAAATATTCCAATTTTTTTGCAAAATAGGAGTTAGTTGTGGCATTTGTATATGCTTCTTACACTGATTTGGAATTTACTTTTTCATTACACATTGCAGCACAAACTTCACATTTGCTTCTGAAAAGCGTAGGAGATTACATTGGACAGCTGAAGAAGAAGAAATGCTGAAGGTATGGATTCATGGTCATTGCTACTGTTTGCTTTCAATCAAAATCATTGTGCTTGTGTTTCCAAATAATGTCCTTTGGTTTTGATATCCACTGTAAATCAAGATACTGATTTCACCTAATGAAATATTTGAATCTGTATGAAATTGACAATTGATTCAATTTCATTTTAACGCATTGTTGAAATTATTCTGTCTCTGACAGGGTTTTCCACCTCTACCTAATATTATTTGATTCCTTAAAATCTTTCTTATATTTCAATTCAGTAGCTCATTTCTAGAATTTAGAAACTTTGCCTTCACTACTGCTTTAAAATTGAATTATGAGAAAAGAAAATATATATATAATGCATCTCGTATTATACATTGTTTTCATGCTTTTATATGCAAATAAGAGTCAGAGCTAGATTCTAAAAAGCTAAATTGTTGTTGCGATTCAGTCTTAAATATTCAAGATGGATTAGGGAGTTAGAATATATTCAAGATTTAATTTGCTGGCTTGTTGATATCTACTCTTGTATTGCAGGAAGGAGTGGAAAAATTTTCAACTAAAGTAATTAAAATCTTCCCTGGAAGAAAGTTTTGGAATTTGGTTATCATGTTTTTGATCCTACACCTACTCCATCTGATCTCAAGGATAAATGGATGAACATTATGGCGAAAGAGTCCTCAGCAATCAGCAGAAGGTAATTTGGTCGTGCATGACTGAAGATGTAGGTGATATTTTAAAATCCTTAAAAGTTAAAATATGTGCTGTGCTTACAAGTACATTCATAAATACATCTCACTCTTTCTCTCAGCTATGTGGAAACTATTGCTTCTGAAATGGTTGAGTTGTCTAGGTTGATCAAAAGAAACTCTGGGATGTAAATTTCTATAATGCATTCAGCAAGTTTTATGTTATTTAAACTTTTAAGTTTATGTTATTTAGACTGCTTCTGCCGTCACTATTTCTTCATACAGCAGCTTGTTTGTAATATATGGACCCGATTTAAAAAAAAAATTTCAGTTTCTATAAAAGGAAAGAAAGAGAGAGAAAGGCATTTTTTTCTTTCCTAAAATAGAAAGAGAGAGAGAGAGACGTTGACCCGAGTTGACCGACCCGACCCGCGGCGTTGACCCGAGTTGACCGATCCGACTCATGGCGTTGACCCGGCCGGATCTCGCGATTCCGGCCACCCCACCAGTCAAGGTTGGTACCGATTTAAAGCTTGTGAGCCGCCGATTGTATCCATGCCGTCCTCGTCACTGGAAACCGGCTAGAATCCCGGCGATTGAGCTTGAAAAGCTGCGGCCAAACCCGTTTCTCCCCGCTGCTGATCTAGTTGGAATTAGGCCGATCTACCACTTGGATCTTATTCCTCAGCTTCCCCTCATAGTTTTCCAACCAACCCTGTCACCTGAAATGGTCGGGTTGCTATCGATCGACTGCTGGAAAGCTCACGATTTTGAGGAGCTCGATCCGCCGTCGCCGCGCCGCGTGGGAGGTCACTGCCGACACCATTGGACTTACCGAAGTCAGATCTAGCAGACTTGAGCTTCCCGTCGCAGTTGATTAAGTTCCGGTCACCGTTGACCATTAGGGGCAATTCGATAATTTCACAAACTTTAGGGGTAATTATGTAATTTTAAAATTGGTGGACATTTTGATAATTTCATATCAGGCAGTTAGGTAATTTGAGATTTCGGGAGTAATTCAGTAATTTACATCGTTAGGGGCATTTTGGTAATTTTACATTTTATCGGGGGTAATTTTATAAATTCAAAACTTGTGGATATCTTTGTAATTGGAATTGAGGATAGTTTGATAATATGTGATTCTGAGGATAATTTGATGAATTTTGATGTCGAGGGTAATTTGGTAATTTTACGAATTCGAGAATATTTTATTATGGATAAATGTCGTTTCGAGCATATAGGTTATAATTCGTGATTATAGTTAGTAATTATGTTATTTCCTTAAATTAGGAGGATCCGCGAACGAGAATCAACCCGCGGACGTTGTCGATTCTGAGTTCGGACACCGTCACTGTGACTGGAATATACAAAACCTATTTTCATTGTAGTTTATTATGATTTTAAAATATAATAAAGTATGATTTCGAGATTGATTTTTAAAGGCATTGATTTAAGGATTTTATAAAAATATATTTTATCTGTGTTTTGGTATCTATTATGAGAAATGTGTTTGATTAATGATTTTTAATATGCATGATATTATTTTTAAAGAAAAGAAAAGCGAATTTAAGATATGTTAAATAAAAAAGAAATGAGATTTCAAATGAGATTTTGGATGAGATTTCGGATAAGGCTTCGAATGAGATTTTGGATGAGATTTTCGGATGAGATAATATGTTTATATGTGTATGAAGGTTGTTTGCAAAATTATTAGACAGTACCCTTCCCCTTCAGATATAATGATACATATGAGATGACATATGTATGCAGTATGATGAATACAGAGATACTTGTATTGAGATATAGATAAGATGATATTTTTCAATCTATCCATGTAGCTCCGGGGCGTGACGGCACTCAGATAGTACATCATTGCCCATTCGTTGAGGTTCGGATATGATGAGATATGAGATGGTACTTCCCTGTCTATCCATGTAGCTCCGAGGCATGATTGTACCCAGATAGTACGTCATTGCTCATCCATTGAGGTCCAGATATGATGAGATTATTTCCCCTGGGTATTTGTTTGGTGATAGTTTTCGGTATTTCAGTATTGATGTTATAAGTATTATGAATTTCCATTAATTTATATCGTATATTTGTAATATCGTTATTTGAGTGCATGATTTGGATTTAATAAGTTATTTAAATTGTTGTGATATTTTAATGAGATGGTATTTTGATCTGATTAATTATTTTAGAGTAAAATTATGTTCAAAAACAACTATCCACTCACTGAGTTCATTGAGTTTTATACTTATTCCGTTTTATTATATTTTCTCCCCCAATAGGAGATTCGCAAGTACAATAGTCGACTAAGCAGAAATAGTTATTTTTGGAATTATGGTCACGTTATGATGTTAAGAGTTATCGATTGATTTATTGAGATATTTTGAAATTGTATAGTTTATTACATTTTGAAGATTGCGAATAACATATGTGTTTATTGATATTGAATATTGAATAATTTGGTATTTTGTTGAGGAAATTGGTTGTTTGGAGATAATTATATTTAAAATTCTTTTGGGAGTGCTTGATTTATAATTTTGCAGATTTGGTTATATGATAAATATAGAAAAGACTTTGTCGAATTTTTTGACAGAATCCTGATTTGTAACATATGGTATAAAAAAAAAAATCTGTTTCTATAAAAGGAAAGAGTAGAGAGAGAAGCATTTTTTTTCCTAAAATAGAAACTGAGAGGGAGAGAGAGAGAGAGAGGAGAAGTTAGTGCAGACCCGAATCCACGCGTCCGACCCGGCCGGATCTCGTGTTTCCGGCCACCCCACGGGGCAATCTTGGTATTGATTCGAAACTTGAGAGTCGGCCAACACATCCATGCCGTCCTCGTCAACGGAAACCAACCAGAACCCCAGCAAACGAACCCGAAAACCCGCGACTCAACCCATTTTGCTCGCCTTTGATTTCGCCGGTTTTAGGCCGATCCACCACTTGGATCTTGTTCCTCAGCTTTCCCTCATTATTTTTCGACTAACCCCGTCACCTGAAACTGCCAGATTGCTGCCGATAGACCGCCGAAAAGCTCACAGTTTTTGGGGAGCTAGATCTGCCATTACCGTCGCGCGTGGGAGGTCACCGCTGGCACCATTAAACTTACCAAGGTCAGATCTAGCAGACCTGAGCTTCCCGTTGCCGTTGAATGAGTTTCGGTCATCGTTGACCGTTAGGGGCAATTCAATAATTTCACACACTTTAGGGGTAATTCTATAATTTTAAAATTGGTGGACATTTTGATAATTTCATATCAGGCAGTTAGGTAATTTGAGATTTCGGGAGTAATTCAGTAATTTACATCGTTAGGGGTATTTTGGTAATTTTACATTTTATCGGGGGTAATTTTATAAATTCAAAACTTGTGGATATCTTTGTAATTGGAATTGAGGATAGTTTGATAATATGTGATTCTGAGGATAATTTGATGAATTTTGATGTCGAGGGTAATTTGGTAATTTTACGAATTCGAGAATATTTTATTATGGATAAATGTCGTTTCGAGCATATAGGTTATAATTCGTGATTATAGTTAGTAATTATGTTATTTCCTTAAATTAGGAGGATCCGCGAACGAGAATCAACCCGCGGACGTTGTCGATTCCGAGTTCGGACACCGTCACTGTGACTGGAATATACAAAACCTATTTTCATTGTAGTTTATTATGATTTTAAAATATAATAAAGTATGATTTCGAGATTGATTTTTAAAGGCATTGATTTAAGGATTTTATATAAATGGATTTTATTGTGTTTTGGTATTTATTACGAGAAATGTGTTTGATTAATAAATTTGATTACCGATTTTGAATATGTATGATAATTTTTAAAGAAAAGAAAAGCAGATTTAAGAGATGTTAAATGAAAAAGGAAATGAGGTTTCGAATGAGATTTTAGATGAGATTTCGAATGTGATTTTGGATGAGATTTCGGATGAGATTATATGTTTATGTATATACATACAAAGGTATATGAATATGAGCATAATGATCGTTTTTAAAATCATTAGACAATACCCTTCCCCTTCGGATATAATGATACAAATGAGATGAGATATGTATATGGTATGATAAATACAGAGATCCTGATAATGAGATACAGATGAGATGATATTTTCGATCTATCCGTGTAGCTTCGGGGCGTGACGGTACTCAGATAGTACGTCATTGCTCGGCCTTGAGGTTCGGATATGATGAGATATGAGATGATATGTTCCGATCTCTCCGTGTAGCTTTGGGGCATGGCGGTACTCAGATAGTACGTCATTGCCTGTCTGTTGAGGTCCGGATATGATGAGATATGATATTGCTTTTCCTTGTCTATCTGTGTAGCTCCGGGGCGTGATTGTACCTAGATAGTACGTCATTGCCCGTCCGTGGAGGTCCGGATATGATGAGATTATTTTCCCTGGGTACTTGTTTAGTGATAGTTTTCGGTATTTCAGTATTGATGTTATAAGTATTATGAATTTTCATTGATTTATGCAGTATAATTGCGATATCGTTACTTGAATACATGAATTGGATTTAATAAGTTATTTAAGTTTTTGTGATATTTTGATGAATTGGTATTTTGACATGATTAATTAATTTAGAGTAAAGTTATGTTGAAAAACTACTATACACTCATTGAGTTCACTGAGTTTTATACTCATTCCATTTTATTATATTTTCCCCCTTCAACAGGAGATTCGCAGGTATAACAGTCGACTCAGCAACAATAGTTATTTTCGGAATTATGATCACATTATGATGTTAGGAGTTATCGATTTATTTATCAAGATATTTTGAGATTGTATAATTTGTTACATTTCGGAGATTACGGATAACATATGTATTTTTATTTGGTATTAAATAATTGACTGATTTGGTATTTTGGTTGAGATAATTGATTGAGGAAGTTGGTTGTATTCGGAATTATTTGGGAGTGCTTGATTTACAATTTTTTTTAGATTTGGTTGTGTAATAATTTAAGGGAAGATTCTGCCGAATTTTCGGTAGAATCCTAATTAATTAGATTACGTGAGAACGATTAAATAGAATTAGGCCGATTCACCCTGGGGTTTCGAGGCGGGTCGTGTCATGATTAATCAGATGACGTTAGAACGATTATATAGAATTAGGCCGATTAGCCCTGAGAGTTCGGGGCGGGTCGTGTCATTGTTTACTAAAGTGTTTCATTTACCCTTGTTTGTGGGATCAAGACCTCAGTTCCCTGTATATCAGACTATTTGTGTGATTATTCAATGCCATTAGTGTAAGTACCCAAGATTCCTTTCCATCACCCAGTTGGATGACTTCATTAAAGGACCGATGATACTTGTTTTAAAATATTTTGAACTAAGTGGGTCAGTTAGCATGACAAATCCAATTCTCCAAATTGCACCCATATAGCCGTATTTTTGTGTTTTAATACTCACATAATGAAGCCTTTTTTATGACGTTTAAAGATTCTTTTTTCCTACTGTCTCTGATTATCATCAGCTCATTCTCTCTAAAATTATGTGCAATTTTCTACAACTGTCAGTGTGTAAAATGCTTTTGGCAGAGCCTGACCAGTATTTATTTTGTTTCATTTTATAGACATTCCAGTGATTCTAAAACCATCAAGAAAGGAAAATAATGTGCAGCAGCAGTTGGATCATCTTTCTGTATTCTTTGAATTTTTTTGCCACCGGGCCCAAGGAAAGTAAATTGCTTGCACATGCACAGGCTGGGTACTTACATATACAGTTTCATGAAACACCAGCGTTAATCTGTAATCAAACAGTTATGCTGTATATTTTTATGTTAATGAACTTCCAAAATGATAACAAAGAAAACAGAGCAATTTTGGTGGGTTGAATAGTCAACCGAAGCGAAGATTTGACTTCACATTGTATCTCAGGAAAATGAATTTAACAAAAAAATTTATGAAATAAAGTGTGTTTTCTTTTCTTTGACTTGGATGTTCAAAGTCTGAATTTTGATTTTTCTTCCCTCTTAGTATTGTTGACTCTCTAGATAGTATGAAGAAAGTCATCAACCAAAATGATGAAAAAGGAAATTATCAGTTTATTATATGTAGTGAGGCATTTGTGCATTCCGATTTCTGCACGCTGCATTATCTCTTTAACTGTGATCTCTATTAGAGGTCTGATGTTAGGGGTAATCAAATAAAATTTTAAAGCAAGAGACTCATTTCACTTATTTGGCATATATCTGAACATATTTGTTGTACAGCAGAATGTTGAGGTGCCACAGAAATGCCCGTGTCTGTGCTTTGATTGTAGCCTGTATAATTTTCTCAATGAGTTCATGGCCTCTATCGGTAGAAGCAAGAATTCCCGAATTTGCGGCAATTCAAGGTGCAAATCTTTACGGCTTCATTTTTCAGATTTTATGATGCAGCATACCTCCATTGATTTTATTTATTTCTTTATTGTCTTTCAACTTTAATTTTGTTCTTGTCTTTGGACTCTCTCAATGACAGGAAGTTTAATCCGTCAGCGTATGACGGAACGTTTAATCCAGCGGAGCCTCAGGACAATTCCTAATACGCCGCCATCCCCTGTACAAGCTACTGGTCCTGATCACCATGGTTAAATTAAACAAATTACAAATAAATGCTTGTTACTAGCTATTATGCCCCATCTTTGCAAACCCCTCACCTTGCAATTTCAACCATTTTAATTTATTGTACCAATTTTAACATATATATAATTAGTAACCTGATTGCAGGCAACTGAGATTTGGATTTCATAATCAATAAATACGCTTGGCGAGAAGGACCAAATATGTATGTCAAGAGTTATCTCTTACTCATTCACATAAAATAGGCCAAAATCTCCTCTTTAATTCATCTTATTTGATTGCAGTATATCGATTAAACATTAAAGGCTGAAAATGGATTGTGGGGAATGTTTGTAAATTTGGAGTCGGAACTTGAGTAATTATTTGCTTTACAGAGGGCGGGCAGTGATGGAGAAGAAAATTAAACAGGGGCTGGCTTGACTTGTTTTACAAGAGCTATATCTTACATTTTATGTAAGGTGGCCGAGCCCTGACATATAATTAATGTTATCTAGCTGTATCTGTGATTCATATGATCTAAATTAATTTCCGTTGATTTACAAATATAATTCAACACTACAATCTAGTTTACATACTGCGATTTAGCCTCAATTTTGCATTTTAATATGTGCGAAGATGGCTATTTCTTTTCAATTTGGATTCAGGTCTTCTAATCTCATTTTTAATTTTTGAAAATCTTGAGACAAGTGGCAATAAGATAATTGATTGGCCAAAATTTTATTGTTTTTGTTTTACAAAATCAATTTCTTAAATTGGAAAAGTAAAATAGTAAACTTCCACGAACAAACCAAAGTCCTCTCCTTCATTCACTATTATTGTTTTTTTTTTTTTCCTAGTCCACCTTGATCGACTTCTCCTTCCGAGATCGAGCAATGGCGGCTACGGGCAAGACTTCGACAAATATTTAAAAACTAAAGCCACAGGGTAACAAAAGTTATAAGGAATCGAAATATGAAGCCATAGGGTAACATGGTTAAGTCAGTTTCGTAAAACTTCAGTAGACAAACAAGAAAAAGAGAAAGTACATGTGTGATTGAGCAGCAAAAACGCAAATATTGTTTACTACAGGTTTTATTAGACTTGGGACGTCTATCGGCTGAGCTTATCTCATTTTCGAGTAAAACCCAATATGAATATGAATATGAATATGAATATGTGCCATGTAATTAACAAGAATAATTCTTAAACTCCAATTCACAAGAATAATTCAAAGTATATGCTGACAATTGACATCTCCATGAGCAATGCATAAACAAAGATTGGAATTATGGGAGGTCCTGGACCCAAGTTTTAAAAATGATCTTTATCTAGGTAAATTATATTCTTACCCCCTAAATTTCATAGTTCTCACGTATTTGCCAGCTGTTAATAAAGTTTGTTGTTTCCATATGCCTCCATCGAATGAAAATTCTAGTTTCACCATACACAGTTACAAGAATACTCAACATATTTGAAAGAGCCACTACTTAGTAGTAATTGTTTCCCCATTATTATAACTTAAAAAAAAAGAAAGAATTACAGAGCATATATATTATATGGTAATATTAATAATTGGTTTATTAAAACATATTTGTTGTCATAAAACTGAGATATTGGGTAGTACTTCATGGGTTATTGCGTTTAAATCGGGCTGTACCTGGACATTGAATGAATGCAACAAGTAAGTCAAGAACGTGAAACATGAAGCTGGTACCGGGACTTTGAATGAATGCAACAAGTAAGTCAATAACGTGAAACACGAAGCTGGTACCGGGACTTTGAATGAATGCAACATGTAAGTCAAGAACGTGAAAGAAGTGCAATCTTAGTCTCTTAGACTTATTGCTACATTTTCCATGCATGTAACTGCGTAATCATCATTGCCAAGGAAAGATTTTGTGTAGTTGAAGAGTCCACACAAAATAGTAACGGGATCATGTGTATCACATCATCTGTTATTCCAATAATTCATAGGATCACATGCATCACATCATTTGTAGTTTCAATAAATTCAAGGGATCATGTGTGTCACTTCATTTGTAATTCCAATGGGATGACCTCAATTGGGTTAATTCAGCCTCTCGCAGCATAAACAAGAAATTTCGATTGGGATAGATCCGACTCACGGTCACACCAATTTTACATACAAAATCAATGTTTGTTAGTTTTTGGTAATATTGTGAAGACATCGATCCAAAGGAATACATACATACATACATACATGTGTGTGTGTACGTTGATTCGTTTAACTAAAACAAACAAAATAAGTCATCAATAATCTCCATGTGGTCTCCTGTAGTGAGCGTAAACAATATTAATTTGATTAATTATAGACATCTGAAATCTTATTAAATCCGATCAATTAAACATATCCATATTACTTGATTGAATCTCATAGATCATTATTGATTTATTGTTTGCCGATTGAAGTTTTACAATATTAAATTAACTAGGTTACCCTATGTCTTCGTATTTCGTTTCTCTAGAAAATTTAGACTATCTTCATTGAATCATGTTATTCGTACAACAATTCAATAAAATCATGGCATATATATGTGACTTGTATTTTAAAATTTTCAATTAGTTATACGAACGCTTTTATGTCTTAAATTTTCATCAACATGGTTAAAAACCAGCAAGTGAATGTTATTAAGTCATGAAGTATATGCTTTCATTTCGACCTTGTCTTCTTGCTTCTCACAATCACATTTTGGTTCAATTGAACAGATTACAAATAAATCCTTGTCACTAGCTATTATTATGATCCACGTCTGACCACCCCCCACCTTGCAATTTCTTAGTGTGTGTGTGGAGATACATCTTGTGCTGGATTATTTCCATGTGCAGGAAGATTCCTCAGACTCCTCTGATGGAGTAACCCTTCCGCCGTACTTTTATGGACTAAATTTCCTGTCATCGAGAGTTCAAGACAAAGGTCAAAATTAAATTAAAAATGCAATAAAATAAAATATAAAAATATAAAAATAGTGGACGGATGTATAAAATTAATGTTATTCAATTAATTGGATAAAAAAATTTCATATTCTTAATTAGTTGCACACCTTGGATAGCTGAGAAATTCCGAATTCTTGCTTCTATTACCGAGGGACATGAACTCATTGATATAATAACTATATAGGCAACAAGCAAAGTGCAGACTGGAACATTATTCCTATAAAACTTTGACATATTACTTATTTGACAAAAAGGAAAAAAAAAATGAATGGGGATTATTCAATTCTATCAATCCTTTTATACAATCACTGAGAAGGAAAGATTTCCAAAATTCAAGCTTTGACTTGTAGAAGTCAAAATTATTAATTGCTAGTCAATTCTCTTTAAAACAACAAAAAAGAAAAAAGAAAAACGAAAACGAAAACAAAAAAAAAAATCCGGCTTTTAATTTCCAAGCTTTGAACAAGAGCCCAACCACCTCTGTCAGCACTTGTGAAGTTTTCTCCCCGATTATCAATTGTCTAATGTTCCCTAATCCCTAGTTAATGTTCTACATCAGCAAGAACCTAGTTTTACCATTTCTATCACACAGGTCGTCGACTTCTCTACCTTCATAATATTGAATTTAACCGTTATATTTGATTTATGATGTATATATGAGTAAGGGCATTTCAGTCATTTGAATAAGATAATCCAGTCGGTTTAACTCTTGGAAGTAAAAGCAAGAGGTCAGTGAATCGGTTCTCCTCACACACCAACCATGAAGATAGAGATTCTTTAATTTGTGTTTGTGCATTCGCATACTTTGCTCAAAAGGTTTTGAGTGTGCAGTCTATCGCAACAAAATAGCAATAATTATAATGGGGGCTGCTACTGGAAGTCCTAGCTAGCTTCATCCTACTTCTCATGTCTGGATCCCATTCCTTCCATATAATGACTTGGTATTTCAGATTGAGTGTTGACACTTAAAATAAAAATAAAATGGTTTCAAATTGACTGGCAAGCAGTGAGGCGACAAATTTCTTGCATATATATGTAGTTGAATTGTCAATATGCACATATATGAAACGAGAAGTTTAGGTATTTCACGCCAAGCAACTTTTAGTATCTGTTTAATTATGTTTGTAGTCCAACTGTCACGGCTACAGCCTTCCAATAGTCAACGGCTTTGACTCTCAACAAGTACTCTTTTTTTTCCCCCGTGAATTTAATTTGCATGTGACCAGATTTTCAATATGATAAGATTTTTATTATCAGTTCAAAGTTAAAATTGTGGGTGTAATTTAGTTAATTCAATGGTGAAACACGAAAAAAGCTGGACCCAAAAGACTTCACGGGATGTTTGTTTCCGGTCACAAATCTTGTGCAAATTAATTGTTTGATGATGAGGAAATAGGACTCCACAAGCAAATATAAAGAATGAATCTCTATATAGAGGCTTGATTTTATTGTCGATGGTACAATATGGGAAAAATTCCTTAGACTGCGTACTGTATGTTTTATATTCAGCTTTTGTATTAATTACCGTGAAGTGGTGCTTTTTCTTGACAATAAGCAACGGTTTCTCTTTCCTGAACAACCAAAACCATATTTTGTTTCGGCAAAATTCAGAACTCCTGACGAAATGGAAACATTATTGAGTTTGTTGATAGAAGAAACTAGGTTAATAAAATTAGAGTTTTAAGCCCTTATATAATAAGCACAACCATCATGAATTTACTAAAATAGGCAAATCTGAAATATAATATGACAACTAAATTGTCCTAATTAAAGTAAGGAGAGGAAAACAAACGGCATGTAAATACGAGTTCTAGAAAAAAAGACAAAAATTCTAGAAGAATTAGAAAAAATGTTAAAACTAGAAAATGATCTGGAAAGAAAAAGAATTTTTTGCTCAACTACAAAGTAGAACAGCTTAGTTGTTCTAGTTTATTTTGTCTCGTTGTAAGTTTCAAAATGCTAATTATATGCCAAAAACGAATAGTTGTAACCTAAGTTATGACCTCCAGAAGGTGCTCTGCTCGTGACACACAACACCTTACACAAGTCCTCCACACTTGGAAAAGAACTCGTCCTCGTGTTTGGCTCATACAATTCCTCATCATCTGAATGATACTCGAACAGATCAACCACATTGAAGTGTGAAAGATGTTCCAACTGTTCAGTAATTGAAACATATAAGTGTTATGATTGATCTTCCATGCCACTCAAAATGATCCATATTTGCACTTCTCCAATTTAGTGTAAATTTTAGGAAAATGACTCCGCTGCAAATATGCCATCACTAAGCTTTTGCAAACACTTTCTTACAATGGTGCTTGTCTGGTTCAGCCTTGTATTTGGCATTGATAGCCTTCAGGTGAGTTTGTGTCTTAGCATAAATCCGCAAAGCTCTTTCTGCCGTATTATCCGCAACTTTCCTTTCTCTAGCTCCAATTGCTAATGGTATAACAGCTAAGTCAGAAACCCAGCATAAGGGAGAAGTGTAGATAATCTCAAAAAGGGGTCTTGCCAATAGATCATAATGCTATTGTAAGCAAACTCGATCTAAGGCAAGGCAACTTCATAGTTCTATTGCTTGTCATCACAAACACAGTGCAACATGTTGTCTAAAGTTCAATAGACCACTTCTATTTACCCATCTATCTGTGAATGAAAAGCACTACTAAACTGCAACTACGTACCAAACTTATCCTAGAGATGACACTAGAACTTGCTAATGAACTTTGCATCCCTATCAAAAGTAATGGTCTTTAAAATGTCATGCAAAAGCACCACCGTCAACACCCTACATCAACTCCCCTAAGGTTAATGGGATTATATTTAATTTAGCATAAAAACGTATGCATTTTTTTCTATAAAACTCCTAAACTTAATTCATACCTAAAAGCTAGTTCAAGAGTTGAACATTGTCTAAAACTTATATTATTAGCCCAAGAATCGACGTGGATAATATCTTCAACGTTTTCAACTAACAGATATTCATTATAAAAGGTCGATTTTCTAGGCCTTCAAAAAGTGTACTCATTAACAATATAATTATCAGGGTGTTGTAGTGGGTTTTCATATTTTAGAAAAATCATTAATTTTGCCAAATAATTGGTTGGTGAATTTTCCCTTCCTCAGAAGTGTATATGCTCCAATTTCACATTTTTCTTTTAGAATTATGTATTTCCATTTTTTATGTCTTTTGAATACTTTATAAAGTTGTAGATAAATGGAAGAAAAAACTATTTTTATGAAAAATAAACTATTTTTCCATATAAGCGAGCAGTTTAAACCATAAACTACTTATGTAAGCCTAAATGGATTTATCAATTAAGCGACCAAGTATCCACGTGTTTGCTCAATGATCAGAAAGAGCATCAACATGATTTAATTTTGATCATGATGGAAAATATTTTGATTGTTATAACTTTAGGAACTTCTTTTTAAAAAATAAATAAGTAAGATGTTGGGCAAAGCTCAAATCCATTTTTCACCCCCTACCTCTCAAAGATTCGAACTCAACTAGCCAGTCAAAGAAAACTATCAAGCCCTAGGGCTGTTGGCACCTCTTTATCTGTTATTTGTTGAAATGATTATAACTGCTAAATCTAAAGGATAAATTCTCAACTCCAATCCAAAAAAATAATTCAAATTATATGCTGATAATTAATATCTCCATGACCAATACATGTACAGAGGAGTGGAATTATGGGAGGTCCTGGAACCCCAAGCTTCAAAAATGATCTTTATCTAGGTAATTTTATTCTTTACCTCCTCAGTTTCATAGTTCTCACATATTGCCAGCTACGCTAATAAAGTTTTTTGTTTCCATACGCCCCCATCGAATGAAAATTCTGGTTTCACCATATGCAGTTGTGAGAATGTTGAAAAGTCAAAAGGCCACATGATTCAGTGGCCACCAAAGCTACATGCATAAGCCACAGAAGTTGACCAAGGTTGGAGCCGCGTGAATTTGTCAACAAATTTGGTGCAATAGTGCATCCATCATGCCTATAAATAGAGAAGCCAAATTCATTTGTAGAGTATCCCAAAAATATTTGTGAGAAACATTTCAAAGTTCAGAGCAATTCAAGTGAATTGTTGAGAGAGAGCAATCAGAGAGTGTGAGCAATTGATAGGCATTTCCTTTTAAGTGTATGTGAGAGTACTGGATGTATTTGGGTTTTGGAGAGTGAGATTTATTACTCAACTATTGTACTCAAATAATTGTTAGTAATACAATTATTTTTCTCTTGCTCCCATGGACGTAAGCATAATTGCCGAACCACGTTAAATTCCTGTGTCTTTTATTTTTCTGTAATTATTTGGTGCACTTGTTTCTGCATTCTGCGCACAATAGAGAATACTCAGCATATTTGAAAGAGCCATTGCTTACTAGTATATATGCGTTGATGGAATGAGATTTGTTACTTCCATAATTATTATAACTTTTAAAACAAAAAAAAAAAGAATTGCAGAGCATACATATTATATGGTGACATTAATGAATGGTTTATTGAAACATGTTTACTGTCATAAAACTGAAATATTGGATAGTACTTCATAGGTCATTAATTGTGTTTTAATGGAGCTGGTACTGGGACTTTGAATGAATGCAACATGTAAGTCAAGAACGTGAAAGAATTGTAATCTTAGTCATGAAGTGTATGCTTTTATTTCGACCTCGTCTTCTTGCTTCTTCACAATCTCACTGTGGTTCAAGTGAACAAATTACAAATAAATGCTTGTTGCTAGCTATTATTATGTCCCATCTCTGAACAGTCCCCACCGTGCAATTTCTACTATTTTAATTTATTGCATCATGAAAGAATGTGTGGGATCATGCATGTGTTTTCTTCTTGGTGGGTCTCAGTCGTGTGACTTGATGAGGATATGGACATATACACATATCATTCAAAACGCTTTTCATTCAACTTGAACTTTTGTTTCTTTTTGTTTAGAATTTCTCTTTCATTTTACTGAAGGAGACAGATAGAGGGAAAAGGAAAACAAAAAAAAAGGAAAAAGAAAAGAAAAACAAGCTGAGAAAAAAATGATGAGTTTGGGATTAATGCGAGAAATTTCCTAGAAGTTGTAGTGTTATTTTGTTATATATTTCAAAATGCAAGTTGATTGAATGCAACTTTCAAATGTAAATTTAAGTTAACAGTGTGGAAAAACTAAAATCTTACAACTTATTTATTAGCATCACTATTAAAGGAGAATTGTCGAATGAAAAGACCACATAGACCATTTTTTAAAATTCTATAATATATTACATAATTTATCTTATCAACCCCACTTTCTAATTAATTCATTTAGTTTTAGAATTATCCTTTTTATAAATTTAAAAAATAATTAACAGTAAATGTATTTTTGCCCTCTTTTATCTGCTCTCTCAGTATCATAATTGGACTTAGTTTATCACCACTACCAGTATGTATCTTACACAGAGGATGGTAAAGAATCACATTAAAATTTTTGACTTCTAGATATTATAAGTGACTACAAAACATGAGTACCTCCAAAGATGTAAAGAATGGTGGAATAATGCAGGATAAAGGACAGCCCCACGAAGAGCTTCCAAACTGCCCAAGGTCCAAATACAAGTTCCAGACACGAAAAGAAAACTAGCTAGAAAACAAGCTTCCAAAATATCAGAGCTCCGTGAACAGAAATCAAGAAGAAAGTGAGAGTCTGCCAAAGCAAGAGACAATTTTCCATCTTTAGAAAGTTGCCAAACAATAAAATCCATTGCAGGTTCTATGGACAAAACCATATCCTTGATTTCACTTGCACGGTCTGGGGAAGAAGTAGGAAATTGGAACCAGAGGGAAGAGAAAAAGTGCAGAGACAAAAGAGACAAATAAAATGAATATTTATTTTAATTATTTTTTAATTTGTTAATAAGAGCATTCATTTCTAAAAATAAATGAGATAAATTGAAAAGTGGGGCTAGTGAAATAAATTGAAGAGATCAATATTACCTCTATTGATTTTATCCTTGCAAGCCTAAGATAGGATTTTGGGCCCTATTTAAAGAAAATCTTGGCAACTAATTAACAAGTGGTGATATTAAACTCCTCCATTTTATCCTGCTAGACTCCATTTCTTAATCAACCCTTAAAAAATTAAAAATAAATTATCTTTGTCAGTACACCCCATGTAATTCTAAATTTATCCTTATTTTCACTTGCATCATTGCATATGACCCATCATTTGAAACTAAACTACAAAAATCAATTCGTTTCTGTCAAATCTGGTCCAAGCTCCGCATATTTGTCTTCTATGCTTGCTCAAAACAAAATATTAATATGGTTTCAGACAAGCTGTTTCAACAGTATAAGCGAAGCTGTAAAGGAAAACGTCTTGCTGGACGTGGAAACGCATAATTGCTCAATCTCTTTAATTTCTTTTCTTATTTTCACTTGTTAAAAGCATGCTAAATGTATCCAAAAAGCAATTTCAGCAATCGGCCATGGAAGCAAAGCAACCTTTCCAAACTTGCTGGCTGTTTAAGTTTGAGGCTCTGAAATTGATGTTACTGGCAAGAGCCTCTTTTTTTTTTTTTTCTAAATTATTGGCTAGAGATTTGATCTAATTAATTCCAAATTCCCTTAATCATTTTCTTTTAAAAATAAACAAATAAGCCTCAAATGATGCTTGATTTATTCTTGTTCTTCCCACTATCATTGCTAAGGTCAAACTCAAACCTTAATTTGTAAAAATTGATGCCTGATTTGGATGAGTCTATTATTGTCTCTTCAATTATTAATAAACTTCCTCCCTCTTGGAAAGACTATAAGAAAAGTCTTAAATATAGCAAAGAGGAAATTAGCCTAGAAGGCTTAGGCCAAAGTCTTCGTATTGAAGAAGAACTCAAGCTTCATAGTCCTGAGGACCAGGCTATTGTGTCCTCTAGAATTAATGTTGTGGAGGAGAGAAAGGAGTTTAAGCATTCTAATCACCCTAAGAATAACCAAAAGAGAAAGTTTGATTCCAAAGAAAATCAAAACAACAAGAAGAAAAAGAAGGGTACATGCCACCACTGCGGGAAGCCTGGCCACTTCAAAAGAGAATGTCGACTTCTTAAGAAACAAAAGGAATTTTCAAATACAAATTTTGTGGCCATGATATCTGAGATTAATGTTCTCGAAGATGATAATGCATGGTGGATAGATTATAGTGCAACCAAGCATGTATGCAAGGATCGTAATCTTTTCAAAACTTATAAAGTAATGGATGATGGAAGTGTTCTTTACATGGGAAATTCATCTACTACAATAATTAAAGGAAAAGGCAATGTGCAACGAAAGTTTACTTCTGGAAAAGCCTTAACTCTTACTGATGTTTATCATGTTCCTGAAGTTAGGAAAAATCCTTTATCTGGTAGCCTTCTTAATAAATTTGGCTTCAAACTTGTTTTTGAGTCAAACAAATTTATATTATCTAAGGGTAGTATTTTTGTTGGGAAAGGATACATGTATGAGGGAATGTTTAAACTCAATATCAATAATATGAATGCTTCTTCTACTTATATGGTTGACTCATTATCTTTGTGGCATAATCTTTTAGGACTTGTGAATATTAGAAAATTGAATGATATGTCTAATTTAGAATTAATTCCTAAGCATGAAAACGATATGCATGAAAAACGTAAAATATGTGCCAAACTAAAATCACAAGAACTCCTTTTCCAAAAATTGAAAAAACATCTTCTTTGTTGCATTTAATTCATAGTGATGTATGTGATACGCATAATAATCCTACTAAAAGTGGTAAAAGATACTTTGTAACATTTATTGATGATTTTTCCAAATATTGCTATGTTTATTTATTACATTCTAAAGATCAAGTATTAGATAAATTTAAAACTTATAAAAACGAAGTTGAGAATTTTTGTGACATTAAAATTAAATGCCTTAGAAGTGATAAAGGAGGTGAATATGTATTTCCTGAATATTGTGAATCTGTTGGCATTGTGCATGAAACTAGCACTGCATATACACCACAATAAAATGGCATAGCTGAAAAGAAAAATAAGACATTAATAGAAATGGTTAAGGCTATGCTTTTTAATGTTGGGCTTGGTAAAAGTTTTTGGGGTGAAGCTATTTTAACTGCATGTCATATTTTAAATATAGTGCCTAATAAGAAAACAAAAGTGACCCCTTATGAATTATGGAAAAAGAGAAACCCTAATCTTTTTTATCTAAGAGTTTGGGGTTGTCGAGTTATTGTAAGACTACCTGAATCTAAGATAAAAAAATTAGGAGAAAGAGGTATTGAATGCATATTCTTAGGATATGCTGAGCATAGTAAAGATTATAAGTTTCTTATAACAGAACCTAATAGTTTTGTTGAGATCAATATTATAGTGTAAGCTAAAGATGCAATATTTTATGAAAATAGATTTTCCACTATACCAAAAGGTATTGGTTCTCAAGAGAATGATAAACCAACAGAAATTAAACAAAAGTGTAATGCTAATAATGAGTAAAATCAATTGAGAAGAAGTAAAAGAATAAGGACTAGAAAATCCTTTGGACAAGATTTTATAGTTTATTTAGTTGCAGGGACAAGAGACTCACAATCTAAACAAACTATGATCACACTTACTATAGAGTCTGATCCCTTCACCTATAAAGAGGCAATGAAGTCTCAAGATATTTCTTTTTAGAAAGAGGCCATTAGTGATGAAATTGACTCTATTATGGGTAATAAGACTTGGAAATTAGTTGATTTACCACCTGGCTCTAATCCTATAGGTTGTAAATGGATTTTCAAAAAGAAAAAGAAAGTTGATGGAATAATTGAAAGATTTAAAGGAAAACTATTAGCAAAAAGCTTTACATAAAAAGAAGGCTTTGATTATTTTGATACTTATGCACCTATTGCAATAATTGGTATTATTAGAGTCTTGATTGTTTTGGCTTCAATTTATCATTTTGAAATCCATCAAATGGATGTAAAAATAGCTTTCTTAAATGGAGAATTAGATGAGGGAATTTACATGAAACAACCAGAAAGGTTTGTTATGCCAAGACAAGAACATAAAGTTTGTAAACTAGTCAAGTTTTTATATGGTCTTAAACAAGCTCCGAAACAATGGCATGAAAAGTTTGATAAAGCAATTGTTTCGAATGGATTTAATATTCATGAATCTAATAAATGTGTATATAGTAGATTCAATGGAAATAAAAGTGTAATTATTTGTTTATATGTAGATGACATGTTAATTTTTGGTATTGATAGTGAGAGCATTAAACTCCCTAAATCATTATTGTCATCTAATTTTGATATGAAATACATGGGGCTTGTTGATGTGATTTTAGGGATTAAAATTGTAAAGAATGAGAATGACCTAGTGTTAACCCAATCACATTATATTGAGAAAATTTTAAAGAAGTTCAATTATTATGCTTGTAAGCATGTGTCAATACCTTTTGATTCAAACATAAGATTATACCCTAACACTGGAAGAGCAATATCTCAATTAGAATATACACGTGTTATTGGGTGTCTTATGTATGCGATGACTTGTACTAGGCCTGACATTGCTTTCGCTGTTGGAAAGTTGAGTAGATATATTAGTAATCCAAGCCAAGCTCATTGGCAAGCAGTGTACAGAATTCTAAAATATCTAAAGCATACAATGGATTATGGTATATACTACACTAGATATCCTTCAGTTTTAGAAGGATTTTCATATGCTAGTTGGATTACTGATTGAGATGATCATACTTCAACAAGTAATTGAACTTTTAATCTGGGTGGAGGAGCGATTTCATGGGGCTCAAAGAAGCAAACTTGTATAGTCAACTTATATAGCTTCTCTAAGTCGGATTGGGCAGGTTGCCCTTACACTAGGCATATTGCATTTATCTTGGAGAAAATTGTGTTTTTTACAACTCAAAGAAGCAACACGCTGTTGCCTATTTAGCACTAAAGCCCAATATTGATCGTTGGCCTCTGCTGCAGCAGAACTGGCTTGGGTTACCTATTTACTACACGATATCGGCATCACACTTCCTTAGACACCATTTCTACTTTACGACAACAAAAGTACCTTGCACATGACCAAGAATCCAATTTTCCACAGGCACACAAAAGACATCGAGATCGATGTTCATTTTATTCGTGATAAAGTCCAGTAAGGTAATATTCAAACCAAGCATATTCCAACCAAGCATTGCCGATGTCTTAACCAAACCATTGAGCAAACAAGCGTTCCTAACATTTCGCTACAAGCTCGGTGTGCATTGCATGACACGGTCTCACCTGAGGGGGGCAATAAGAATAATCAACAACGAACAGTTTCCAAAACAACACGTAAATCAAACGTGGCAATTTTCACAGCTTTGGCTAAAGGATTTGCACCAGATCAATTGATTCAAATCATGCAAAACTCACTGAAAGAAATCAAGGATGATTCTCACTGACTTTCCAAATGCTATTTCCTCAATTAGTGGCCATGAATCAAAATTGTTTATTAGACTTCATTTTGCTTTCCATCTTGTAAAGCACCACAACATGTATGTATATCATTGTACTGATTGCTTTTAAATACAAGGGGAAACAATATCTTTCAATCTTAAAATTCTACAATCCTCAACATTTTCAACCATCAGATATCCATTATAAAAAGATCGAATTGCTTGCCCTTCAAAAGGTGTACTGTTTAACATCACAATTATCTACGGTGTTCTAGTAGGTTTTCAATCATTAGAAAAATCATTAATTTTGCCAAATAAGAGTGGGTTTTGGTCAATTTTCCCTTCCTTAGAAGTATAAATGCCCCAGCTTCACATTTTTCTTTCAAAATTTAGGTATTTGCATTTTTTTTATGTCTTCTTAAAAATTTATAAAGTAGTAGATGAATGAAAAAAAAAACTATTTTTCCATTTACGTGAGCAGTTTAAACCCTAAACTACTTGTGTAAGCCTAAATGGATTTACCAATTAAACAATCAAGTATCCACATGTCTGCTCAATGATCAGAAAGAGCATGAAGACCATTTGATTTTGATCATGGTGTTCATATTTTCATTGTTATAACTTTTGGCAGTTTGAAAAAAAAAATCAGATGTTGGGCAAAGCTCAAATCAATTGTTCAGCCTGTACCTCTCAAAGATTCAAAATCAACTAGCCAGCCAAAAAAACTATCAGGCCCTGGGGCTCTTGGCACTTATTTGTGGAAAAGATTATAACTGTTAAATCTAAAGGATAAATTCTTATCTCCAATCCACGAGAATAATTCAAATTATTGGCTGATAATTAATATCTCCACGACCAATACTCGTACAGAGGAGTGGAATTATGGGCGGTCTAGGATGCCAAACTTTAAAAATAACCTTTATCTAGGTCAATTTTATTCTTTACCCCCTCAGTTGCATAGTTCTCACTTATTGCCTGCTGCGTTAATAAAGTTTGTTGTTTCCATATGCCTCCATCGAATGAAAATTCTAGTTTCACCATACGCAGTCACGAGAATACTCAGCAGATTTGAAAGAGCCATTACTTACTCGTATATATGCGTTGATGAAATGAGATTTGTTTTTCCCATACTGTTATAACTTAAAAAAAAAAGAGAGAGTTGCTGAGCATATATGTCATATGGTAACGTTAATAAAAGGTTTACTAAAACAAGTTTATTGTCATAAAACAGAAATATTGCGTTGAACTTCATAGGTCATTGCGTTCAAATGGAGCTGGTACCGGGACTTTGAATGAATGCAACATGTAAGTCAAGCACGTGAAATATAGAGCGGATACGGGGCTTTGAATGAATGCAACATGTAAGTCAATAACGTGAAAGAACTGTAATCTTAGTCAGAAGTATATGCTTTCATTTCGACATTGTCTTCTTGCCTCTTCACGATCTCCCTTTGGTTCAATTAAACAAATTACAAATAAATGCTTGTTAGTAGCTATTATGCCCCATCTCTGACCACCCCTCACCTTTCAATTTCAACCATTTTAATTTATTGTATCATAAAAGCATATGTGGTACATGTGTTTTCATCTTGGTGGGTCAAAATCGAGTGACTTTGCGATATGGACATATAAACATATCGTTCAAAAGGCTTTTCATGCAACTTGAATTTTGTTTATTTTTCCTTAGAATTTCTCTTTCAGATTACTGGAGGAGACTGACTTAGGGAAAAAGAAAAATAAGCACAGAAAAAATGATGAGTTTGGAATTAATGTGAGAAATTTCCTTGAAGTTGTGGTGTTAAGGTGCGTTTGAGATTGAGGTTGGGTAGCTATAGCTTTTAAGCTACAATACTAAAGTATTTGATAAACATAAGTTGTTGTAAGTTGGAAGCTATTATGATATGATTTTTTACTTATATGATAGAAAATCTATTACATCTTTAATAATTTTCTTAAAATTATTATTTAAAATTTATATTTACTACATATTAACTTTTGTTTTGTAATTACAGTTTTTTTTTCACAGCAACTATAACTTAAAAAGTATAGCACCTCCATTCCAAACGCACCCTTAATGTGTTATTTCAAAATGCAAGTTGACTGAATGCAACATGCATATGTAAATCTAATTCAGTGGCATAAAAAAGTTAAAATCTTATTAACAAGCATCACTATTAAAAGGAAAATTGTAAATTGTTAAGAGTCCTCACACGGACCATTTTTTAAAAATCTCTACTATACTGCATAATTTATTTACGAGCCTCATATTTCAATTAATTCATTTATTTCTAAAATTATCCTTTCCGTAAATTTAAAAAAAATTAACAATAAAAGTATTTTTACCCTCTCTCATCCGCTCTCTCGGCATCATAATTAAACTTAGTCTATCACCACCACCAATTAATATATATTTTACACTGAGGATGATAAAGACATACAAGTATCTTCAAATGATCACAATAAAATTTTGCACTCCTAGATATTATAAAGGACTACAAAACATGAGAACCTCCAAAGATGTAAAGAATGGTGGAATAATACAGGAAAAGGACAGCCCCACGAAGAAATTCCGAATTGCCCAAGGTCCGAAATTACCAAATAAAAAATTTTCCATACATGAAAAGAAAATGTAGCCAGAGAACAAGCTTCCAAAGTGTTATGTATATTATAATTAGTTAATAGAATTAGTTAGTTCATGCTGACATGGCAGCTGAGTCAGCTGGAGTTTGTTATAGAAGTTGTTATTAGTGAGCTGTGTATGTGATGTGTAGAATGTTCCAATCACATATAAAAAGCTTGTGATTTCCGGATTCATTAAGAATAATAAAACTAGAATATTCAGTTTACAAGAGTTTTCTTTCTTCACATTTTCCCGAGAATCAAACAACTTTACAGTCTCATACAAAACTCAATTAAAGTAAGAGACAATTTTCCATCTTTATCAAGTTGCCAAACAATAAAATCCATTGCGGGTTCTATTGACAAAACTATGTCCTTGATTTCACTTGCATGGTCTGAGAATGCATCAGCAAAAGAAATAGGAAAGTTGGAACAGATATTTTTATCATTGACAACCGGGGGGAAGAGAAAGAGTGCAAAGACAAAAGAAACAAATAAAAGTAACATTTATTTTAATTTGTTATTAAGGGTAATTTTGGAAATAAATGGATAAATTAGAAAGTGGGGATGAATGAAATAGCTTGAAGAGATCAACTATCACCTCTCATGGTTATTCAGCCTTATTTTCACCTGCATCATTGCGGATGATCCATCATTTGAAACTACAAAAATAAATTCACTTTCGTTAAATCTAGTCTAAGCTGGGCATATATCTTCTCTACCTGCTCAAAACTAAATTTTAATATAGTTTCAGATAAGCTGTTTCATCATTTTCTCTGTTGCTAATTGCTCAACCTCTCTAATTTTCTTTTCTTATTTTTCTCTTGTTAAAAGCATGCAAACTGTATCCAGAAAGCAATTTCAGCAATCGGCCATGGAAGCAAAGCAACCTCTTCAAACTTGCTGGCTTTGTATGTTTTTAGGCTCTGAAATTGATGTTATCGGCAATGATTGCAAATTAACGAATTAATATGAATTTAGTGTATATTTTAATTAATTCTATCGAATATCATTTTACTTGAAATTTTTTCGTGTACGTGATAATTTGTTTATATATGTGCGCGTACCACTGGTGTATGTTTGATGAGTAATGATATAAATAAGTGTATATAAAATGATATGACATGAATAAATTAATTAGTTGTATAAAACTATCATAAAACTACATATCAGGGGAAAAAAAAATATAACAACCTCTTTCAAAGTAAATGCAATAGTTTTCGTTTTTACACGTGCGTTTAAATGCTCCTTCGACAATTTCCATTTCAAAGCTTGAACTTTTCCAATTCCGCGTACAATTAATTCGAAGCTTGACTTCTGATTTTCCTTCCTTCTCAGTGATTCTATAAAAGGATAAGTAGTTTAATTGTTTTGGCTGTAACCAAATACTTTCTCCACTTCTTATTGGAATAATAATTATGTCGAGGTGCCATGGAAGAATAAAAGCGGCTGTCTCCACTTCGCTTATTGCCTATATAGTTTGGTCCGTTTGTTCATGTACCATGCTTATAGAAGCCAGAATTCAAAATTTCTCAGATATCCAAGGTGCAAGTCAATCTTCGCAACTTGAATTAATTTCTTGTAAATACTAATCACCAATTAATCATTTATATAGTAATTTTATTTATTAATTCGACTGTGCTTCGAACTTCTAATTATATACGACAGGAAGTTTAGTTCATCAAGGTAAGAAAGAAGGATTAGACCATCGGAGACGAATGAGAGAAGCTCCTAAACCACGTTCTCCTCCGAAACCGAATTATGGCCACCGACAGCAGGCGCCTAATCGGCCGCCTCAGTTCAAAAAGTTTTAATTTAATTTAAGATATTTTATTTTTACTGTAGCAAACACTGCATATATATATATATATAAAGAGAGAGGGTGGTTCCTTGACTTTATTAAAGTTAAAAATTAATTCTTGATTAGAAAACTACTCATGTGTGCGTGGATATTGTTGAAAAGTCAGCACCGAATTTGGTGCTTGACTTTGGTGCTAGCAATTTGAAGACTTTTGGTAGCAAATTGAAGAAAATGGAAACAATAGCCCACAACTTTTGACACTTGAGATTGACAAAAGTTGATTGACAAATTGAAGCCACAATTTAAGGGCTGAAATTGTTGATTTTCTTGACCATTATTTTGCTATAAATAGAAGTGCAAATCAAGAGCTGGAGCATCCCAAAAATATTTGAGAGAAGCATTTCAAAGCTTAGAGCAATTCAAGTGAATTGTTGAGAGAGAGCAATCGGAGAGTGTGAGCAATTGAGAGGCATTTCCTTTCAAGTGTATGTGAGAGTACTGGGTGTATTTGGGTTCTGGAAAGTGAGATTTGTTACTCAAATATTATAATCAAATAATTGTTATTAATACAATTATTTTTCTCTTGCTTGCTCCCGGACGTAGGCATAATTGCCGAACCACGTTAAATTGCTGTGTCTTTTATTTTTCTGTAATTATTTGGTGCACTTGTTTTTGTATTCCGCGCACAACAATTGGTATCAGAGCCTAAGGTTCGTACTTGGGGAATACTGTACTATTTACAAATATGGTCTTTATAAATACAATCATTCGAAATACGGTGAAGATGCCATTTATACTTGGGAGGGAGACAATCTATTGTAAGTAGTGTGTATTTTTGCATGTCTAGGAAAGTTAATCAACAAGACGATAAGAGTCTAAGTCTGGGTTTGAAGTGGGATCGTTGTGACCTCTTCATTCTCTTGGAAACTTTCCTGGTGCATTTATTTACACGAAATAAACATCATAGAGATTGTTTTTCATGTAGGAATAGTTCGTTGAGAAAATGGTAGACGGAGAAACTTCGAAGTGGAGAGATCTACCCAGACTATTCCGGGAGATAATTCAGGTGGAAGAAGGGAATTGTCAAATCGCCTTTCAGCACCTATTGTTGGAGGCCAGAAGATCGATGTTGAAAAGTTTGACCGGAAAATCAACTTCGGCATGTGGAGACGCGAAGTTATGGATGCCCTTATTCAAATTGATCTCGACATTGTTCTAAAAAATAAAAGACACTTGTATGACGAAAAAACTTGGGATCGCATGAATGAAAAAGCCTGTGGTCAAATCAGATCTTGCTTAACCAAGGAAGTGAAATACCTGGTGAAAGATGAGGAGTGTGCGATGACTCTGTGGCGTACATTAGAAGAAAAGTACTTGCTAAAA
This sequence comes from Luvunga scandens, assembly GCA_030449905.1. Classification (NCBI taxonomy): domain Eukaryota; kingdom Viridiplantae; phylum Streptophyta; class Magnoliopsida; order Sapindales; family Rutaceae; genus Luvunga; species Luvunga scandens. The sequence continues at coordinate 20,488 of JASUUG010000796.1, read as the reverse complement.
AGTCCTGAAAATCGCCTCCATGCAATGAGCCAGGTATATGGCTTTCGAATGAAGCCTGGGGTGTCAATGCATGACCATGTCTCAAGATTTGAAAAGTTACTTGCTGATTTAAAGAATCTTGATGAAGATATAAAGGATGAAGTCAAGGCTATGATTCTGCTGCACTCACTTCCAGAAGAATATAGCCATTTTGTGACTACCTTGTTATATGGGAAAAGCGTGATTGTTTTTAAAGATGTCTGTACAGCATTGACCAATTTGGAAATTCGGAATAATGATAAACATTCCGAAAGAACATCGTCTGAAGCTTTGTTAGCCAAAGGAAGGGCGATGGAGAAAAAGAAAAAGCATGGTGGAAAGAACTCTCGGTCTAAGTCAAGAAGCAGAAATATAGCTCGAGATGAGTGTGCCTTTTGTCATGAAAAGGGCCATTGGAGGAAAGATTGTCCGAAGGCTCAGAAGAAAGATGGGAAGAAACCAGTAGCAGCGAACATGGCATACAAAGATGAAAACTCTGATTATTCACTAAGTATTTCACCTACAGCGTATGTGGCTAGTTCGGATGAGTGGATACTTGATACCGGAGCAACCTATCATTTATGTCCTGTAAAGGAATGGTTTACGGATTTTCGTAATTTAGAATCCGGTGCAGTTGTGATGGGAAATGATCAACCTTGTCGCACAATGGGGATAGGGACAATTCGGCTAAAGATGTTTGATGGAATGATCAGAGAGTTAAAAGAGGTTAGATATGTTCCAGCTCTAAAGAAAAATCTAATTTCTGTGGGTGCTCTAGAAGCTAAAGGCTACAAAGTTACCATTGAAGATGGCAAAATAAAGTTCACATATGGAGCTATGGTGATTTTGCAAGGAGTCCGGCGTCATAATTTGTACTATTTAAAGGGAGGTACAACTAATGAAGCTAATGTTGCTGAGGCGCATAGTGACACCATCAAGCTATGGCATGCACGACTGGGACATGCTGGAGAGAAGTCTTTGCAGACTCTGATGAGGCATGGACTTTTAAAAGGTACCAAAACCTGTAAATTAAATTTCTGTGAGCATTGTGTAGTAGGCAAGAAAACAAGGGTCAAGTTTGGTACGGCTAATCACGATACTCGTGAGATCCTTGAATATGTTCACAGTGATGTATGGGGACCAACCAAGACTGCATCAATTGGTGGAAGCCATTATTTTGTTTCATTTGTTGATGATTTCTCTAGACGTGTGTGGGTGTACACCATGCGAGCAAAGGATGAGGTTCTAGAGATTTTCGTGAAATAGAAGAAACTGGTGGAGACTCAAACTGGCAGAAAGATCAAAGTATTACGATTTGATAATAGGGGTGAATATACTTCTGATCCATTCTTACAAGTATGCCAGAGTGAGGGTATAAAAAGACATTTCACGGTGAAACATACTCCACAACAGAACGGTATGGCTGAGCATATGAACCGTACTTTGTTGGAGAAAGTACGGTGTATGTTATCTAATATTGGTTTAGATAAAAAGTTTTGGGCTGAGGCTGTAAGCTACACAAGTCACTTAATAAACCGGTTGCCTTCTGCTGCAATTAGAGGCAAAACTCCTATGGAAATGTGGTCTGAAAAGCATGCACAAGACTATAATTCCATTCGTGTGTTTGGGTGTCTAGCTTATTATCATGTAAAGAATGATAAGCTCGATCCTCGTGTAAAGAAAGCTATCTTTGTAGGATTCAAAAGTGGAGTTAAAGGTTACAAGCTTTGGGATCTCGAAGATAAAAAGTTTGTGTATAGTAGAGATGTTACTTTTGATGAAGCTTCTATGTTGAAGGCTTCAAGTTCTCAGCAGGTAGAGAACACGACCAAAGAAGTATTACAGTGGGTGGAGTTTGATGCAACTCCATATGTACTAGTTAGTTCTACATCAGAGAAGAGTTCAACTTTAGAGGTGACCCCTAAAGTTTAAGAAGAAGTTGTTTCTGTTGATGTCCCACAAGAGGAGGAAATAACCGAAGAAGATGTAGAAGATGAAAATGAGTCTATAGCAATAAAAAGGCAAAAAAAAGTGATAAAGAAACCCAGGTGGCTTACTAAAGATATGGCGGTAGCCTATGCAATTCTAGTTATTGATGATGACATCTCCAACACTTTTGGTGAAGCATTACGCAGTAGTAAAAGTGATCAATGGAAGTTAGCCATGGAGGAAGAGATAGAGTCTCTTCATCAAAATCAGACTTGGGAACTTGTGGAGTTACTTAAGGGAAAAAGGGCTATTGGCAATAAATGGGTCTACACTAAGAAGCAAGGACCTCTAAATCAATCAACTCTTCGATACAAGGCAAGACTTATGGCAAAAGGTTATGCTCAGAAGGAAGGTATTGATTATAATAAAGTATTCTCTCTAGTTGTGAAACATACTTCCATTCGTATCCTACTTGCCTGGTAGCTGAATATGAGTTAGAGTTGGCTCAATTAGATGTGAAGACGGCATTCTTACATGGAGATTTGGAGGAAGAAATTTATATGACTCAGCCTAGCGGTTTCAAAGTTGCTGGAAAGGAGAATCATGTGTGTAGATTGATTAAATCTTTGTACGGATTAAAACAATCACCAAAGCAGTGGTACAAGAGGTTTGATCAATTCATACAAGGGCAGAAATTCATCAGAAGTGAACATGATCATTGTGTTTACTTTAAAAGACTACAAGATGGAGCTTTTATCTATTTGTTACTCTATGTCGACGATATGCTTATAGCTTCAAAGAATAGAGGTGAGATTGAGATATTAAAGTAGCAATTGGCTTCTAAGTTCGAGATGAAAGACTTGGGTGATGCACAGAGAATACTTGGGATGGAGATACATAGAGACAAGAAGAATAGAAGCGTGTGGTTAACTCAAAGGTTTTATTTGAGGAAGGTGCTAGAGAAGTTTGGCATGGATGACAAAACTAAATCGGTTTGTACTCCTCTAGCTCCTCATTTTAAATTAAGCTCTTCTTCATGTCCTTCTTCCCAAGAGGAGCGAGACTACATGGCTCGTGTTCCATATGCAAGTGCTGTGGGTAGTTTTATGTATGCTATGGTGTGCACAAGGCCCGATATTTCTCAAGCTGTTAGTATGGTTAGCAAATATATGCATAATCCGCGTAAAGACCATTGGCTTGCGGTGAAGTGGATTCTTCGATATTTGTATGGGACAGTTGATGTTGGGTTATTGTATAAAAAGGATTGTGGTCAACAATGTGTCGGGTATTGTGATTCTGATTTCGCTGGAGACCTAGATAAGCGAAGATCAACAACGGGCTATGTATTCACATTAGGTGGAAGTCCAATCAGCTGGAGGTCAATTCTACAATCGACAATTGCTCTATCCACTACGGAAGCAGAGCATATGGCAGCAACTGAGGCTGTAAAGGAAGCTATTTGGTTGAAAGGCTTGTTATGTGATTTGGGAGTAATCTAGGAGAACATTAAGGTGTTATGTGACAATCAAAGTGCAATATTCCTTGCGAAGAATCAAACATATCATGCTCGGACAAAACACATAGATGTGAAATATCATTATGTCAGAGAGATTATTGAAGGCGGTGATGTGTTACTGAAAACGGTCAATAATAAGGATAACCCATCAGATATGTTGACGAAGGTGATTTTTGGAATTAAGTTTCAACATTGCTTGAAACTAATTCAAATTCTTCGAATGTGTTGAGTTTGGAGAATTTTGAACTACGGTTGGCTTGATCTCGAATTTTGGATGTGGCGGCAATCAAAAGATGCAGATCACTTTGGAGATGATGGTTCGTTGATAGTTGGCTCGATTTTGACAAATCTTCACCGAGGTGGAGAATTGTTGAAAAGTCAAAAGGCCACATGATTTGGTGCTTGACTTTGGTGCTAGCAATTTGAAGACTTTTGGTAGCATAAACCAAAAAACAATGACCAAGGTTGACACTTGAGCCGACAAAAGCATTTGTCAAATGAATTTAGTAAGTGAAATTGTTGATTTTCTTCCATCATTTTGCCTATAAATAGAGAAGCCAAATTCATTTGTAGAGTATCCCAAAAATATTTGTGAGAAGCATTTCAAAGTTCAGAGCAATTCAAGTGAATTGTTGAGAGAGAGCAATCGGAGAGTGTGAGCAATTGATAGGCATTTCTTTTCAAGTGTATGTGAGAGTACTGGGTGTATTTGGATTTTGGAGAGTGAGATTTATTACTCAAATATTGTACTCAAATAATTGTTAGTAATACAATTATTTTTCTCTTGCTCCTGTGGACGTAGGCATAATTGCCGAACCACGTTAAATTCCTGTGTCTTTTATTTTTCTGTAATTATTTAGTGTACTTATTTCTGCATTCCGCGCACAACAGAGAATACTCAACATATTTGAAAGAGCCATTGCTTACTAGTATGTATGCGTTGATGGAATGAGATTTGTTACTTCCATATTATTATAACTTTTTTTAAAAAAAAAAAAAAAAGAATTGCAGAGCATACATATTATATGGTAACATTAATGAATGGTTTATTGAAACATGTTTACTGTCATAAAACTGAAATATTGGATAGTACTTCATAGGTCATTAATTGCGTTTAATGGAGCTGGTACTGGGACTTTGAATGAATGCAACATGTAAGTCAAGAACGTGAAAGAATTGTAATCTTACTCATGAAGTGTATGCTTTTATTTCGACCTCGTCTTCTTGCTTCTTCACAATCTCACTGTGGTTTAAGTGAACAAATTACAAATAAATGCTTGTTGCTAGCTATTATTATGTCCCATCTCTGAACAGTCCCCACCGTGCAATTTCTACTATTTTAATTTATTGCATCATGAAAGAATGTGTGGGATCATGCATGTGTTTTCTTCTTGGTGGGTCTCAGCCGTGTGACTTGATGAGGATATGGACATATATACATATCATTCAAAACGCTTTTCATTCAACTTGAACTTTTGTTTCTTTTTGTTTAGAATTTCTCTTTCATATTACTGAAGGAGACAGATAGAGGGAAAAGGAAAGCAAAAAAAAAGAAAAAAAAAAAAGAAAAACAAGCTGAGAAAAAAATGATGAGTTTGGGATTAATGCGAGAAATTTCCTAGAAGTTGTGGTGTTATTGTGTTATATATTTCAAAATGCAAGTTGATTGAATGCAACTTTCAAATGTAAATTTAAGTTAACAGTGTGGAAAAACTAAAATCTTACAACCTATTTATTAGCATCACTATTAAAGGAGAATTGTCGAATGAAAAGACCACACAGACCATTTTTTTTAAATTCTATAATATATTACATAATTTATCTTATCAACCCCACTTTCTAATTAATTCATTTAGTTTTAGAATTATCCTCTTTATAAATTTAAAAAATAATTAACAGTAAATGTATTTTTGCCTCTCTTATCTGCTCTCTCAGTATCATAATTGGACTTAGTTTATCACCACTACCAGTATGTATCTTACACAGAGGATGGTAAAGAATCACATTAAAATTTTTGACTTCTAGATATTATAAATGACTACAAAACATGAGTACCTCCAAAGATGTAAAGAATGGTGGAATAATGCCGGATAAAGGACAGCCCCACGAAGAACTTCCAAATTGCCCAAGGTCCAAATACAAGTTCCAGACAAGAAAAGAAAACTAGCTAGAAAACAAGCTTCCAAAATATCAGAGCTCCGTGAACAGCAATCAAGAAGAAAGTGAGAGTATGCCAAAGCAAGAGACAATTTTCCATCTTTAGAAAGTTGCCAAACAATAAAATCCATTGCAGGTTCTATGGACAAAACCATATCCTTGATTTCACTTGCACGGTCTGGGGAAGAAGTAGGAAATTGGAACCAGAGGGAAGAGAAAAAGTGCAGAGACAAAAGAGACAAATAAAAAGAATATTTATTTTAATTATTTTTAATTTGTTAATAAGAGCATTCATATCTAAAAATAAATGAGATAAATTGAAAAGTGGGGTTAGTGAAATAAATTGAAGAGATCAATATTACCTCTATTGATTTTATCCTTGCAAGCCTAAGATAGGATTTTGGGCCCTATTTAAAGAAAATCTTGGCAACCAATTAACAAGTGGTGATATTAAACTCCTCCATTTTATCCTGCTAGACTCCATTTCTTAATCAAGCCCTTAAAAAAATTAAAAATAAATTATCTTTGTCAGTACACCCCATGTAATTCTAAATTTATCCTTATTTTCACCTGCATCATTGCATATGACCCATCATTTGAAACTAAATTACAAAAATCAATTCGTTTCTGTCAAATCTGGTCCAAGCTCCGCATATTTGTCTTTTATGCTGTTTCAACAGTATAAGCGAAGCTGTAAGGGAAAACATCTTGCTGGACGTGGAAACGCATAATTGCTCAATCTCTTTAATTTCTTTTCTTATTTTCACTTGTTAAAAGCATGCTAAATGTATCCAAAAAGCAATTTCAGCAATCGGCCATGGAAGCAAAGCAACCTTTCCAAACTTGCTGGCTGTTTAAGTTTGAGGCTCTGAAATTGATGTTACTCGCAAGAGCCTCTCTTTTTTTAAAAAAAAATTATTGGCTAGAGATTTGATCTAATTAATTCCAAATTCCCTGAATCATTTTCTTTTAAAAATAAACAAATAAGCCTCAAATGATGCTTGATTTATTCTTGTTCTTCCCACTATCATTGCTAAGGTCAAACTCAAACCTTAATTTGTAAAAATTGATGCCTGATTTGGATGAGTCTATTATTGTCTCTTCAATTATTAATAAACTTCCTCCCTCTTGGAAAGACTATAAGAAAAGTCTTAAATATAGGAAAGAGGAAATTAGCCTAGAAGGCTTAGGCCAAAGTCTTCGTATTGAAGAAGAACCCAAGCTTCATAGTCCTGAGGACCAGGCTATTGTGTCCTCTAGAATTAATGTTGTGGAGGAGAGAAAGGAGTTTAAGCATTCTAATCACCCTAAGAATAACCAAAAGAAAAGTTTAATTCCAAAGAAAATCAAAACAACAAGAAGAAAAAGAAGGGTACATGCCACCACTGCGGGAAGCCTGGCCACTTCAAAAGAGATTGTCGACTTCTTAAGAAACAAAAGGAAGTTTCAAATACAAATTTTGTGGCCATGATATATGAGATTAATGTTCTCGAAGATGATAATGCATGGTGGATAGATTCTAGTGTAACCAAGCATGTATGCAAGGATCGTAGTCTTTTCAAAACTTATAAAGCAATGGATGATGGAAGTGTTCTTTACATGGAAAATTCCTCTACTGCAATAATTAAAGGAAAAGGCAATGTGCAACTAGAGTTTACTTCTTGGAAAAACCTTAACTCTTACTTGATGTTTATCATGTTCCCGAAGTTAGGAAAATCTTGTATCCAGTAGCCTTCTTAATAAATTTGGCTTCAAACTTGTTTTTGAGTCAAACAAATTTATATTATCTAAGGGTGGTATCTTTGTTGGGAAAGGATACATGTATGAGAGAATGTTTAAACTCAATATCAATAATATGAATGCTTGCTTCAAGTCTTATATGGTTTTTTTGACTCATTATCTTTGTGGCATAATCTTTTAGGACATGTGAATATTAGAAGATTGAATGATATGGCTAATTTAGAATTAATTCCCAAGCATGAAAACGATATGCATGAAAAACGTAAAATATGTGCCAAACTAAAATCACAAGAACTCCTTTTCCAAAAATTGAAAAAACATCTTCTTTGTTGCATTTAATTTATAGTGATGTATGTGATATGCATAATAATCCTACTAAAGGTGGTAAAATATACTTTGTAACATTTATTGATGATTTTTCCAAATATTGCTATGTTTATTTATTACATTCTAAAGATCAAGTATTAGATAAATTTAAAACTTATAAAAATGAAGTTGAGAATTTTTGTGACATTAAAATTCAATGCCTTAGAAGTGAAAAAGGAGGTGAATATGTATTTCTTGAATATTGCGAATCTGTTGGCATTGTGCATGAAACTAGCACTGCATATACACCACAACAAAATGGCATAGCTGAAAGGAAAAATAAGACATTAATAGAAATGGTTAATGCTATGCTTTTTAATGCTGGGCTTGGTAAAAGTTTTTGGGGTGAAGCTATTTTAACTGCATATCATATCTTAAATATAGTACCTAATAAGAAAAGAAAAGTGACTCCTTATGAATTATGGAAAAAGAGAAACCCTAATCTTTTTTATCTAAGAGTTTGGGGTTGTCGAGCTATTGTAAGACTACCTGAACCTAAAATAAAGAAATTAGGAGAAAGAGGCATTGAATGCATATTCTTAGGATATGCTGAGCATAGTAAAGATTATAAGTTTCTTGTAATAGAATCTAATAGCTTTGTTGAGATCAATACTATAGTGGAATCTAAAGATGCAATATTTTATGAAAATAGATTTTCCACTATACCAAAAGGTATTGGTTCTCAAGAGAATGATAAACCAATAGAAATTAAACAAAAGCGTAATGCTAATAATGAGTAAAATCAATTGAGAAGAAGTAAAAGAATAAGGACTAGAAAATCCTTTGGACAAGATTTTATAGTCTATTTAGTTGAAGGACAAGAGACTCACAATCTAAAAAAACCATGATCACACGTACTATAAAGTCTGATCCCTTCACCTATAAAGAGGCAATGAGACAAAAAAAAAAAAGAAAAGTCATTTATATCAAATAATTCTTACCATTGGTAGTCGAAGGAGGATCCAAGCCTAATTTTGATAACCGCAAACTCTCATAGTAAAGCTCTTTAGCAAAACTCCCCTCCATCTGCAAAACCAAAAGCAGCAACAACAACAACAATAATAAAATAAATTATAAAATAAAATCCAATTTCTAACAACAATTATTTATTGATCATCACTAGCTCACAAAACTCGAACGCAAGCACACAGTCTCATACAATTGACTAGGCATTTGCCTTTCTGTTACCCAGAAAAAAGTTTATTGAATATAAAATTTCATATAAAAGTTTATTGAGTTGTATGATTACTTTTATGCTGAATCCCGTAAATTGCTTTGACAGTTCTAGTCCATTAAAGAAGAACTCTCTAATCTTTCAATGCCTGACCTATAAATAAAAATCACAAACGCGTTATTGGGGAGTAGGCACAAACCGGTTTGGGTCGGGGTTTGTTCAAACCGAAAGAGACCGGTTTGACCGGCTGTACTTGAACCCAAGCGGCGAGCTTCGTAACAAATCGAACCGCATTGAAATTGGAAAATCCCGGTTCATTTCGGCTGGGTTACATGATTGCATCAGATCAGGTTTAGTCTAGACAGAGGGGAAAAAAAAATCAAGGTGCTCACAAACCAATTGAAATATTTGTTCATAACATTTTACAAACAATCAGTTAAGAAATCAAACTTAAGAAGACCTAAAACCATGGCTCAATTTCCAGAAACTGAAAATACAGAGCCACAACTTCAAAAGTAAATTAATCATAGCCGGCGACTAGAAGTAATACACGACGCCAAGGAAGATGGATGGCGGCCTAAAGTTATATTGGAGTTCTTCCTTTAGGTAGCATTTGTTTTTTGCCTAAAATTCGAATAGATCTTAATTTAGCTGAAGTGTTAGAGGAAAGTGGCTCTACTAGTTGAAGCCTTCGAAACAGTCATCCAAGTACCTAAATTTGACGCACACGTCAGGCATTCCTCAGCAACCTTTGCTCCTGCAAGACCAATGCAAGATTGTAGCTGACGTTGATAGCTCTGGTAAACAAGAAAAATCAATTCTAGGACCTTTCTCGTATATTTATTAAAAATGCTAAACTCTTGTGTGACTCAGTATGTTCTTTTGAATGCAGGCGAGGGCCATGGAAGTTAGCCATGTTTTAAGAGTAAGCTGCTTCGCAAACATACAAGAAAATCAACTGGATGGAGCAATGGTGAAAAGGAAGATAGGACTACAAATACAATTGCTGGTTCTTCTAAGTGGTTAAAGTGAAGAGTGTCTATTTCAGTAGTGTAATAATAGTAGAAAATATGGTGTCTAGTTTCTTCAACAGGATGCTATAAATCTATCCTTTGTTGTTGCTTTAGCGGGGAGCCTTATCTGCAACCCATGATAATTTATTAAGGAGTGTCTGTTGTTATGTACTAATGGTTATAAATTAACTTAGTTTATGCCTGACTAATAACAATTCGCACTTCTCTATTGACGAATCGATGCATCCTAAGTGACCGGAGTTGCCGAGTCCAACTCTTAAGAGTAACCAATAAGAATATCAACATTCAGTTTCAAGATGCAGATGGGATACTTGAGAACAAGAGGCAAATTGGACTCAGAATGAAATGATTCTTGGCTATAGTCAATTCACCATCAATGTTCTCAATAGGAAAAATCAATCATTCTGTTCATTTGCTCTCTTCGTCTTTATTAATTATGCCTACATTTTCCACATTTAATGAGTTGATTTGGAAATGCAAGTATACTACTGTCTTTTAAATATCCTTCACACAAATATAATCTCAGTTCCAGTTTTTTTGGCAAGACCACAATTACAGATTATGGAATGGAACAATAGTTTATTCAAATAATGAGATCCTACAAAATATACTGCCTTACTGTAGGCAGATTACAACATTTCCATGCCGGTGCAAACTATCATTTCCCAATCTCATTACACAATGACACCGACTACTTTTGAACTTCTAAATGTACTTGAATTGTAGGGGTTTCAAGAATAATTGATTCAAGCTCTCCAAAGCGATTCTCTAGGGGACTGCAGTCTGAACTTTGATTTTGCAAACCTGTTACATTGGAGCCAGCTTCAGCATGCTCACTCTGTTCCACTTCTTTCTTCATCAATATATCATCATGAAACAACTTAAGGGCATCTGTTGTTGAAAGAGAATGATCAGATTCATACAAGTTCTGCAAGTTGTTCCTTTTCTCTCGTGTTTCAATCAACATCTCTTTCAGCTCATTGGGAAGGCAAACCAGAGCACTTCAAGAAGGAAAAACCAAAATCTAATTAAACAAATTATGCAAACATGTATATATCTCTCATGAACTCAAGAAATTCAAATATTTTTTGCAAAGCTACATATAATTTTTTTCATTTTCTTATTAGCATACCTGGTAACACCTCTAACAAGACCCCAATTGTATCCAGAATGAAATGACACCTTAAAGCCGATATTAAATCCCTCTTGTGCAGTCCCTGCTAAAAGTCCATCACGATATCCAATCTAGAGTTTATCAAGAATGACATTAGCGTAGGTTCAGAAAGTATCATACATTTGCACACAGGAAAAATATGAAAACAAAATTAACATACAGTGTGGAATTGATCACGTCTCCTCTGCCACTCTCTGTCTAAATCAGTCTCTACATCAAACTCCTCATCAGATCCACCCCGCAGAGATCCATCATCACCATCCAGCAAATCACATCCATCACAACCTGAAACTAAACAATGCATTGCATGCGTTGCTCTACAAAGGAACTTTTCCATCCCAACATGCACGCAGAGATATCTTTTTTAACATTAACGTGCAATTTAATCTACACCTAACATTCTGTGCTTAAACATAAGAAAATTGGACGCATTCCAATTTTCTAGAGAATTAAACCGTTTTCTCCTAGTTCACATCCGAATTCAGAAGATGCATACTCAGCTAATAAACTTATCAAAAGGCATTTCACATACAACTTTAATTTTGGAAAGCAAAACAAAAAAGTCATTTATATCAAATAATATCGTTTATATCAAATAATTCTTACGATTGGTAGTCGAAGGAGGATCCAATTCTAATTTTGACAACTGCAAACTTTCAGAGTAAAGCTCATTAGTAAAACTGCCCTCCATCTACAAAACCAAAAGCAACAACAACAATAGTAATAAATTATAAAATAAAATCCAATTTCTAACAACAATTATTTATTGATCATCACTAGCTCACAAAACTCAAACACAGATACACAGTCTCATACACTTGACAAGGTATTTGCCTCTCTGTTGCCCAGAACAAAGTTTATTGAATATAAAATTTCATATAAAAAATTAATGGAGTTGTGTGATTACTTTTTTGCTGAATCCCATAAATTGCTTTGCCGGTTCTAGTCCATCAAAGAAGAACTCTCTAGTCTTCCATGCGTGACCTATAAATAAAAATCATAAACGCGTTATTGGGGCAACTAGGAGTTGGCAGTTGGCACGACAGGTTTGGGTCGGTGTTTGTCCAACCGATCCAGACCGGTTGTACTATAAACCCAACCGTGCGAGCTTCGTAACAAATCGAACCGCATCGAGTTGGAAAATTCCAGTTCGTTTCGGCTGGGTTACATGATTACATCAGATCAGGTTTAGACTAGAAACAGGGGGGAAAAAAATTGAAGGTGCTCACAAACCAATTGAATTAGTTGTTCATAACATTTTATAAACAATCAATTAAGAAATCAAACCTAAGAAGACCTAAAATCATGTCTCAATTTCTAGAAATTGGAAATACAAAGCCACAACCTCAAAAGTAAATCAATCACAGCCTTGCTACTTGAAGAAGTGACACACGGGGCCAATCATGTTTGTTATCATAGGCATCAGGGAACCCATACTCAGTCGGTAGTGTTTCATCCTCCGGACCGATCAGGGCTAATATTTCCTCCTTGTAATTCAATTCACGAAGCTCTGCGTCAGTAGGCTTCTGACCTTCAAACAAATTCTCCTCATCCTCTATATAATCTTTGATTTCCTCCAGTTTCTTTTGCACCCTCTTTGTCAAGTATTTTTGTCTCGAAACTTCTCTTAAATTTTCAATTCCATCATCTTTTCTTGATCTCCGCATTTGGTCATCTTCCTCCTTCCGCGTCAACTTGGGCTCTGTTAATTTCCGTGTTGCTGCGGTATCGCGTTCTCTGATACGTCGCTCGAATTCCTCCTTTCTTCTTTGATCCAGCAATCTTTCTGCCTCTGAATCCGAACCATCATCCTCCTCCCCTTGGGAAATCCGTCTCCTAACCACCCGTTTCTCTTCTTCCACACTTGCAATCCTCTCATCATCATCATCTTCACGTCCTGTCCTCTTTCTAAACCGTTTCTTATTTGTATTAGCAGTGATCCTGATAACATCATCATCAGCATCATCATGAGCGGCGTCCAAAATAGTGCAAGTCGTCTGCTTCTTCACCAAAAGAGCAGCTTCAGTGTCCTGTTTCTGATAAATATTTAAACCACATTCTTTACGGGAACTCTAGCAAAAGTTTCTTGAGCAAATGCACGTGTTTCAGTTGATGAAGAAAATTCAAACTCCTGAAGCTTGGTTTCCAAGTCAGCCGGGGACAAGGCTTGCTTGGATAGTCCAATAACATATTGACGATGGCGGGCTGAGAATATCCGAGCAGTGATATTAACTTATCGGATACCCACGTCTTCAGATTATCCTCACTCTCCATTGATATCGGACGTTTACAAATTGTTGTAGAAAATCAAACTGAAAGGAAGTAAAACATAAGCAAAAAGAAGACACACATCTATCAGAGAATAAAGCACTAAGATTATCCGTAATTCTCTCTCTCTAACTCTCTCACTCTAGTGTTTGTAATTGTCACACAAAGATCGTACAGAAACACCCTTTAGATAGGCTTATAATCCAAAACTCAAAAGGAATCCTAATTCGTAAACAACACGGAAATCGGAAATTACTGTCGTACGCGTCTTTTAGCCTTCTAACGACATGGCGTGCATTCATATAAAACAGCAACGACTTGTCATACATATTGCTTTACTAAAATCTCTTTTTCCCTTTGTCATAAATATAAAGTGAGTGCTCATTCTTTCTGAGTGTCTTCCTGGGATCTATATAATATAAAGCGAGGTTAAAAAAGCAAACATACTTATAAACTATTTATATATATGGTCACTAGTGGCACGACGACGGTATCGGGAAGGAAACAAATATAATGAAGTTCTAATATTTGTTTATCTGTGTTCTCTTAAAGTTTAGGACAGATAAAGTCAAGGTTTCTAGTGATTGATATTTCCAAAGTATATAATTAATCATGATGAGCAGCAATATTTTGTCCGATTTCATCTAAAGATTGATTGCAAATCGTGCATTGTGAAACTATTTTACCGATGTCTTGAAAACTACTCTCAAGCCAATGCAGAAAGCTGTTAACTTTTAATATTTACCTTAATTTGTATTGCCTGTATTATTATTCTCATTCAGTAATGTCTGATATAATTTTTATTAGAGGTGGTAATAATATCCGCCCGGACCAGATCCGAACTAGACTCGGCCAATGCAGTCTAGGTAAAACTCAGATCACATGCATTAATAAACTGGTTTTGGATTTTGAGAATGAATACCCGAACATGTTCAGGCATGGCACCAAAAACTCGAAACCCGGATCCGTGCCTGGTCTTTTAATGAGTAAAAGAAAAAATTTATAGATACAAAATTACAAACCCTAATCCAAAATAAACCCTAAATCCCTCATACACCCCGAGGCAAGCATGTCACACCCGCGCAGCCACTGCCGCACTCCAACACTCCAAGCCAGCAGCCACCACGCCATAGAATTGAGGTAAGAAGAATCTTTCAGCTGCTTCTAAATTTGGTATAACAAGTTTCTCCTTACAAGTATATTTTGTTTGTTTTGTTTTGTTTTGTTCAGATAGAAAGTGAAGATGACAAGCTATGGATAGCTGACACAAGAGAACCCTTCGAGGAAGTTGCAGCAAGGGAAATGGAGTTTATGAAATGGTGACTTTACTGTTTTTTCAGATTTTAAGTAACATAATCTAGGACGGCAAGAAACATTGAAACTTATAGTTCTCCTATCATATTATAGGTTGTGGACTCGACAAGAGAAGGAGATCACAGTTGTCAGCCATGGCATTTTTTAATTCAATTTGAATATGCGGGCAGGGAAGTCCGGCTTAAAAACCCATGCGTTCCGGGCTTAACCGACCCCGGACCTGGGATTTGCCAAGTCTAATTTTTGCGTAAGAAAAATAAAACGAAAATTGAACAAAATTAGGGCTGTTAACAAAACTATAGATATTGAAGATTAATTAGTTCTCTCTGCCGGCGAAAGCTCATGCAAAAGACAACTTTCGATTACCAGCCAACTCCCACGTTTCTTATCGAAACCTTAATCGTAAAAATCATAAAAACAGAAATGTAGTTGCAGTACACATGCACAAAATATGAACAACACATAACTAAGTAGACACATAAAATGGTATGCACGGGGTACTGATCTCAATCACCCCGGCAACCACCTCAGCCACTATCGTCACCGTCACCCTCAGCAACTGAGACAACAACCCACCAGCTCTCCGACCAGCTCTCCGGCCGCTTCCGGGTTAATTCCAATTTGACCTTTTTCTTCGTCTTTCTTTTCGTCTTCTACAGGCGGGGGATCTACACATGCAAACACAATCATTGATAGGATTGAAAATGCAACCACAATTTGAAAAAGTAGCAGAATGCCACCAAAGAAGTTTTTGGAACTCTCGTAGTTTTGTAAAGCTACTGCTAATCGCTCCATTCTTTTTAATCTCCTTAAGACAAAAGAATTGAAACAAACACTTCAATTTATGGACCTTACAATAAAGTTCTGTATTTCATGGGTGTATTACTTGATGCCGTCCTAGGAAACTATATTTATAATATATATTTTTATAGCTTAATTTGAAACTTCGTCTTATCTTCGTGGTTTATTAAAAATGTTTAATATATACTATCTTGATCGCATTCAAAATGGCAGCTTCTAACCAAAGCTTTTTGTTTAAAATATGTCGACACCATAGCTATGAAAGTTTTGTAACGGTTTTTTCCTAGAACATTCATCTCTTCTATATAATATGTTATATTCACCAATAAATATTTTATATGAAATTTAAACTTAGAGATATGTTTTTAGCCTTAGGTGTTGTGGCTTTTAATACAACGTTGCTGTGAAAAATAAACTTTCTTTTGAATTACATGAGATTAATGCTCATATTACAACTCATATTTACAAATAAAATTATTACTTTAGGACTGAAGTTTACAAATTTTATATGCACAGCCTTCAAATTTCTAACTCTCTCTAATATTCATGGGACGTCTATGTTGAATGCAGAATGCAGAGTCAAGTGCACCAAATAATTACGAAAAATAAAAGACACAGAATTTAACGTGATTCGGAATTACGCCTACGCCCCTGAAGCAAAGAAAAATAATCAGACATTAACAATTATTTGAGCACAATATTTGGAGAATAAAATCACTCTCCAAAATCCAAATACACCTAATACTCTCACATACACTTGAAAGGAAATACCTCTCAATTGCCACACTCTCCAATTGCTCACTCTCAACACTTCACTAATTATTCTCAACTTGAAATGCTTCTCACAAATATTTTGGGGGATGATCTACAAATGCATTTGACTTCTCTATTTATAAGGCAGATGGATGCACTATTGCACCAAATCACACAAATGCATGCACGCCGCTCTAACCTTTGGTCAACTTTTCGTGGCTTATGCATTTAGCTTATTATCAAATAATACCATGCATGTGGTGCATGTGGTATGTGGCCTTTTGACTTTTCAACAATTCTCCACCTCGACGAAGAGTTGTTTAAATTTGAGCCGACTACTAATAAACAATCATCCCTAAAGTAATGATTTTACGACCGCCCACGACCCAAAATCCTCAGATCAAGCCAACCGTAATTCAAAATTCTCCAAACTCAACACATTCAAAATTTGAATTAGTTTCAAGCAATGTTGAAACTTAACCTCAAATCACCTCACAATATATCTGATGGGTTATCCTTAATATTGACCTTTTTTAATAACATCACCGAATCTCTCTCTGACATAATGATATTTTACATCTATGTGTTTAAATTCCCGAGCATGATATGTTTGATTCTTCGTAAGGAATATTGCACTTTGATTGTCACATAACACCTTAATGTTCTCTAGATTACTTCCAAATCACCTAATAAACCTTTGAACCAAATAGCTTCCTTTACAACCTCAGTTGCTACCATATACTTCCGGCTCAGTAGGGGATTGGAGCAATTGTCGGTCAGAATCGACCTCTAGCTCTTTGACCTCCACCTAATGTGAATACATACTTTGTTGGTCTTTTGCTTATCTAGGTCTCAAAATAAATCATAATCACAATACATTATTATTGACCCCAATCTTTTTATACAATAACCCAACATCAATCGTCCCATACAAATATCGAAGACCTATTTCACCGCAAGCCAATGGTCTTTACCCGATTGTGCATGTATCGATGCTAACCATACTAACGGCTTGAGAAATATCGGGTCTTGTGCACACCAGCATACATAAGACTACCCAAAACACTTTGTAGATACGAACACGAGCCATGTAGTCGCGCTCCTTGGAAGGAAGGAGGAAGGACATGAAGAAGAGCTTAATTTGAAATGAGGAGCTGTAGGAGTACATACCGATTTAGTTTTGTCATCCATGCCAAACTTCTCTAGCACATTCTCAAATAAGACCTTTGAGTTAACCACACGCTTCCATTCTTCTTTGCTTGAACTCCATTCTAAGTATTCTCTGTGCATCACTCAAATCTTTCATCTCGAACTCGGAAGCCAACTACTTTTTAATATCTCAATCTCCCTCTATTCTTCGACTATAAGCATATCGTTGACATAAAGTAACAAATGTATTTAAGCTCCATCTTGTAGTCTTCTAAAGTAAATACAATGATCATGTTCACTTCTGATGAATTTTTACCCTTGTATAAATTGATCAAACCTCTTGTACCACTGCCTCGGTGATTGTTTTAATCCACACAAAGATTTAATCTATCTGCACATATGATTCTCCTTTCCAACAACTTTGCAATCGCCAGGAGAAAAATAGAGTCTTAGATTTCTTCCTCCAAATCTCCATGTAGAATGTCATCTTCATATTTAATCGAGCTAACTCTAACTCATATTCACTACCAAGGCAAATAGGATACGAATGGAAGTATGTTTCACAACTAGAGAGAATACTTCATTATCATCAATACCGCTTCGAGTATAACCTTTGCCACGAGCCTTGCCTCAGACGAAGAGTCAGATTGACGAGATCCTTTCTTCGGTGTGCACTTTTTATTGCCAATAGCCTTTTTTTTCCTTAGGTAACTCCATAAGTTCCTAAGTTCCGATTTTGAAGAGACTTTATCTCTTCCTCCACGACTAACTTCCACGATCACTTTCACTTCTCGCTGTAACGACTCGCTTAAAAATGTCGATGTCATTATCAATAATCAAGTGCATAGTGCTACCACCATATCTTTAATAAGCCACCCAAAGTTTCTTTATCACTCTTTGGCCTCCTTGTTGCTAGACTCATTTTCATCTTCACATCTTCACTCGTTGGTTCCTCCTTTGGGATATCAATAAACAACTTCTTCTTTAATTTTCGGCTACCTCCAAAGTCAACTTTTTCTAATGTAAAACTAACTGTTATGCTTAAGTCAGTATCAAATTCCATCCGCCGCAATACCTCTGGTCTTGTTCTCCGCCACTCGAACTCCTCAGCTTTCAAACATGTAAGCTTTCAACATAGAAGCTTCATCAAAAGTAACATCTCCGCTACACACAAACTTTTTATCTTCGAGACTCTAGAGCTTGTAGCTTTTTAACTCCACCTTTGAATCCCATAAAGATAGCTTTCTTTACACGAGGATCAGCTTATCATTCTTTACATGATAATAAGCTAGACACCCAAACATACGAATGGAATCATACTTGTATGCTTTTCAGACCATATTTTTATAGAGTTTTATTTCCAATCGTAGTAGAAGGCAAACTACTTATTAAGTGATCATGAGCTTACAAAATTTCAAATTTCAAAACTTTTTATCTAAAACCAAAGATTAGATAACATACATTGTACTTTCTCTAGCAAAGAATAGTTCATACGCTCAACCATACCATCTTGGGAGCATGCCTCATCACGGAAATGTCCTTTTATACCTTCACTCGGCATACTTGCCGTAACGGATCAAGTATATTCACCCCCACACGACTGCAATACTTGATCTTTCTACTCAGCTTTAAGTTTCCACTAGTTTCTTCAATTTCACGAAAATCTCTAACCTTATCGTCATTTCCTCGCACGGTGTACACCACACACGCCTAGAGAAATCATCAACAAACGAAACAAAATAATGGCTTATACCAATTGATGCAGCCTTGGTCGTCTCTATACATCACCGTGAACATATTCAAGGGATCTCACGAGTATCGTGATTAGTTATACCAAACTTGACCTTTATTTTCTTTGCCAACTACACAATGCTCACAAATTTAATTTACATGTTTTCTGGGTACCTTTTAAAAGTTCATGCCTCAATGTAGTTTGCAAAGATTCAAAGATGTCCTTACTGCGGCATGCCATTGTTTCTCGATGTTGTCACTACGCCGCCCGTGCTGAACATTCGGCTTCATTAGTTATACCCCCTTAAATAAGATAAATTATTATTAATTTTAATTCTCGCGTAATCACCATACTTCCATACGTGAACTTTATTTTGCCATTTTCAATGGTAACCTTTTAGCCTTTATCTTCTGAGCACCCATAAATTAGATTTTTCTTTAGAGTGAACATATCTAACCTCCTTTAACTCTTCGACTATTCCATCAAACATCCTTTGAGCCGAATTGTTCCTATCCCCATCGGATACAAGGTTGATCATTTCCCATCACAATTACATCGGATTCTAAATTATGAAAATTGTGAAAACCATTCCTTTTTTGTAGACAAATGATAGGTTGCTCCAAAAGATTAAGTATCCACTGTCCGAACTAGCCACATACGTTGTATATGTAATACTGAGTGAATAATCGTAGTTTTCATCTTCGTGATGCCACGTTCGCTGCCACTAGGGGTTTATTTCTATCTCTTCTTAGGCTTCTGAAATCTTTCCTCCAATGGCCATTTTCATCACAAAAAGCACATTCATCTCGAACTATATTTCTACTTCGGGACTTCTGTAATCGAGAGTTCTTTTACTACGCTTCTTCTTTTTCTCCATCGGCCCCTTCCTTTGGCTAACAAAGCTTCTGACGATGTTCTTTCGGAATGTTTATCATTATTCTGAATTCAAATTGGTCAATGCTGCGTAGACATCTTTAAAAACAATCACGCTTTTCCCATATAATAAGTATACTACAAAATGACTATATTCTTCTGGCTGTAGCACAGCAGAATCATAGTCTTGACTTCATCCTTTATATCTTCATCAAGATTCTTTAAATCAGTAAGTAACTTTTCAGTTCAGAGACATGGTTGTATCGACACCCTGTGCTTCATTCGAAAGACGTATACCGACTCATTGCATGGAGTTGATTTTGGGACTTTAACAAGTACTTTCTTCCAATGTATGCCACAGTCTTCACACACCTCATCTTTCACCAGTATTTCACTTCCTTGGTCAAGGCATCTGATTTGACCATAGGCTTTTTCATTCATACGATCCTAAGTTTCTTCGTCATATGTTGTTTTTTATTTTTAGAACAAC
>JASUUG010000795.1:0-42105 GCA_030449905.1 Luvunga scandens | reverse complement strand
GGTTGGGTGTCCATGTTGGAATTGATTAGAGAATTTTTCTTACGTATTAAGAGATTAACGGGAGACTTATGTTGTGGAGTTTTCATTTTTAAAGTCTGATTTTTGGGAAAGTCATATGTCTGGGGAATGTGCCCATCCGTGCATGGGTTTTTAGTAATAGAAGAGATGATTCTTATTACTATCATAGCCGGGCATCCCTTATTCATGCTAGCCAAAATTCCAAACCATGATTCCTTGCTGAATTGAAACTCCGCTGATCATGCCACACCCGGCAAATTCTCCTTAACTTTTTTAACTCAGGTTTCCCTTTTTCTGGATACCACAATCTAAGGCCAAAATTAAGGTTTCGTTGATTAACATTTCCGGCCTCCATCACCGTCTGTATGTCATTATTGTTATTCGGATCGCCACAAGTCAGGTCATCCATGTTGCCACTGTCATTATTACTGTCTAGGCAAGTCCTTGTAACGGCCATATTTGCACAAGTAAAACATATATTTGGTAGGCTATCATATTCTACCTTTTGATTCTTCTATCAATAAGAATCAAGAACCAGATATTAATTAAGCGCATCAATATAATGCGAGCAATTTACCTCCTATAGCCGATTCGGTGTTATAATCAATTCTAACAATTGTACCAATTATTGGGCCAAGCATCCTTAGAATTCTCTTGTAGTAGTGAAGAGCCATACCACTTAGTAATCGCTCAAGCTATGACTAACTCAATTTCCTCTTAAAGCAATCAAAACAGGAGTCCATGGTTGAATAGTAAGGTAATAAAGCATAATTGTCATCGACCTTGTGGCAAAACAAATTCAACATCTCTTCTGATTTGAATCAGACCAGAAAGCAAATCATTCTTAAGGTCAATAATGGAGAAATTTAAAGTTTAACTATAAAGAGAATCTAGCCAGAACAAGTGCTCTATACCCAATTTGCCATCCTAAAAGTTTGACCACCACCGTATTCTACCATGGCTTAACTAATTGGGCATGAACTTTTGAGAGAAAGAGATGGAGGGTATATTATCAATATTGTCGATGACGATGTCCTCCGATTTGAAATCAAGATCATCTTCTTGGCCCACCAATTCCTCTTCAATAGCTTTTGTGACTCCATCAATTTATCTCAAACAGGTGTTCCAGAGTTATCTTTATCTTCTCCTGGAAACAGTAAACTTTTCTTTCTTGGTGGATCGATCGTCTTTCATTAATAGAGGCATCTTTCTCAAGACTCCAAGGAGAGTGTTTTTCCATGCATACTCTCTTGGAAAAGAAAAGTTATTTTCTAATCATTATTTTCAAAAAATTAGCATAAAGTTACAGTGTATGTATCCAAAAGAATATTTCATAAGCGATCAGGCGTATATCGTTTAGAGAGACTTAAGTATAAACGACAATGGAGTTCACGCATAGAGCCACGTATGTTAGAAGGCTTCCGTGTATCTTGTGTAGTTTTCAGTATGTTAGAAGGCTTTTTTTTATTTCGTTAATACTCAAATTAAATTTTTAAACTTACTTATAATAAGAAAGCGCATTTTTAAGCCTCTCTTTAATTGATAATTATCTTACCATTAAAACTTTTTGTACAAATTTTATATTTGATAATAATGTTAAAGAACTATAATTAATGTAGTATTAACTATTAATTCATTATTATTTTCCTAGAAAAATATTAAAAATTATTTATCTATTTAAAAAAACCTTAATTATTTAACATTATAAAATTTCTTGCACTCTTCTTTATAAAGAAAATTATTACATTTATTTCTTTACTTTTGAAGTAAAAAAAAAAAAAATTGTTTTCTTGGTAATAATCTTTCTTGAGGAGTTCAAAAAAAAATCTTCTTGATTACTTTTCTTTTTTAAAATTTCTTATTATCTTATTGATTGTTAATATTCAATATATATTAAAAAACTAATTAAATTTTGGATTTTATGTTTTTAAGTGTTGAATTTACTAAAAGTAAGAATGCAAATAAAAATTTACTACAAGCCTAATAATATTATTAGCTATCCATATATCAAGAGCTTTTACTTTGTTAAAAGGACAAGCTATTCATATCTATCATTTTCTTATGATTGATAATTAGTTTTTCTTATTCAATATGTGAGACTGACAAATATGAGTTGAAACTTGAGATCGTATAACTTAATTAATTAATTACTTGTGGATTTGCTACGAGACAGGCATAACTTACTAGCATTAATAATTACCTATTTTGAATGAGGAAGTCTTTAGGATTCTGATGATCAACACACTAATCCTAAATGTGTGAAAGTATTCATCTTCAGCATATAACTTTTTCAAGCATTTAAAACCAGTTACTTCATTGACCAGAATCACCAGTACTATTGCTCACTTTGCATATCCACTACTTTATAAGCTGCCTAGACTTGTGCATTAGAACAAAAGTAAACTAGTAACCATTGATCACGGGCTTAAGTATAGTAGATCTCCATCTGTGCTTGAAGGATATAGTGTTGTAAATTAGATCTCCCAAGTCAAATGAGCTCAAATCCACTAGTGGTTATTTCTTCACCCTCGGTGAAGATGCGGTATCTTGGAAATCATCTAAGCAGACATATATAGCTCGCTTTACCATGGAGTCTGAGCTAATTGCTTTAGAAAAAGCTTGTTCAAAGGTTGAGTGGTTGTGAAACCTCTTCTTAAAGATCTTTTATTTTTGCTCATCCTCTACTTACCTGTGCCAATTCATTGCGATTGGGAAGTCATTATTGTAAGTGAAGTTAGGAAGTAAAATATATAATGGGAAGAATAGAAATATCTAGGATAAGACATAGTATTGTTAAGCATTCTGCAAGTTAGGTGTTGTGAGCTAGACTTTATGAGTGAAAGTTGAATTTGATCAATCCTCTAAAAAACCACTAAGCAAGAGTTTTAGTAATCCATCTGTTGTTAAGTCTTCAGAAAGTTCATTATTATTTATAATAGAAAATCATCATTTTACACTCAAGTTTAATTAACATCCTCTTTTTATGTGCTGAAGTCGCTTTCAGAATTTAATTATGTATGTTTTTATTTTAATTAATTATTTTATGTATTTTAGGGGATATCATGGTCATTTCCCACAATGAGCGAGAATCGATGGAAAAAGGGCGAGTAATTTTGAACCCCGGGGCGGTCAAAAACCTTGGGAGGAGCATAAAAAGCGGTATTGTTCACATACTGAATGCGTTCACATGTATGTTACGACACGGCGAATCGCTCGGCCTTGTTCACACATGCTATCATTGCGGCGTGGCACCGCGACGAGACATGGCACCGATCTCACGATGATGTGGCGGCATTTGATTGGGCGAATGATGTGGCATTGCGGCTTATGTGGTATTGGTATCGATGATGTGGCGTTGGCGATGGCGTGTCCGCGATCCTATCGACCAAAAACTTCGGCCGACGACGCGTGGCGTAGTGTTGGTGGGCCAAAAAACGTGTGAGTATGGTTCACGCATATACGGAACGACAACGATGATGTGTTCCATCCATAGGAACTTGCCCGTGGTCGTCACATATCGGCAGCTTAATAGTTTATTCATGAGCTTTAATTTAAATTAATTGATAGTCTATATTTTTTCATTATAAACTCGTAGCAACTCAAAAAATTTATTCTACACACAATTAAAATTCACTCGTGGAATCAACATTAAAAACTATCGATCTATTCTACAATAAATTCGATGTGACAAGTTCAACAAAATTTGCACAACAATGTTTTTAGCGCTGATTCTTATGATAAGTTATTTTTAATTAAGTAGAATTTTTTTATTTTCTTTTATTTATTTATTTATTTTTAGTTGTTTTTTTCTTGTAATATTTTTTATTATTATAAAAAAAAATGAATTTGACATTTGGAGTAAGTATTTTTATTTCTTCTTTAAATTTTGTAATTAATTTTTCAAGTTATTATTATTTTTTTTAATTTGGCAAGTTCTCTGGTTATTAATTTATTTTAATTTATTTCCGTATTTTTGTTTATATATATAATAACTTGAGTTTGTTTTTCATGTTGTGATTATAACAACAATTGATAAAGGTTAATATCATAATTTCTTCCTTTTCTTTACTTTTATTAATTTTTTATCATTTCATTTTTTTCTTTCTTTGCATGCATGGTCGTAGTCACAATTACCTAATATTGAGCCTATAGACTTTGAATTAGAAAAAACACTTCGCACACACAAACACGTTGAAATTAAAAATAAAATTGAAATGGATTTGGAACCAACACCACAAGAAAGGCAATTTAAGGACTACTTCGATCCTTAGCTAACTTGTGCACATCATGCATACGATATACAAATGTAGCGCTAGAAGTTTTGAATTAAAACCTAATGTGTTAAATTGTCTCCCAACATTCTATGGCCTAGAAAATGAAGATCCATATAATCATCTAAATGATTTCCATGCTATTTGTCAAACTTTTAAATATGAGAATTTTTCAGATGATGATGTTAAGCTTAAATTATTTCCATTTTCTTTAAAGGATAGAGCTAGTTCATGGTTCAATGCATTTTTTCTGCTAATAAAGAATATACATCATGGGAACAAATGGTAACAAAGTTTTTGAATAAATATTTCCCAATACATAAAACCAATCTTTATTCGCGAGGAAATTTGAGTTTACCCAAAAAGAAGACGATTTTTTTAAGCATAGGAGCGATTCAATGGTCTACTCCTAAAGTGTCCGCATCATGGGTACGAAAAATGGCACTAATGCCAATACTTTTTGGAGGGATTATTGCCGAATGTGCAAGAATGGCTAATGGCAACAAGTGGAGGAGAGCTAATGTCAAAAAGTGTATCAGAAATTTGGGATTTCTTCCAGTGACAAGCAGATAATTCCCAACAATTGAGTCATTCACTCAGGAATACTAGAAGAGTTAAGGGAGTGAATGAGATTCACATTGGCGAGTCAAGTTCAGAAATTAAAGAAGTCAAAGAGATGGTCGAAGGTCTTTCCCGATAAATAACATCGTTAACAATTTCTTAAATTAGCGAGCCACATGACCATGACTCATACCCAGTTTAAGCCAATGCCATAGGTGTCATGAGAAAGCCATCAAACTACAACCCTTACTCGAACACATGCAATCCTGGATGGAGAGGCCGTCCAATTTTTCATGGTCTCAGGATTCCAGCAGGAGATGGACCGGTGGCTACGCTCACTCCGCTCCACCACCCAACCAATTCTCAAAATCCTCAAGCCTCTCACCACTATTTAGACTTATTAATCAACCTGCAACCTATTCTCAACCTAGACAATGGGAGGATGCATTTGACTTCAAGATGTTTACTCACTCTACAATCGAACAACAAAACCGCATACCATTAATGAACCGCTGAAATGAGATGAGCGAGCTTGAACTCAAAACCCAACTTTGAAACAGAAAAATTGGGACAACTTGCTTCTTCATTACGACACTGCAATGATTGTTGAAGCCAAATTCCCGAAGTCAACCAATGCTAATCCTAAGGAGTGCGCCATGAAATGACTTCGATTCACCCGGCAGCATGGGGAGGCCAACCGTCATGACCTGCGGGAAAGGAAAAAGAAGTTGACAACAAAGTGGAGATGCGATGACAAAAACTAGGAGGTGGCAAAATGGGTCATCAGTCGTGTTCGTGTCGTGTCGACTTTGTGTGGAAGTGTCAGAATTTGGGTTGACCCAAATCGACCGTTTAATAATCGTGTCAAAATATTGAGACCCAGGCAAAAACTCACTATTCAATAATCGTGTCAAAATATTGAGACCCAACAAATAGCGAAAAAATAATCAAGGTTCACAATAACGCTTAATATCTATATATTAAATAAAATTTACATCAAACATTTACACACATCATACATACGTACATACATACTATCGATATTATAAAAT
Organism: Luvunga scandens; assembly: GCA_030449905.1. Classification (NCBI taxonomy): domain Eukaryota; kingdom Viridiplantae; phylum Streptophyta; class Magnoliopsida; order Sapindales; family Rutaceae; genus Luvunga; species Luvunga scandens. Next base: position 36,203 of record JASUUG010000795.1, on the reverse strand, counting down.
ATACATATCTACCAAAAATATTATACATTTTACACTATTGAATTTTTAATTTTATATATATATATATATAATATTGTATATTGATATTATAAAATATACATGTCTACTAATATTTTAAATATTTACACTATTGAACCAATAAATGTATATAAAATTTTGTAAATAAAATAATGTGTTTATATTCATCCTTTCAAAAAATAAAAATAAAAGAGAAAATCATTTCAATATTTGAGTTTTGATGACAAAACTTATAAATTATTTTAAAATAGAAAATATAATCATGTCACTTGATCGAGTAAATGGGTCAAAACCATAACTTTGTGACACAAAAATGCAATCGGCGACTCCGGGACCACCTATTTAATAATCTTGTAAAAATTCAATGATCATACCCATTTATTAGTGTCGGGTATCAGGTCATGTCAAATTTTGCCAGCTATAACAAAACAACTCAAATTGTACCGATAAATACGGAAAACTCATCATCAGAGGAGAAAGAAGAAACCAACCCACAAAAATACGTTCCCAAGCTCTATTTTCCCAGGGTTACTTAAAGAAAGAAGGAAAAATCGCTGAAGTGAGATTTTTGAAATCTTTAAGCAAGTGCAAGTGTTAACATCCCTTTCGATCTTTATAAAACAAATGTCAATTTATCTTGAGTTTCTTAAAGACTCATCTAAAAACATAAACATTCATGTTCGAAAAGAATGCCTTTTTAACAGAAAATGTTAGTTAATCTTTCCGTATGAAAATTCCTCACAAAATCTGGACTCAAAGACAAAACTATCTCATGTAGTATAGGGGACCCACGCGTTGAGAATGCTTTGTTGGACTTAGGGAAGCTAATGTAAATCTGTTGCCTTCTGATATTTGTGAAGGCAATTTGTGGAGAATTACACCCGACTCTAGGTGTTCTGGTTTCTGGTCGATTGTGAAAAAACCTCGTGGTATTGTGGAGGGCGTGCTTATACGAGTAGATAAGTTTTATTTTCGCGTTGATTTTACGGTGTAATTGACAACTCGGCCGTCCGAGGATTGAGGAAGCCGTCCGGGTATCACTGGGGCGACGCTTTTTGGCACAACATGTCGATCTTTCGTATTCAATGCGGGGGTAAATACGCGATTATCCTTTGGCAATATGATGATGGAGCTAAATATCTTCAATATTGCCAAACAACCTCATAATGTAGATGATGAAATTGTTGATGTTGATTTAATAGAAGAATTAATTGATAATGTTTTTCTTTCAAACCTTAGTGATGACCCTTTCAAACATATTTAACTCAACTTTGGTTTTGGATTTTGATATTGAAAGATCGATAGATGAGGTTAATGCCTGGACACTCGATTGATCATCCATGGACACTAACAAATAGAAGTCGAAGAAATGGACAAAATCTAGCACCATCAAAAAGAAACTCAACCAATCATCGAGAATCTACTTCACCAAAACTTGAGCTCAAATCATTCACGACACTTTGGAATATGCATTCTTAGGAAAAGCACTTTGCGATAATCATTTCATCATCCCCCGAAATGACAAAAAAAGGTAAGTTGTTGGAAGTTTTGAAAGTGCACAAGGGAGCATTAGGATGGACCTTAGAGCGTAAAGGTATAAACCTAGTAGGCTGTATGCATTACATTCGCCATGAAAATCTAAACTGCAGGGGAAATGCAATGTCGGTTGAACACAACATGAAAGAAGTTGTTGAACCTGAAGTCCTTAAACTATTAGACGCAGGTATCGTTTACCCCGCTTCGATAATTAAATGGAGTCGATCCGATCTGAAGTTGTCCTAAAAAGTCGAAGTCGCATGGTGCAATGCCGAAAATGAATTAATACTACTAAGAGTGACTACGGGGATGGTGTGTATGTATTGATTATAGAAAGTTAAAGTGCAGCACGTAAAGACCATTCTCCTTTACTATTTATCGATCGAATGCTTGATAGATTAGCATGTCATGAATTTTATTACTTTACAGATGGCTACTCAAGATATAATCATATTCATGCAAAAAGATCGAGAAAACCACTTTCACTTGCCCTTTTCGCTTTCGCATATAGGAGAATGCCATTTTAGACTATGTAATGCACGTGCTACATTTCAACGATGCGTTAAAGCATTTTTCCGATATGGTTGAGCGATTCCTTGAAGTCTTTATGGATAATTTTTCTGTTTTTGGTGATTAATTCGATCAATGTTTACATCATCTAACACTAGTTTTGCAAAGATGTATAGAGAAGAATTTGGTCTAAATGGGAGAAATGCCATTTTATGGTAAAACAAAGTATTGTTCTCGGTCACATCATTTTCCCGAGCTAAGGTATTGAGGTTAATAAGGCCAAGTGGATCTCATTACCAATCTTCCTCCACCTAAAACAATCCCGAAATGAAGATCTTTCCTTGGGCATGCGGGTTTTTACGGACGTTTATTAAAGATTTTAGCAAAGTTTCTAGACCCTTATGCATTTACTTTGCTAATGATGTACCTTTTATCTTTAATGATTCATGTCTTATGGCATTTGAAAACTAAAGCGATTGGTAACATCATCACCCATCATTCACCCCCAAACTCGAACTTACCATTTCGAGCATGTGTGATGCATCCGATTATGCGACATGGTTGATATTAGACACAAAGAGTTGATCAAATTCCTATGTCATTTACTATGCTAGCATGACATTGAATGATGCACAATTGAACTATTGAACCACCGAAAAGAAATCTTAAGCGATAGTGTTTACATTAGAGAAATTTCGATCTTATCTCATTAGTTGTAAAATAATTATTTTCACATATAAATGCTTTGCTTCTTAAATATCTTATCACAAAGAAAGATCTGGCTAGACTAATTCGTTAGGTGTTACCTTCAGAGGAATTTGACTTTGAAATCAAAAATAAGAGGGGCATAGAAAATGTTGTGGCGGACCATCTCTCTGCCTCATTTTGATACAATTCTGAACCATTACCATTAAATGAATCATTTCAGGATGAAAATTAATGAGTGTGGAAGTATTACCATGGTATCTTGATATAGTTAACTATCTTGTTACGGGTAAACTTAGGAGCATTGGACTAAGCAAAACAACTAAGAAAAACAAATTTCTAAAATATTACAATGTAGTTTCTATTAAAAACTATATTTCGAGATGCTTACATTTTTTGTTCTTCATATGACAGGTGTCAACGAACGGGCGCATCACGCCAAGGAACATGACGCCATTAAACCCATTTTAGTGGTTGAGATTTTTTATGTATGGGGTATCGACTTAACGACCCTTTCACCCCTTTTTCGCCATCAATATATATTGGTTGTTGTTGACTACATATCAAAACGTGGGTAAGCCCATGTAACTAATGATCACAGGTGGTGATTGGATTTTTGAAAAGCAACATTGTTTCACGCTTTAGATTCCTCGAGCAATAATCGGTGATGGTGGAGCCCATTTTGTAAATAAATCATTCAAGACTCTTTTGACAAAGTATTCCATTACTTCACAAAGTGGCGACCGTATCATCTCGCAAACCAAGGGCCAAGTTGAGATCTTCAATCGAAAGATAAAGCACATATTAGAAAAGACGGTGAGAGGCTTAGGAGAAAAGATTGGCCATTAAGACTAGATGATGCATTAAAGCATATCGAGCGACTTTGAAGACCACGATTGGGATGTCACCCATGTTTTAGTATATTGAAAAGCTTGCCACTACTGGGAACTCGAGCATCGTCATACCGAGCCATCAAGAAATTCAACTTTGACACGCAGCTAGCTAGCTCGGAGAAAGAAGATTATACCGCGAACTTGAAAAATTCGTAATGATGCATACGAAAATACCAAGATTTACAAACACCGAATGAAAGTCTTTCATGACAAGCAAATTATAAAAAATCTTTCACCCTAGGTCGAAAGTGATTTTATTCAATTCTCACTGCACCTATTCCCGACAGATCTCTTAAACATTCTCGCACAACTTCAACGTACATTCTCATCCGAGAAGCGGATACAATTTTGTAAAACACATTGTATTTGGAAGCAACAACCTCCGGAGTTGGTATCCCGTTGAAGATCTAGAAGACAACTCAAAAAAATTGGCGAGGTATCAACGACACCCAAATCGAACTTGAGGAAACTCAATAAGAGGGCGATTGTGAGATTATTATTTTCTTTTCTTTTTTTTTTTTCTTTTCTTATTTGTGTTCTTTAGTTTGTTACCACGGTTAAGTGGCGGATGGCGGATACTCGCGTGATAATCAAAGCTCGATTCTTCGATTTTCCATAATAACGATATTCTAAGAAGAAGGTATGGGCGAAACGATTCTAGTAAAGCTTCACAAGCAATTTCCTTCATTTCCTCAGAATGCCATCCTTACGATCTATAAAGCTCGGTCCGAATGCATGCGATTGCTTATGAGAAATAACATCCCTGCTGACATCTGTTGGTTCCAATGTACGTATAGCAGGTGAGATGCCTCCTAAATTTATTGCATACATGCCTGGTTGTGGTAAAGGAAATTACTCAAGAAAACGAAGAACTGAAAACTTCATGTTGATTGTCATAAATGTGCTTGGATGAAATGCGATAAAAATCCTTGTTATTTTGGAATGATGTCTGATAACTGGGAAGATAAGATTCAATTCATTAGGGATGGCTTGAATAAAGAGTCATTGGATGATGTCCTTTTGTCTCTTGAAACGCATCCCAGTGGATACGTACAAAGAGCAATTCTCCGATTATTAGCCATTATTTCGCATACAAAGCGGGTATGATATAGTCTTGGGAATCGACTATAAACGACCTTGTTTGTGATTTATAATAAAACTGGATGAGAAGCCTATCCTCGACCCATAAAGGGCGTTCAAGCTGTTTATGTAAGTAAAACCAGAGGAAGATGTGAGCCACAATCACAACTACCTGTAAATATCCTTTTACTATTATTTTATTGTTGTTTTATTTTACTGTTGTTTTATCAATTACATTTTTGTCTTTAATAATTGATTGCTTTTTCTTTTTACTATTTCTTTTTTACTCTCGAGCCATGTGCTTTATCGTTAATCGACACGGACATGCTACCTCATATACAACTAATCGTGAATCATTGTCACAAAGATCCTTGATTTATGATCTTTTCTTTTTTAGACTCACAAATTATTTTTAAAACATCCCAATGGCAAACTATTCCTAATAAACAATTCAAGAACATTTGTGTGCTCTATGGATTTAACTATGGCAAACATAAAGAGTTCGTTGAAGGCCGTGATCTTGTGCCAACGATAGAGAAAGAAATTTACATTTCATATATGGAGGAGATGACCGAGGTTATCAAACCTGTCTCGGGGTCGCTTATCTCGAGGAGCGAAGTGTTAGGCATCATCCCGCCAGCCTAAACCGTTGGGGCAGTATGTCGACTCACCAACCGGAGAAGAGTTAGTCGTCTCAGTATGCAAGAAAGAATAATTGAAATGCTAAATCATGCTTTTGATGCTTTTATTTTTCTACCAAGAGATCTTGCAACTCTGTAGACACTAATCACATTAAAGATCTTGTGCCCATCTGAACATTCATCATAAACCCATCGGTTTATTAAATGTCAATAAATTTTATGATGGCGTCATCGAATTTCTTAACAATGCAATAAAAAATCATTTTATCCCTTTCACAGCGAAAAAAATCTTTATTTGTGCTCATACTACTAATGAGTTACTTGATCTATTACAAGCTTATGTAATTTAACTGCATCCCAAGACTTATTCATGTTAGAATGGCCAATTAATGATGGTAACGATGGCCGTGGAAGAAGTGCAAATTAGATTTAACTCTCCGCCAAATATTTTCTTCGTGATCGACTCTGGGTGATGTCTTCTAAACCCTATTTTCTTTCATACAATGAGAACAATGTTCCGTTCATGTTGGGGGGAGGGAATAGTTGACAATTGTGAAATATCTCAATCTTGGTATAATTTTTACTGATTTTTGTTGTAGAAACTAATTGTGGCTAAATTTTTGAGTCGAAGATGGCTGAATATGGAGTGTAGTGACTCTAGAAACGCATCTTCTTATTTAAAAAAAAAATTCAGACGTTTCTTTTAAGCTTTGACAGTCATTTTAAGTGTGATTTTTCTAACTTATTTTACCAATTAGTTTTTCTGTTTTCACCGTTTTGCACACATAATTTTCATGACTAAGAATAGGTTTGAGGGTAGAATTTAAAAAAAAAAAAAAGAAACATTTTGTTTAATTTTTTTTTTATATATAGATGACATGATAACTTTCAAATTTTAGTATTTGTATTATCTTTGGTCTTGAGTTATGTTATATCATGTTTGTTACTCTACATGTTGATATTGGAGACAAATATAAGTTGCTTGAAAGAATGCATATGCCATAATAAATTCCAAGTGAGTTTTTGAGCCTGTCATATTTTTTGGAGAGTAACCCTTTTTGCTCATTCTTCATTCATTTAACGTTTATTGCTTTATACATTATCTCTAGATTTTCTTAATTTTTTAAAAAAAAAAACTAAAGTGTGTGTTGCCACATCTGAAGGTCCATCTAACTAGTAGATATGGAAGATTATTTAGAACCCTAAAAGATGACAGAAATGCCATCTTTGATCCGTTTGAGCCTTTCTAGCCAACCCTATTAATATGTATCCATAGTTAACCCCTTTGAGCCTTAAAAAAAAAATAATAATAATAATAAAATAAAAATAAAGTCTTTTTCTTATTTGGTAATCTATTATCTTCTCACTCTAATGTGGAGTATCATCTTATATTTTATATTTCCCACCACCCATTTATGTTTGAAAATAGAGATAATTTTGCATTCACAAAAAATGTGCTATAAAAAAAAAGAAACAAAACAAAATATATGTATAAATAAATAAATAAAAATTTCAAGTGAAAAGCACCTAACAATCTCCAAAGTTCTCTATTTTTCAAACATACATTTTATTTTTCCTATTATCCTTTCTTTGTTAGCCACATCCCTAGCCTACGCTACGTTCTAATAAAAGTCCTTCTTGATTTTAGGGAACTATAGTCTAAAATAAAAACTAGTTATATGGGTTGAAAAGATGTGGTTGTGCATATTAAAAAAAAAGAATGATAAATATATTGGTTTGATTAGCATTTTTTTAATTAAAATCGTACTATTTCTAAGCTGAGGACATATTTCTGTCACCTTAGTGAGAGTGTGTGATATTACTTCTTTATTATTTTCACTCAATTTACCATTCACTTGAGTAATTATTTTTTTGTTTAATTTCTTTGTGAGAGTATCACTACTACCGGTGAGATTTTTAGGTTTGACATGTCATTCTTGAAAGTGACTCGATTACTGAAATTGTGACAAAGCTTTCTAAACTGATTCATGTGGAGAGTTAATGTGGGGATGATATTTCTTTAGACTATAGATAATGCTTATACTTTTATTTGATTGTTATCATTAATCTGATTAAATAAATACAATTGTTTAAAAAAAAAAATTCATTTTGGTTTGAGTTTGGTTTTTGCTTAATTTGCTAAGGACTAGCAACAAGCTGGTTAAGGGATATGTTGAGTGCTAGAAAGTGTGTATTTATAATAGAGAAAATCATCATTTTACACTCCAAGTCTCACTAAGATCCCTACTTTTATGTCTTTAAGTCCCTTATAATTTAATTATATATGTTTTATTTTAATTAAGTATTTTATGTATTTTATGGGATATCATGGTCATTTCACAACAAACGAGAGATCAGATGGAAAAACGGATAACAATTTTGAACTTAGGACAAATCAAATACCTTATGAGGGCGTAAAAAAAAAAGTCGGTCGCTCACATATACTGGTCTTGTCACGATCTTTGCTCACGCATGCCTTTGTTTCATCGTGAATCGACGTGACATTAATCGCATTTGGGGACGTGGCACTATACGATGACGCAACGGCATTTGATTGGACGAATGATGTGGCATTGACAGCTTATGTGGCATTGACTGATGATGTGGCGTTGACTGATGACGTGGCGTTGACTGATGACGTGTCACGATCCTATTGGACCAAAATGCTGACCGGCGACGTGGCAGAATGTTAGTGGACCGAAAAAATTTACATATGGTACATGCATATACACGGAATGACAGCCCTGATGATGTGTTCTATCCAATAAAAACTTGCCACGTGGCGCAATCCTGAGCGTCCAAATTGTTTTAATTCGATGGCCATGATTTACTCAGTGTATCTATAAAAAAGGGGCTCCCCCCCTAATTTGACACTCCTGAATCCATTTTTGAGCTCTATTTTCTGTAATTCCATTTCCATCTTGTATTTTTTACGTATTTTAATAAAATTTCCATTTTACCCCTAGTTCAATTATGAGTAGCTAATTTCCTTTCAAGCTTCGGTTAAAGGTGAAGTCTCAACATGCTCTATGGGCTTAATTTGATAAATTTACTTTTTCTTCACCTCTAATTTATGTGGATGTTTTGACTTTTCGTTAACAGATAGTAATAATCTTGTCTAGATATCGGCTGGTATAACCATCTCCCTAAGCAAGGTTGTTACTATTTGGCACGGGAAGCCCTTAGCACCATGTCTATTAGAGTGTGGTTCATGAGGAGTGGAAAATTCCCCTTCATGATTTAATTGGTACTAATAATGAATGTTAAGCCGATAGTGCATATTGAGTACAGATCCGGAGATCCAAACACTTCATTTTAATAGTTTATTCCCACAGCTTTAATTTAAATTAATTGATAGCCTATATCTTTTTCATTATAAATTCAACCACCAACTAAGAAAATTTATTCTGCACACAATTAAAATTCACCTCCTTGTGGGATCGACACTCGTCACTGTTGATCTATTCAACAATAGATTCGTGCGCTTACGAGTTTAACAAAATTTGCACAACACATGTCCAGGGAATGGGACTATTGTCTAGATCAAAAGACAAAAATAATGGTAACCCCACCAATGTGATTGGAGATCCCATGAATTTGGTCTATAAAGGTAAAAACAAGTTACTTGTTGTCTTGTAACATTATCGATATGTTGTAATCTTAATTTTATTTAATAAAGATTTTCTTTATTTATGAGTCCTCCCCTATGGTGAGATAATACATATTGTAGTTATTTAGGTTGAGCAATAAAGCTCTTAATAAACTTCATAGCCCTCATATTATGTATGGTGGTGTCTCAAAACTGTATGATACACTTGATAGAAGTTTACCTATGTGAGTGTCGAATTTAGTTGATTCCTATGAGAGTTAGACAGGCTTCTTTAGAGCACTAATAAATCCAGAGACACATGACCATTAAAGTGCCAAACCACAGAACAACTAAATCCAGTGAGAGTTTAATGTGAGCCTTTAGTCCTCTATCTTACACAAAAGAAATATTGGTTCATAGAAACTATATGTTTCACCACGTTCCTATGAGACACGATTAGTCGTTCAATGGCTTGTTCATAGTCCAAAAGGCACCACTTCATGTGCATTAAACTTTATGGGTAAGGATTAAGATAAATGAAATTGGTATTTTGAAATACGTGAAGGATTGTTAAAGATTGAGTTAGTATTTCAAAATATCAATATCCCACATTGCTTAGATAAGAGAGCTTTAGTTGATTTATATATAGAAACCAAATATGGTGGGGTAACAAGCCCATAAAGAGGAGGCTCACGCACACGAAACCAAGCCCAATAGAGAACCCATTCTAAAAATCTATTAACTAGGCACTCGCACCAAATAACACACACGCAGAGGGGACCCCTGGGGGGTATGTGTATAATTTTGCCCTTTACTTTAATTGTGATTTATTTTTTAAATTCCTGTATAATTATAATTCAGATTTACAAGGGCTAGGGCATGTCGTGTTGAGTACAACATCGCGATAGTAGTCATTGTATCTTGGAGATCAAAATGCCTTCGTTTGTCCTTCTTGCATCGAGATATTGTATCTTTAGGCACATAATTTAATCCTTAGGACCGATACTCAAGCACACCTTGACTGTTCTAATTTTAAACGCTGACTGTTTTATTAACATTATTCATCTTCAATCTCACTGGAAATGAAAAAAAAAACACATTTTTAATAAATAAACATCTTAGATAGTTGGGAGGACTTTAATTTCAAATCAGGCCACTTCCTCAATGCTATTTTCCCTTTCTTTATTCTTCTTCCTAGTTCCTACAATAGAAGTTTTCTTTCTTTTTGTTTTTTAACCCTGAAGCTTAAAGAACTATGTTGGCTTTTCTTTTTCTTTCTTCTTCTTGTAATATAACGTACGGTTGAGCTTCATATTTTATCATTTGTGCGTGAACAATTTCTTTTAGTCCATACATTTAATTTGTTGATTAGGTATAATATTATCAACGGAACAATGTGAGTTTTTTTTTTTTTATGAATTTATGAATTTAGATATTATTTAATGTTGCTGTAAGGGTGCTTCACGAATGATAGTTTTGTATTGTATCTTACAAGATCCGATCGTCACAAAATTAGACTTTAAGAAGGTAAACACTCTTTAGGTTGAAGTTTAGTGGTAGGGTAAAGATTCTCTCTCTTTATCCAAATCAATGTATAGAGAGAGAGAGAGAGAAAGTCCCAATGTTGCCAAACTCTTTTCGCAACTTTTCCATACTAACTTGGTAAGTCAAGGAAGTTCATTTCAAATGAAGCCTAGCGAAACTGGCCCAATGAATCTTATTATATTTCTTTCCTAAACAAATACCGACTCTCAAAACCCTAAACAACCGATTTTTTCTGTGGCTACAAATACACCTTCTCCTTAACATTCTCACGCACGTTTCTTGCAAACCCTAAACAAGAGTTAGATGAGCAGAAAGAGATCAAGAAGTCAAGAGGCCATGACCACCAATGACACCACCACGGTTTCCTCTTTCCCACTTGCTATCATCGCTGACATTCTGTTACGATTGCCCATAAAATCCATCGTTCGTTTCAAGTGCGTCTCCAAATCTTGGCTCGTTCTCATCAAGTCCCCAGAGTTCGTAGCTGCACACCTCAATCGCTCCATTCGAAACTACTCTCTTATCGTCCGTTACTACAACCACGCCTTCGGGAATGATTCCGGTTTGATGTTGCTTTGTAACGACCTGAAGCAGCACCAAGTAGAGTTGCCACCTCTTGAAGGTTTATCAACCTTCCCGAAGATTGTCGGTTCTTGCAATGGATTGCTCTGTCTCGATGTTTCAAGTGCTTTCGGGATGGCTTTCGTCCTGTGGAATCCGGCGACAAATGAATTCAAACGTCTCCCCCAACCCTCACTCACCGAAAGCCGTCTGAAAACGTTTTGGATGGTTTCTCTTGGATTTGGATTCAACCAAGACACCAATGATTATGTATTGATGAGGATTGTCAACTTTCAATCTCGTTATGATGCGAGCGCTGAAGTGTACAGCACGATCACCGGAAAATGGAAAGAAGTCGCGGTGGGCACGGGATCGTGTGTGATTCACGGAGGGCAAGACGCTGTGGCTGTGAAAGGAGTTCTTCACTGGATTGCGAATGGGATTGGAGTTTTGGTTAATGAGAAATTTGTCGTGTCGTATGACATGAATCGAGAGCTATTCTGGAGGACAGCAATGCCGGAACTTCCAACTGATTGTTATGTGAAAGCACTGTCGTATGACCAATCACTTGCTTTAGCTGTTTATCCAGGTCTAGGGTTTCGAAGTAGGTTGGGTAATCGGTTTGAATTGTGGGTGATGAATGAAGGGAAGGGGTGGACTAGAACGTTTAACACCGCATTCGAAAGAATAGCTTGGCCGGTTGGAAGTTTTAGAGACAGCAAAATTATTATGAAAAGTGTGGATCAATTCTTTTTTTTTAATCCTAAAACTAAAAAGAATTTTATTCTCCCCATTGATAGTGGAATGGGGTATTCTTATAAAGTTTTTACATATGTGGACAGCATCGTTGCTGTCAACGGAGAAAATGATGAAAAAGAAGTTGAAGCACAGATTGAAGGCATGGTGCATGATGGATCAAACTGAAACTTGGTTGAAAATTTGCTTATGTCTAGGTTATAGTTTCTGCTAGTATTTTTAGGCTTAATTAGGTTTGTTCTAAATTTAAATTTTGTACTGTTTTTTGTGATTTGTTTGAGATAATATCGGCTAGTTTGCTTCTTGAATTTGATATTATTTTCATCTTTTAATTTAGTTTTATATTATAAACAAGTTGCTCAAGGGGTGAAACCCACTTGTTTTTAAATATATTCATTTCGGCTTTGCCATTCCCTCTAACTATTTCCATTGAAGATAGAAAACTTTTAATTATATGCGTCGGACTTCTCCTGCACTCATTTTTTTTTTATATACTTATCTAATAAAGTCGGTTTTTAATAGTATTAAACTACATAGTTCGATTTTTAATAGTATTAAACTACATAGTTTTATAAGGACCCCCTACAAGAAAAAAAGTTATTTTCAATACAATTTCGATGAGCTGTTAGAAAAAAATTATATTTTCGAAGACAACACCGTTGGAAATGACATCAATTGCCCTTGGAAATAACTTCTAAAAAACTGAAAAAATACATATTTCCAACCGCAACTTGCCCTTGGAAATAATTTAGAAGCTGTTGAAAATAGTCATTCTTTTTTTTTCAATGTTTTCTTTATTTGTTCTTATTTAATCTTTCATTTGCGTTAAATCGTTTTATTTTATTTACTTGATTTCTTTTAAATATAATATAATTTGAATCTGATTATTGAAAGTATATAATATAAATTAATAAAATAAAAGTTCAACAAAACCAACAAAATACTATACCACAAAATACTATTTCTACAGTTCATTGAAAAAGGGCTAACACATACTTTTTTATCCTTTTAAGGGATAACACACAATTATAAACACAAAAATTATGTATCTTGTTGGGCAAGATAAAAGTTAATCCAGAATATGAAAAGACAGAGACAATGAAACAATTTTTTATATATACATACATGCGTATACATATACATACATACATACATACACATATATATATACATATACATACATACATACATACATACATACACATATATATATATACATATACATGCATACATACATACATATATATATATATATATATATATATATATATATAGTGCGGGAAAAGGTTGGGAAAATTTTAAAACCATAAAATTTTGAAGGCTTAAAACTTTAAGAGTTTAAACCACACAATTTATGCATTTTTCTAAACTTTTCCGCACTTTAAAATTTCAAATTTAAACATATATATATATATATATATATATATATATATATATATATATATATATATATATTTATACAATTTAAAACAGAATTGATCTACTCCATTCTTTAAAAATTATCCACTTTATTAGGTTAACATAGAATTGTTGCTAACCTGATATGATATTCATAATCGATCCTTTTAAGCATGTACTTGCACTATATTCATTGTTTCTTGTGGTGTACTATATTCATTGTTCCTTGTGGCATACAGTTGATTCAAATATGTCAAAGATTTAAGATTTTTTCAACATGATTTGTTTTCTAGGTTTTATAATACGAAACCAAATTAAAGCTAATTATTTATTGAATTATGTTTTCAATTAATTATACAGAAAGGGGTTTCCTTCTTGTTTGAATTAGAGGGAATGACCTTTATAGAGGTTCTTGGAAGATTAATTTGGGAGATAATAATCTTTTCGTATCAATGTAATATCTCAAACAGTCACACTTTAATTTATGCGGTAAAGCTAAAATTGTTACATGTGTTATAAATCCTCATAAACTTTTTCCTTGCCAATTAATTTATCAATACTGCCCACTAAGATTTAAGATAAAGACTACTCTTCACGATTCCGAGCATGATGTTGACACACTCAAGTCATATGGGTGAAATCACGCTGTGATTTTCAGCTTCAAAATTGATAGCGTGGGTGATTTACTAAAGTTCTCAAGTGATGTCAAGTCATCAGAAAAGATCAAAAATATCAACCCACGGGAATTAAGAACTTCAACAGTCGCACAGATGCCGAAGAGGGATAACATTAGACTAATAACTAGCCAACCTCAACCTCATCCGTTGTTAAAATTTTAATGACTTATACATAATAAAAGTTAAATCATTAAAGTGCTTGGTTGCTTGGTAAACACATTTTGCTGTTGTTTCAAAGTTAAGTTAATTTGATCTCACGCTTGTATAATAAAAAATTTATAACTTTTTATTATTTTTATCAAAATTATTATTAAAAATCACAATACAATACGTTTCTAACTTCTATTTAATAATCATAACATTTTTCTATAACAGTTGCAGTTCTTTAACTACAGTACTTCAATATCAAATAAGTCATAGTATACAATATACTTCTACACACTTTAATATCGTCTTCCTATTATCAATGTGACCAAGTTGTTGAAGGCAATTAGGGATGGCAAGAAAATTTAGATCCGGTCCGCATCTGCAAAGATCCAGAAAATTTGGATTCAGATTTAAAATTTAAAAATCCGTACGGATCCAAATCTGATTCCAGATGCACTTGCATTCGGAAAACTGGATATTCGGATCCAGATATTTTTTAATTAAAATGCATATAACTTAAATTTTAAAAAATCCCTAAGTCATCCCCAAATCATCCCACTCAATTCGATTGCAACAACAACAACACAAACACACTTACCTCAAATCCCTAAGTCATCCCCACGTCATCCCTCTCAATTCGATTGCAACAGCAGCAACACACACACACACTTACCTTAGGTCACCTCAACTCACCAGCAGCAGTCGTGTCGCCTACAGATCACAGTCTTCTTCAGCTCGCCAGGTCCTCGCGTCGAAGCTGAAGCATCGCATTCCAAGCCTCACGGTTCTCGTGAATCTTGCCGTCTTCTTGCAGCTCACCGGATCCATGCCACTACTCGCAATCGTCGCCTCTTCGAAGAACCCTCGCGGTCGCGGTGCAGCCGGTGCTCATCCTCTCTGCCGTGAACCTGTGCGGCCGTGCCATCCAAGCCTCACCCACAAGGAACCGGTCCGATATTTGATTTTGTTGCCTTACTTTAATAAATTTTCTGTTAATAATATTAAGTACATGGCTTTTTTTCTGGTTCTTCAATAAATTTTTTGTTAATAATATTAATTACATGACTTTTTTATTTGTGAATTTTAATGGTTTTGCACTTGAATTTTATTATTTTTTTGTTTGATTTATGTTGTTATATTTTTATTTGTTGATTTATGTTTTTTATTTGTGGATTTTAATGGTTGTGCACTTAAATTTACTTGAATTTAGTTATTTTTTATGTTTGATTTATGTTGTTATATTTTTATTTATGATGATGTATGTTATTTATGTTAAATTGTTAATGGATAGATTATAATCGAATTTTATTTGATATTATTTATTAAATTGTTGAATTTTTAAAAGATATTTTAAATCATTTAATTTTAAGTTTTCCGAATCCGGATATCCGGAATATCCGTCCGGATCCGGATGCGGATTTTGACAACCCTAAAGGCAATGATAATGCTCACAACTTAAAACGGACATAAGTATTGAAGATGCGGGGTATCGATCCTGATACCTCTCACATGCTAAGCGAGCGCTCCACCATACGAGCTACATCCCCATTCTAATTACTGTTCAATTATTTTTTTTTAATAACCACATTTTTAATGCGTTGCCAACAAACAGAATGGCCAGGTTTCATAGATGATTAATACATAGTAGAGATGACAAAAATATATGTGTCCGGTTCGGATTTGTAAAGATCCAGAAGATTCAGATCCTAAAAAATATAGATCTACACATTAAAAAATGTGGATCCGGATGCTCAAAGTTAGAATCCATGTAGATTCACATTTGGAAAACAGGATATCTAAATCTGCATTTTTTAAATTACATTATTTATTAAATTAAAATTAAATTATAAAATACATAAGTTAAATGAAAAGACATAATAGGATTAATTAAAAATATATAAGTTAAATTAAATTATAAAATATATTTGGATTCACATTATTTTATGTGGATTTGTGGTGTTTTTAAAATTTTATTTATGGATTTTTTTGTGGTGTTAAACTTGAATTTATGTTATTTTTAATGTTTAATTTATGTTGTGGTACTTTTATTTGTAAATTTATGGTGTTGTATGTTATTCTAAGTATTGAATTGTTAATTATCGAATTATGATTAATTTTATTTGATATTATTAAGTAAATTTTCAAATATTAAATTATATTTTAAATTATTATATTTCAATTTCTGCAGATTTGGATATTCGGAATATCCGGTTGCAATTTATGTGGATATTACCCGATCGGATCCGCGTATTTTTGCGGATCCAAATATGAAAATATTAATGCGGATCTTGATCCAAATGCATATTTACATCCTGATCCGGATCCGGATCCAAATTTTTCCATCCATAATACACAAATTAGACCTTTTGACAACCCTCGAAATTTCTTATAAAATCTTCTTTTTTAATTGAGATTTTTATTTTGAATGAAAATTCAATTAAACACTTAAATTAATTATTCTTTTAACAATTTTTTTACACCCAGCCGATTTCATAATATACATATATATATATACGGAGAGAGTAAATGTTAATAGAAAATTTTTTTTTTTGAGAAAATTTTTAAAATTTAAAATAATGAAGATAGAAATTATGTAACAAGAAGAAAATAAATTTTGGATTACTGAAATGTCCCACGTCCCCGAACGTTGACTCCACCATATTTATTTAGTTTCATACAAAGGCAATGGCCATTTATTATTTTCCTTAGTTTAGGTAAGATTGTTTTATATTAATTAAGATAATAACCTCAGCTCGCTATAATTCTTAAGTAAACATATAAATGTGAGACAATCTTTAATTAATGAGCATATTTTATGAGGATGGATTAGATTTTTAACCTTTTCTTAGGTGTGACCTGTACTATCTTTTTATATGACAACAATAAATCAAAAAGGCTAATTTATGTGTCATAATATGTGTTAAGTGAAAATTTTTACAATTCTATTAAACTTTTAACTGAAAAATATAAAATGTAAGGACCGACAGCTCAATTCAGCACATAAAATATGATGATCAAGTGTTGATTGTTCCAAACACACGTTAAAATGCTGTAAATATTTTAATTAAGTGATAATTGTTCTTTAAACAGTACTCACAACCTTTATGAATACGGCTAATGCATACACATCAGCTTGAAAATTAAATCAGGTCACTTTCTTGATGCCTACTTCGTGGGGTCTAGCAATAAAGTAGAAGACACAGAAATAGAGACAAACCTACACTGCATCGGCTCTATATAATAATACATAATTACATAGCACCTATCTTTTCATCATTATATCTTTTCGTTTTATATTTAATTCGTAAGCTTTTTATTGGAAGTCTCAAATTGTGGGTTATCATATCAAGTCTCTTAAAATTTAAGATATGAAGGAGAAAACAAATTGCGACAGAAACAAAACACATAAAATATGTTGTAAGAAATTTCAAATTTGCGATCAAAATTTAATGTGATGTGTTTATTCACCTAAATGCGGTATAGGCCTGACTTCAGAAATTAAGGTATTTAATGTGCTGCACTCAAAAGAAAACAGGACAGGATCTCAGTGGCGCAGAAATTAAGGTATTTAACATGCTTTTTGTCCGTATTTGGTCTGGTCGTTAGATTTTGATTACTTTAACCCAATGGTTGTAGTTTTTGTCAATGAAAGAACGGAGTCAACATTCTATGCAGCGCTGTATGCCATACAGCGCATGGAGAAAACCGGTATAACCGGTTTTTAACCGGTTAATACAATAAAAATTATAATTTTATTTGTTTTTCATGTGAAAAAATTATGAAAAAAAAGATAAATTTGTAAATTAAATGAGGCTAAAGATTGTAATAATTTTAAATTTATAAATATTACAAGAAACTAAAAAATATTATAAATATATAAAAAAGGGTCTATATTCTTATTTATTTTGTCATATTTCAATATTTACAGTGTATGTTTTAAGTTTACTTTTCAAGTTCCTATTTTTCATTAAGATTTATCTAAATTCTTGTAACTTATTCCAATTTATTTTTCTACTAGTATGTTGTTCTATATTTTAACTCTTTTCGTTAAGTTCCAACTTTTTAGGTGAATATTTTAAGTTTAATTTTTATATTTCTACATTTGATTAGATTTAATCTAGTTTTTGGTGAGTTCTTCCAACTTATTTTTCCGCTACTTGTTGATATTATATTCCTACTGTTTGCATTGAATTCCAATATTTTGGATAAATATATCAAGTTCAGTTTTTGCATTCCTACTTTCTATTAAAATTTCTCAAATTCTTTGTAAGTTATTCTAACCTTTGAGTTAATTTCTTCAACTCATATATCCACCAAATTTTGGTTTGATATTCTTACTCTTTTTATTAAATCCCAATATTTTGGTAAATGTTTCAAGTTTATTTTTCAGATATCTATTTATCATTGGAATTTATCAAATTCATGTTAATTAGTTCCAACATTTGGGTTATGCTCTTCCACTATTTTTCTCACCATTTATTTGTTTTATATTCTGACTTCTTTTATTAAATTACAACATTTGGATAAATATATCAAGTTCTATCTTCAAATCTCTACTTTACGTTCAAATTGATCAACTTCTTTGTAATTTCTTCCAATATTTGGGTTAGCCTATTCAACTCTTTTCTCACCAAATTTTGGTACTATATCCCTACTATTTTTATTGAATTCCAATATTTTGGTTAATGTATCAACTTTATGTTTCGTGTCTCTACTTTTCATTGGAATTTATCAAATTGCTGTTATTTTATTCCAATATTTGGGTTATCCTCTTCCACTATTTTTCACACCATTTATTGGTTTTATGTTCTGACTTCTTTTATTAAATTACAACATTTAGGTAAATATATCAAGTTTTGTCTTCAAATCTCTACTTTACTTTAAAATTGATCAAATTCTTTGTAATTTTTTCCAACAATTTGGTTAGCCTCTTCAACTCTTTTCTCACCAAATTTTGGTCCAATATCCCTACTGTTTGTATTGAATTCCAATATTTCGGTTAATATATCAACTTTATGTTTCGGATCTCTACTTTTCATTGGAATTTATCAAATTCCTATTATTTTATTTCAACTTATCGCTTACCCTCTTCTACTATTTTTCTCATCATTTATTGGTTTTATATTCCAACTTCTTTTATTAAATTACAACATTTGGGTAAATATATCAAGTTCAGTCTTCAAATCTCTACTTTACGTTAGAATTGATCAACTTCTTTGTAATTTTTCCCAACAATTTGGTTAGCCTCTTCAACTCTTTTCTCACCAAATTTTGGTCCAATATCCCTACTATTTGTATTGAATTCCAATATTTCGGTTAATGTATCAACTTTATGTTTCGGATCTCTACTTTTCATTGGAATTTATCAAATTCCTGTTATTTTATTTCAACTTATCGGTTACCCTCTTCTATTATTTTTCTCACCATTTATTGGTTTTATATTCCGACTTCTTTTATTAAATTACAACATTTGGGTAAATATATCAAGTTCAGTCTTCAAATCTCTACTTTACGTTAGAATTGATCAACTTCTTTGTAATTTTTCCCAACAATTTGGTTAGCCTCTTCAACTCTTTTCTCATCAAATTTTCATCCTATATCCCCTACTATTTTTATTGAATTCCAATATTTCAGTTAATGTGTCAACTTTATGTTTCCGATCTATACTTTTCATTGTAATTTATCAAATTCCTGTTATTTTGTTTCACCTTATGGGATAAGTAGTTCGACTCCTTTTCCTAACATTTATTGGTTATATATTCCTACTCTTTTAATTGAATTTTAACATTTTGCGGGGATATTTCAAGTTTATTTGTGAGATTCCTACCTTCGATTAGACTTTATCAAATTCTTGGTATATTTTTCAACTTTTATATTAAGCTTTTCAACTCTTGTTTCGACCACGTTTTTGTTCGATATTTTAACTTTTTTCATTGAATTCCAACATTTTATGTCCATATTTGAAGTTTATTTTGCAAATCTCCATTTACTGTTGAAATTTATCAGATTATTGATAGGTACTTACAACTTTTGGGTTAAGCTTTCAACTTTTGTTACCATTACTTTCAGTTTCATATTCCTACTCTTTTTAACTAAATTCCAATATTATATGTTCATATTTCAAGTTTTCTTTTTAATCCCTACCTCTTATTAGAATTCATCAAATTGTTTGGAAGTTGTTCCAACTATTAAGTTAACTTTTTTAACTCTTTTCTCGTGGTTTTATATTTCTACACTTTTTGTAAGTTGTTCCAACTATTGAGTTAACTTCTTTAACTCTTTTCTCGTGGTTCTATATTCCTACATTTTTTGTTGTATTCCAATTTTTAAGTGAATGTTTGAAGTTCACTTTTCAGATCTCCATTTTTCATTGGAATTTATCATTTTTATGTTAATCTTTATCTAATTTGTGGTAGATGATCTCTAAAATTGGGTTAAACTACTTAAATCTTTTTCATTGGTTGTATATTCTAAATCTTTCTAATGAATTACAACTTTTGTGTTGAATTTCCAAGTTCTATATATAAGTTACCTACTTTGCCTTTCACTTTATCTATTTACTGGTAGAGTGTTCTAAATTTTTTGTTGAATTTCTGTACTTAGTGTTTCTCGATTTTTTGAGTTTGATATTTCTATTATTATTCCAGAATTCTAACACTCTAGGTATATATTTCAAATTAAACTATCACATGCCTTGTTTATGTTACTTTTGACCTAGTTCCAGGTCAATTGTTTGCTAATTATGGGTTTAACTACCTAACTCATATCTCAACAATTTATGGGTTGAATATTGCAACCCTTTCAAATGAATTTCAACTTTCTTGTTGAACTTTAAGTTTCATCCTCATTACCAACTTCACCATTAACGGTATTGATTTATTGTTAATATATTCCAATTTTTCGGTTTTTAATTCCTTTACTTATTGTTTCGTAATTTTTTGGTTTGGTACTTCTATTATTATTATAGAATTCCGACATTATAAGTACATATTTCAACTTAAACTATCACATGGCTTCTTTATGCTAATTTTTATCTAGTTTGTGGTCAAGTATTTCTAATTATGTGTTTAACTACTTAACTCTTACCTCAACAATTTATGGGTTGAATATTCTAACCCATTGAAATGAATTTCATCTTTCTTGTGGAACATTAAGTTTTATCCATTTTACCAACTTTACCTTTTACGTTATCGATTTATAGTTAATATATTCTAAGTTTTTTGTTCAATTCCTCTATTGATGGTTTCTTTTTTTTTTTAGTTTAATATTTATTATTATTATTATTAAATTTGATATTCCAACTTTAACCTTTATAATATCAAGTCCTCTGTAATTATTTCAACTTAATTATTATGGCTTTCTATTATTAGTGTATCTACTTATTGGTTGTATGTTCTCACTCTTTCAACAATATTCCAACTCATGTGGAAGTTTCAAGTCAAGTAATATAGCTTGACGACACTTTATTGTTTATCAAGTCTTGTTAATAACTCCTTTACTTTTGCTTTCTTTTAGTTTCTGATCCCAAATTCGTCATCCTTGCCCACTATAACTTAAGGCCTTCCCTTTCAACATGCATCCCACTGTGGCAGATTTTGTTTCTATACTGATGAAGAAAGCACACATTTACACCAGCTAAGCTCGTGCCTCTTTCCACGATAATGCCATTCAACACGTTTTGGGGGGTGGTCTATTATTATAAGTTGTTTGTAACATAAAATGTAATTAGTTTCATGTTATGATTTTTCGCAAAACGATGTTGTTGTTGTTAAATTGACACCATTTCCTTAGATAATTATTTAATTATGGTCATTCTCTTGTGTCTACAGTCTACAGTGACATTGCAATATGAGACAAAATCTTGCTATAGCTCTTAACGTACACAATAATGGTGTGCCTTCCGTGCATGGTGCCATTAGTGATGATTCGTTATCTCTAGCTACATATACTTTTAATTCAACATCCTCAAACCAATTTGAATCGCTATTACCCAATTCAGAGATTAATACCCAACCTTCGAATAGTGATCATTCCCTTTCTTCTTATGCTTCTAGGGATAGGTTATCTGAATCTGATGTAATTGGCAGAGTGTTTTCATCTATAGAAGAAGCCGAAACATTCTACTTCAACTATGCCAAGAGTATTGGCTTTAGTGTTCGTAAAAATATTATGAGAATGAATGTACAAGGACAGGTGACAATTAAAAGATGGGTTTGTTCAAAAGAAGGTAAGAGGTCTAAAAAGTATCTCGAATTACCTGATCGAAAAAAGACTGCGAAACCTTTAACACGGGAATTATGTCGGGCTGCTTTTCGCATTCATTTTGACCATCATAAAAGTGGTTGGGTTGCCTATGAATGGGTTGACACCCACACACATGTATTGGTTCCTACTGTTTAAGTGCAATTTCTCCGCTCAACCCTTCAAGTGTTAGATGTTGATTATGCTACTGCTTCAACTATGTACCTCTTTGGTATGAAACCATCTCGAATCCATGAGTTAATGGCTACATGTTCAGGTGGGTATGAGAATGTTGGATTCACAAGAAATGACCTATCTAATCGTTTATATGATGGTCGTCGAGAGCAAATACTACAAACTAACTCAGAAACATTAATTTTGCTTTTGCGTGGAAAACAAGATATGGACCCTGGATTCTATTACCAGTATATTATTGATTACGAAGGTCAAGTTATCCGATATATTTTGGTGTGACTGAATACAAGCAGATTTTCATTACTTTGGTGATGTTTTGGCATTTGATTTAACATATAGGACAAATGCATATAACAAGCCTCTTGTGTTGTTTGTTGGTTTAAATCATCATATGAGGAGTACTGTATTTGGCTTTACCCTGCTTTCTAGTGAGACTGAAGATAAATATATATGGCTTCTTCGCACTTTTTTATCTGCAATGGATGGTAAAATGCCTGTGTCTGTTGTCACTGATGGAGATAGAGCAATGCGAAATGCCATACGCACAAGCGGTGTTTCCGATGCATGTCACAGTTATCTTTGTTGGCATGCGAGCGAAATGCCACTGTAAATATTTTTGACCCAAATTTCACGAGTGCCTTTAAAGATGTTATGTTCAATTGCATGGCAGAGGATGAGTTTCAATTCAAGTGGGATCAAATGATTGGAAAATTTCATCTAACTAATAATGAGTGGATAAAAAAATTGTATGCAGATCAACATATGTGGGCTGAAACTTTCTTGAGGCACAAATTTTATGGTGGGCTACGAAGTAATCAACGGTGCGAGAGTATGAATGCATACATAAATCAATATGTCAGTGGCAAACTTATGTTATTTGAGTTTGTGATGCAAATGGAACTTTTGATTTCACGATTACGTTATAAAGAGGCTGAAGATGACCATCGTTCATGCCATACAATGCCTGTTTTGATCACCCATTTGCAGAAGCATTACGAGAAACAAGCTGCAACAATATATACTCGCACAGTATTCAACCGTGTTGTTAAAGAACTTCGTAAAGATGGATTGTTATACATCTCTAATTGTATGTCAGATATTGGCCGCCGAGTATATGTGATAAATAAATTCAAGTTTGAGGATCACTCTTGGAGGGTTGTTTTTCACGAAGCAGATTCCAAGCTTGTGTGCACATGCAATCTTATACAGTCACTTGGTATACCGTGCAGTCACTGTTTTGCTGTTATGAAGGCAGAAAACTTATCTGAGATACCCAAGTGTATGATTTTGGCCCAATTAGATTTAGAAGGCCTAATAAGCTTACGGTCCAATAGATTTTGGATATTTTCTTTGCATAGTTCTTCATCATGTGGCACCCCTAAATGAGATGTTATCTAATGAGACATGGTCCATTATTCCTTGTATAGTAGGTCGAAAAAATATTATTCTTTGGCCTAAAATTGATTTGGGATCTCTGCACAGCATTTCAAAAGCTCTTTTTTCTAGGCCTCAAACTTTTAGACTGGGTTCTTTTTCTTTTCTTATTTTCACCCTCCCCAAAGAAAGAATGCTTCTCAACCCATGGTATGAGAAAATTTCTTGTTGTGCCTTCAATCGAGTTAGTGAAAGTGTAGGAAAATTCTTTAGGAAAAAAGGCAAATGCTGCAATAAGGCTGAGAATGTTTGTTCCGAACAGGACATTTTCATCGGAATGGTCAAAAGCAAAGGAGTTATGCCTTATTCTAAATAGTAATATTTCAATAGGCCTTGTATACTTGCGGCTGCAAAAATGTTCTCCATTAGTAGTTATAAATGCTACATTAGTAGGGACATTGCATCTTTTAGGCACACACCCTTCTAGTACTATGGAGTTGACAACATCTGCATCAATGAGTGCTGTAAGAGCCACTTGTTCCTTTTCTGTAACATTCAAGATTATCTTAACAAAGGCCTAAAAAAGGTTGTAGGCTCCATACTCAGGTCAATTGGAAGAGGTTGTTGCTCTTCATCATGAGAATGGGATTTTCATCGTTGTTGGTCTCATCTTCACTTTCTATTGTGCTCTCAGTATCATTTTCATATTCAAAAGCAAATATTACATTATTGGCTTGGGTGCTCTAATTGTAAGCCTCATCCTGAAACTTTAACTGTTGGGTTATCTATAGTAGATTTGCTGGTATTCTCTTTCTTTTCTTGCACTGCTTGGCATAGTAACCTTTCTTCCCACATATGAAGCATCGACCTATATTTTTAGGTTTGCCTCATTTTTTGACATACTTGTACTCCTTTCTTTTGTAGGGCCTCTATTTCTTCTATTTTTTGTGCGGTTTACATGTACATATTTTGTCACTGTGCTGGCACCCAAATTTGTTAGGTTTTCCATTACAATATTTTTGCAATGACATTTTTTCCAGCTGCTTCATATGTCTCTTTAAGTCCTGAGATTTGCAATGTCCCTAGATGAGCTCTATTGCCATTTGGTAGAGCTGGGCTAGGTTATATTCTCCTAAATTAGTCATAGCATCTGCCTTTAATTTGGCCTCTATGACCTCAGCTACTGGTCCTGACATATTCAGAAAAAAAAGTTTTGTGAATTGTGTCCGTTGG
The DNA here is from genome assembly GCA_030449905.1 of Luvunga scandens. Lineage (NCBI taxonomy): Eukaryota > Viridiplantae > Streptophyta > Magnoliopsida > Sapindales > Rutaceae > Luvunga > Luvunga scandens. The sequence goes on along the minus strand of JASUUG010000795.1, from coordinate 11,104 downwards.
TTTGCGAAACAAAAAATAAAGTCTTTCCTATTCGATCTAGTAGTCTTCTAGTTGTCCAACGTCTCTTCTAATTGTCCAACGTCACAATATTTGTTCTAGAGGAACTATTTTTCTGCAATTTATTCCTCTCTTCTAAAGTGACCCATAAAATCGAAAGATAAGTTCATAATTATCTTTACACAAGGATTTTTAGCACCGAACATGTTTTTCCTTTCTTATGGCATATTTGATCGTCTCTACTACCATCGTAGTGACCCTGTGAATCCAGCCACGAGTCTCATGGCTGTTACCCTTTTAGTGAGCTATGGTGCCCTTTGCCACTCTCTTTCGTACCAGGCTACCATTTTTTTAAAATATGGTAGGCTTTCTTTCTTTTGGCCCCATTCTGTCTATGTTCTATTACGTTTTGCCTTTTGTTGAGTGTCCTAAATTGACTTTGGTCTCCCATTCTTCTTCTTGAGTTTCTTCAGCCATGGAAGTATCTCTAGGGAGCTTTGGTTCCGGATGACTTGACTCTAGATGCTTGGGGCTTCTACAGTCTTTGTATATTAGGTCATTTCAGTCTTTTGTCTTGTTGACCTTTAGGGATTAGAGGTTACTCGTTCTTCATATGTAGAAGCTGCAAAACTTCTTCTTTTATCTATGTAAAAGGGGTTAGAAATCCTTTTCCATTCCATCTTGATGGGCAAACTCCAAACTCAATATAGGATGAATTAGAAGAATCCTCTAAGTCTGGTTCATTGAGCTCCCATCTTGAGACTTTGATGGGCCAGGGTTCCTATTGCAGCAAATGGTAACTCCTCCAAAAGGCTTTTTATTATTTTTTGTTGAGCTTTCCTCCTATATGTACTATGGTTTTGATGGCTTGTCCTTCTTCTAACAGGGTTTGCTGAAGGATTCCCTAATTATTTTCATTTCTTCTACATTGTCTACACCTATCATTACAATCATGCTGATCTTTCTTGGCTGTTCATATAGGTCCGACAGCAATTTTGTTGTCATCCTGCCCACGCTTCTCATCATTTTTGTTTTCTTCTCTAGGTTGTCCAGTTAGGTCATCATCATCTATTGGTTAATCAAGATATCTCTTAATACCTGGTTCTACTTTATAACATTCAGATTGCTCTAGTTGACTGCCTTTTCTATTGGTTCAAACTCTGTTGGATTTGCTTTCCCAATGATACATTTTGTTACCATGTACCCACCCGCTGATTCTCTGACCACCTCGTTGTCAATGTCTGCAGTGTTGATCATAGAGGCTGGTCTCGGATCCTCAAAAAGAGGATCTTCTTGGCATATATGTGCAACCTGAAGGAAGCTTTTCCTCGATCTGGCATTTTTCACATGGGTAGATTGGTCTGATTCAGTAGGAAAAGTGATTGATAATCTACCATCTTGTAGCTTGTCTACCCTTGGTGTCTCATGAATCTGTTAGGGCTGTTATTCTTTTCGTACTTATTGACCGATTGAGGAGGGAAAATGAGTTGTTTCTGTTTGTATGTCCTTGGATGTACGATCATGCCTTCTCCAGTTAGAAATTAGGTGATCGGTCTTTTAAAACTGTCCATAGAAAACATTTGGGTCCGAACTTTGTAAATTATAGAGTGATGAATTTCCAGAGGTAACTCATCTGGTTTCATATCCAACCCATTTAGTTGGATGAGTAGCTTAATTGCCTCTGGCAAAGATGGCATGTGCAGGTCGAGGGTAAAATTTGGCTTGACCTGAAGAATTATATGAACTTGGTTTAGGCCTACTTCTATTGTTGTGTCGTGGCCTTTTCAAATGTCCGCCATCTAGTATTTAAGATGGCAACAAAGCAAGTTACATTTTTCCCCCGCCAAGAATAAGGGTCAGAACCCTATCTCGGATTGCTCGTCGGTGTAATCCCTTATAACCCTCCTTTCTATACTTGGTTACCTCAAGGGTGGACAGTATGGAAAGGTAGGTTTCTTTTTAGTTTAAGGCTATAACCTGGACAAAGATCGAAGGACTTATAAACGGATTTAACCTTAGGCTATCTTACTAGTATTAAGGCTCTAAGGGAATTCCATGTGGTATTTATGTAGTAGTAGTGCCTATAGGGATAAAAAAGATCTAACTTAAAGGATTGTATTGCCCTGGCATTATTTTCCTATTAGGTTTCTACATGGAAGTTTATGGTAGGGGAACAACCAGAAGGTTACGACGGTGAGGAGATGGGTCAGAGTTAGGCTGGGGATCTAATCTTTGGTTTTTTTGGTTTTCCATTAGCTTAAGGTATCCTAGAGGTTGCCTTCAAGTGATAAACCCTTAACACGTGGCTCTCCTAGCCTTTTAAACGAGGTACCACGCTCTAGGGGTTGCTCTAGGAAGGTTTCTACTCAAAATGAAAAGAACAGAAGATCAATATCTAGGAACAATTCTGATGTGGAGGATCCGAGTTAATCGGCAACCACAGAGCATACTTTGTTAGTGAATACCCATGAATTTTCCTTTTGGGAAAGCTGGCTCTGATACCCCTTTTTAAAACTTAAATATTTTATTACTAGCTGGTTGGTTGCTTACAAGCTCTTACACTTACAAGACTCACTTGGTTCCTTATCTAACTTTGCCTTACTACAAACTAGGGGCTCCTTTGTGCCTATAATAAGATCAACAATTGAGGGACTCATGTGTTACACATGGGGGCCAATTATTGATATAGATAAGTACGAGTGAGTGCTAGCTGTAAAGTATAACAATATTGTAAATAATGTAACAGTGTTTGTACAATGGATCCTTTTTGCCTATAAAAGGGTTATAAGCTCTTACACTTAAGTTTTAAGTTTTATTATTGCTATGGTCTAGTGAGTGATCCAGAACTGTGTAAAGACTGGACCATGCCTGACTGGTTGGTTGCTTACAAGCTCTTACACTTACAAAACTCACTTGGCTCCTTATCCAACATGTATCTATTATTGAATTCACCAGACCCAATAGTACCAATTATGAGAACTTCAAATGCCAAGGTCACGAAATGGGTAATTCGCCAATCACTAAAACGGGCTATGTAATGTACTTCATCTATTGGGTTACAGCTGGTCATTTTACCAAATGTTTATATTATATTAATCTACCATTGTGTGATTCTTGTTGAAGCACATACCTAGGAGATGGGTGCATGGCGGATGATTTCAAAGTCGACTCCCCATTCACTTAGATAAAGAAAGATTACCAAGATTTCGTGATCCACCACAAAATTATTCCAATAACTAGATCATAGATCGAATCAATATATCAAGGCAGTATTTATGATATTTCGCTTGGGATGCATTTTATTTGGCAATTTTCTAGATGTTAAATACTATTTAATAGGTTACTTTTTTATTGGCACTGGAAACACATCACGTTATGGTAGGTTAACATTTCACAATTGAATATCTATGGTTGAACTATATATATATATATATATATATATATATAAAGTGGTTATATTATTGATGAGGTTTAGTCATTAAAAACCACGTCTATGATTTGAGGCCATCTCCAATGGTTAACACCATTTTGGTATAACACCAACACCAAAAATATACCTTTTTCACACCAAATTACTATTTCATCTCCAACCCATTTACACCAAAAAGAATATTCTTTTTTTTATTCTTTTAATTCTCAAGAATTAATTCAATTAACACAATAAATATTACTATTAATATAGATAATTAAGTAATAAGTAATTTTATATCGATTAACAAAAAAAATATAGAAAATTATTAAATTTGCATTTAATTAACTAAATTAGTACATTATGAAAATTAAACATTACATTAATATAGAAAAATACAATAAGGTCATCCCTTAGTATTAAATAATTGTTCTAATTTATGCTAGTTGTAGTAGCTTTTTTAATTTGTGTTAATTAAATTTTGTATTTTTAATTTTGTAATATGTAATCTAGTAATTAATGTTATTGGCATTTTATTTTTATTATTAATTTTTGTGTTGAATATTTTTTTCATTAATATAATATTTAAAAATTAAAAAATTAAATAATAATAATAATAACAAAATAATAATAATAACTTAAAATATTATATAAAATAAGACATATATATAAATAAGAAAAAGTAATAAGGATATTTTAGACTTTTTCTCAAAATGGTGTTATGAATAGTGTTACACCAAATATGGTACAACATTATTCATAAAACCATTTTGGTATTGATTTTGGTGCTTCATTGGAGAAACATTTTATATCAAAAATGGTGTAAAAAGTGTTTTGGTGTAGAATTTGGTGTTTCATTGGAGATGCCCTAAGTCAATTGAGGGGCAAGAACTGCTGTAATCCTTTCATATAGGGAGAAATTTTAAAATATTACTAGCATACCATGTCATATAAATAAATAAATTATATTATTGTATTTAAATATTTATTTTTAAAAAGCAACATATATCTGCTGCTTATGTAAAATTTAAATACGTATTCTAAAATTTTCGTAATGTTGGAAGCCAGCGACGTCTATTGCAATAATGCAAACTTACTGCGGGCCCATATGATCAATCATGTGTGCTACTTCCTTAGTGACATGTCGTGGACCTCTCGGTTGTCACTGTGATGGCCATGAAAGCGCAATTCACGCATAATGTTGTCGTGGGACATAATAAATGACTTGCACAAGTCGTCGCAAGTGGCAGTATTCAACTTTCCAAAGTCTTGAGCAGAAAACATACGAAAGCATTTGATATCAACACTAGACTCTTTTTGTTCCGTATACAATTTGACAAGAATTGGATTACCAAGCCTGCTTTTAAAAGTTTAATTCCGAGAGTCACCGGCAAATTAATTTTGTAACAATTTCCAATTTTGTTCTTATCTTCATTGATTGTACTTTGAATGGAAATTCTTTCACACGTTCTTGCCTTTATTGTTTGTTTCGTCTCTATCCGCGGAATTTCCTCTTTGAAAGTGAATGATGACCAATATCCAGTGGCTCTTCAGATTTACAAAGGCTTGCATGTGTGATTGCTACGAATTAATTAATCGTTATATCTTCTTTTTTTAAAAATTTTAATTAAATGGTTTCATCACACAGCATTTAACTCAATTGAAGATTCTTCAATGGCCTAAAATAATTATATTTGTTTTTAAAACGATAATTCGAGTTGTACCCATCTATGATCTAGATAATTGTTGTAGAATCAGACAGAAAAGTTCTCATCATGATTAATTCTCTCCATGGGAAAAAAAATTAAAGGATATATAATTTAAAGTAAAACCCAACTAGATATCGAGAGACAAATTAATCTACGAAACTATTCGTATCCAGCTCGTCACAAACTAATTAATACTATCCTGCAATGTATGCAATATGGTCGCCTTTGGAATGCAACTCCATCAATAGGATGCATAAGTATAACTATCTAATAAGGTTATTTTTTTAATGGATGACATGGTCTGTACCGTAACTCCGTAAGTGATCTGTGGTATAAAAATATCAGTGCCCTTTTCATTGACAAAATGGGTAAGAATAGTGTAACAAAGAATTAAACTCTGACACATTCTGAATTCAATTCAAATACAGACAAGCTGCAAGAAAGAAAAACTTAAGCTAGCACTTAATAAGGCTAATGTGATTTATTAATTATCTAGTCATCATATATCATCTCCCTTTCGGATTCACGATCTCAGAGAACACAGCTCCAGCATACTTATCAGAACTTTCAGTAGAAAGACTTTGATCATCGGTAGCAGTTGTAGTTGATATGGTAACCATACTAATGGTTTTTGAATCTAAAAGTACATGTTCACCAACACTAGAGAACAAGCGACCACTAGCATCGGTTTCGTAGTTGTCCACAATTTTTTCTTCCTCATTCTCATCAATGTCCTTTGCTATTGCAATACTACTTTCCTGCAGCTGCAATGCGAACTCAAGTCCCCCAACCACATCGCTCATCGAGGGCCGTTTGATTCCTTCATCATTCATGCAACCCATCGCCACCTCAGCAAATTTGTTCAAACACTCTGGCTTTATCTTACCCTTCAAGAACGGATCAACAATCTGATCAATTGTTCCATTTTGATGACATTGTCGCGCCCAATCGGCTAAACTCACTTGTTTCTTGTCTCCTGTCCGAAGAATAGGTGGCCGAGCACACAATACTTCGAACAACACAACACCAAATGAATAGACATCAGATTTTTCAGTAAGCTGCTGAAGTCGGTAGTACTCGGGATCTAAGTACCCGACACTGCCCTTAACAACCGTACTCACATGAGTTTTGGACACCGAAGTTGGTCCGAATTTGGAGAGCCCGAAATCAGAAACCTTGGCCACCCAATTCTCATCCAACAAGATGTTGGTTGTCTTCACATCACGATGAATGATAACAACTTGGTTTGCCCCACTATGCAAATAATGAAGCCCACGAGCTGCACCAATGCAGATTTCAAGCCTTTGATTCCATGGAAGAGGGGGATTGTCGCTATGGTAGAGATGATCACGTAGAGTCCCACGAGCCATGAACTCGTATACAAGGATCATCTCCCTGTCATCGTTGCAATAGCCGATGAGAGAGACTAAATGAAGATGCCGGAGCTGCGAGAGCATTCCTATCTCAGTCCGGAATTCCAGGGCGCCCTGTTGCGACTCTGGTTCCAGTCTTTTGATGGCAACAGGGGTATTGCCGCCATTGATGAAACCTTTGTAGACATTACCAAACCCTCCAACTCCAATTACGAGATCCTTGTCGAAGTCGTTTGTAGCCGCTTGGATTTCAGATAGTGAAAATTGGGTGCAAAGATCGGAAGGAAGAAATGAGCCGCGTGATGACTTGGCTGCCTTGATAGTCTTGGAAGAAAAAAAAGTCCCCAAAAATGAAGTACCTGTAGCGGAACCTGAGTCCTTGACTTTTCTTCCTCGCCAGAAAATTAACAACAATAAAAGAGATAGCACACCAAAGCCTGATATAACACCAGCAACAATCCCGGTTACATTATTCTTCTTATTCGGTTTTGTTGTTGGAGACCCATCCGAATTAGCTGGGATCGTCGGGGGTTCAGGATTAGGTCCGGCGAGATTTCCATTGTTGTCCACTTTAAAGATTTCAAGGCCGTTCAAGATGGCATCAGAGTACTTGGTTTTCCATCTGGTGGCAGGATGAAGTTGAATAGAAAGATTCTGCTTAATATTTTCTTCATTTGGTTTGCATCCTATCGTCACAGCATAATCTTTATATATGGCAACACCATTCGCACCATTCGCACCACTCCAAGCTATCACATCGGCGTGATGTTCAGCAGTTAAATTAGCAATGAAGATCTGGAACACCCTATTGCCTTCTTCAGTTATCTGACTCTCAAACTCACAAAAGTGAAGCCTCAGAAAATATGTAAACCCGGAATCCACTTCGAACTCCCATGTGAGATTATATTTCTCGTTGACTTCCCTCTTCTGCCCCATCGACCTGGCGGTGTTGTAGACCGCACGCGGAGCAGAGTAATTACGTCTCCAAGTGAGATGAATACTCTGGTTAACGGGAAGAGCACTTGGTCTGGCATCTGTCAAGTAGCGGTCGTCCGGACCCCAAGTTCGGTACATGTCCCCGGTGTCATATGGCTGTGAGATTTGTTGCCCGCCGACGTTTATCCGGTATAAAGTCGCCAGAGCGTTTCTGTTTGAGATACTGAATGGGTTCCCCTGGCAAACATACTCGAACCCCCCGTCGGGATCATCGGCCGCGGTGTAATAGAGATTGAGGGGCATGAATACAATCTCAATTCCATTGATAAAAGCATATGAATCGTTGTAATCCGGACTTGGAGTGAAGGTTATGTTCAATAGCCTCTGATCGTCTTCGATGTTAATGCAGAATTCTTTGAAGAAGGTACGGCCGCCCTCGCCATCTGCTGCAAGTGAAGCGCTAAAGTTACTTAACAGAGTGAAAGAAGCTGCTTTAACAGAGAAGAAACCTGCAGAGGTGTTGAAATCTGGTTTTGAATTTGATAGAAATGCAGGCGGATGAACTTTTGACCGGCGGTGACGTTGAATATGTAGGTGAATTGCGAATGAGAAAAGCGTGATTTTGCATATGGGACTTGATTATTTTCATTGAAGGTTGTTGATTTGGAAGCGGATGCGTCTTCTTCTGGGTACTGAGAGTTAACATCTCCAACCCAAGTCCGGCCGGGAGTACTTTGTGTTGCCCGACCAGCCACAAGCGAGAAATATGTTGCTTTCACTGAGGGTATTTAGGTCACCGGTGACGACAACAGATAGATGATGGAGGGAGAAGAAGAAGAAGAAGAAGTGGAAGATTTTCCTGTATGTCTCCATTAGTTTTTTGACAATTAATTAATTGGCAGGCTGCAGCGAGCTTTGCTCCTTTAGATAGCTAGACAGATAAAGTAAGTAAGCAAGTTTGGTAGCAATATGTCCTTCTCTGTCAGTTACGGGCCACAGGCACCTTAGCGTCTCGGACATGCCAATTAAATGATGGACAAATTAAGTCTTCGTCAACTTGTTAGTCTTTGCCCCTCGGCATCAGTACCATTTACTATCACCCGTAAGGCACTTTCCATGGCGACAAGGCTTGTTTTGAAATATCAACACTTTTATACATACATACTATGAAACTTCGCAGTAACTACAAATCAATCTATGGGATTCCGTAATTAAATATACATCTTACAAATCTAGATTGGACTTGAATGTTAAATTGGTGTTTGGGCACGGAATTAAAAAAAATCTTCATTCATAATTGGTTATTTTAAAAATACATGTTTAGCAGTTTGCCAAAAGGTTGAACTAATTATATTAAGATTACAAAATGTCTTCTTAAAGAAGAGCTACAGTATTTATATAAGCTATAAGTTGTAAAAATAGCCTATCCGGTTTCTATTCTATTGTAAGAAAATATCTTGGGCATTACACTTTTTTTTTTTTGTTGGCTTACTTCATTGATAAATTTAATTTAAATAGAGTTAAATGGGATTAACTTGAAAATTCTAATTATCTATAGAATAGATGAGCCTGGTTTACAACTTACATCTTGTATCCTCTTATTCTGCTCCGCATTAATTTTTGTGTGCTTTTGTGATTTATTTATATGTAGTCGAGAATCCAAATAGTATGATTAATATAAAAAGTCGATTACAGGACAGGTTGGTTTCAATTAGCTGAGAACAAGGAAAAAAGAAAACGTAGCGATCACTATTTTACGGGTGAGTTCATGAGGAAAATAATTAGAGTTGTTTTCTATTGACCACGGACTTGCAACGCTACTTGACTTGTAAAATTACTGTTGTTGAACTTGCAGGACCATCATTAAAATGCTAGAACTAGATTGGACTATATTTTGTTGGTGTCTTATATTTTGTATAGTATAAGATTAAATTGGATTGTAAAAGTTATTTGTTATTAAATATTAAAACCACTTACATATTTATTTAAGAATGGAATTATTTACATTTTAAAAATTAATCAGAACACTCTAATTTAATAAAAAATATGTATTACATAAATAAATTAAATGCCCATAAGTGCCTTTATAAGGAACATGTATTCATTCATTCACTATTCTCCCTTCTACCCGCCTTAATTAATTATTACGACAACACCAAATATAGTTAACTTATTCCAGCTTAAAACTGTATCCTTTTTCTTTTGTTTGAGTGAAACACGGACTTTAATGTTCACATCTGTGTTGCCCACGCACTGTACATGTCATCAAGCAAACTTAGCTAATTATTACTCGGAATCACTTATTAAATGAGGATGGAAACCTTTATCCATTAAAACGTTAATCTTTGTCCCTTATTATTTAAACTCGATGTCAATAGAAAAGTGCATATTTAATTATGACCAATTGAGCTATGCTTTATAATGTCTCTCAATAATGTAATGTCTAGTATCATAGATTAAATAAACGTCATAAACTAGAGAGCAAGGATCCTCTCTCTTTTTAATCTTATAGCCCTTCCTAATTTAATGAATAGCAAGAATGAGTTTCAATTTCAATGTTGACAATCAAACCAATTTCTTTTCACTTTATTTATAATTAAGTCAACTATTTTCACTAAATTTAAAAATAGAAAAGGCTAAGAGAAAAATATTGGAGAGATTCTAATCCCATGCTATACTTAAATCATACAAATATTTAGTTTTATAAGTGTAAATTTGAATTTTAAATTTTTGATGTTGATAAATTTAGAATCCATGCAACACTAGTGCAAAGCATGGTGAATGATATACAAGCTGAAAAGCCCAATAAATCGTAAAAAATAGCATACTGAGCACTAGATTGAAGCTTTTGGTGACTTGGCTAAAATGAAGCCAGTTCTTTTGTAAATGGAGAAATTATATATGTACAAGTTATAATAAGACTAAATTATATCAAAGCATATTAGATAGATAGTTTGGAATATTTATATCATAAATTGATGTACATCTAGTAAGAGTGCCTATCATAATTATGAAACCTCTACGGCAAATGTACATGTCTATTGAAATATGGATCTTAATGGATTAAGTAGCATCTTTACTCCTTCCTATAAAGAGGTTTTTAATACATTTACAACCGGAGGCAAACACGCCCACTACTTGAGTTATCACACCGATATCGTCCGACTAGCAATTTAATTTATGATTTTATCTAATAGCAATTTGTCATTTTTTTTGCATAAAGGGGCTTTTAAACAGGGCTAAACCGTAACTAGGTGGGGGGATGCAAGCCCATACATATCATGCGCGAGAAAAGGAAGAACACCGACTGGAGGATAGTTAAGAATGTGAAGACCAAGGGGACAGATAGGCATAGCTTACAATGAAATCCGCCACAAAATTTGGTTCGCGATAAACATGGATAACGGTGATATATCAATCATGCCGCGGGAGATCCTTTATAGATCGAACTAATGGGATGTATTCATCAGTGGAGTCAAATGATTATCAACTAGTTGAGTTACACATAAGCTTTTTCAAATCCACTTTCAGCTAGCAAATACATTTTTACCAAGCGACAGACAAAACCTTGAACAACCTCTCTGCAGGCCCTGCAATTGTAACTGAACAAGAAACCAATGAGCTGATGCAAAAGCCAGCCAACCAATTCCATTATGATCATAGATAAGTCCACCCGCGAT
>JASUUG010000794.1:0-68204 GCA_030449905.1 Luvunga scandens | reverse complement strand
TACCCCTCAGACATGTGGGTTTGATATTCAAATTATTAAATGATAAATGGGATTTCTTTTTGTTTTCTAATATTTTTGAATTTCTGAATTTCATATGTTGAATTATTTGTTATATTTGACAGCTACATTTCCTACCTTCCTTTGGCACACATCTATGAAAGAACTAACCAAATCGTATCAGTGTACTATGGTGTTGCAGTTGGTTTCTACCAAGTACGTAACTTATGATGTCATTTATTTTATTAATTCCTACGTTTAAGGGCATTGTGTCTACCAGTTGTGAAGTTGGTTAATTTTCCTATGCAAATGCTTGACAATTTTTAGGACAGTGTAGTTTTTTCTTTTAGTAGTCCATTTATGCTCATTTCCTCTCTTTTACAGGACAATCTGAAGTTAATGGATGATTTGGCTGTCCTAAAACCAACAATATTTCCCAGTGTCCCTCGGTTGTATAATCGAATATATGCTGGGTGAGATAATGGTTGTGTGCTGCGTAAATTACTTGTTGGCTGAAATTTCTTTGCTCACTCAGTCACGTCTGATTTAGTCAATTGCTGTAGAATCACAAATGCAGTAAAGGCTTCTGGGACTCTGAGAGAAGCTAGCCTGACATACAATTCCAAGCAAGCTAGATTCGTGGTTTTGTGTGCAAAACCTTAGCCTTTTCTTTTGTTCTTTTATTCTTGTATGTATGTTTTAATTGGATCCTCTACAGCATAAAATTAACCCATTAAAACAGTTTAGGATGCACAAGATAAAAATCAGATCACAGGAGCAGAACATCTACAGTTCCTCACATTACTAAATAACACACTGGTGCTTGTCACTGTTCATTATCCATATCAACTATCTATATCTTTTTAATTTTAGGCCAAACTCCATCGAAGATGTGGGACAGATTAGTATTTAATAAGATAAGGATAGGCTTGGAGGACGGGTTCGTTTTATGGGATCAGGTGCTTCGCCTTTGTCTCCATATGTAATGGACTTCTTGAAGGTGTGTTAATCCTCAAAGATGATGAAACAGTATCTCTTTTTTTAATATATTTAATGAGGAGACAAGACATGCTCGTTATACCCTTCATGAAATAGAGACACTTATTTTATAGTTGGAATTACCCAAACTTGCAGGTGCTTTGGTTGTCAAGTAATGGAAGGATATGGTATGACTGAGACTTCTTGTATCATTAGCGCTATAGACAAGGGTGATAACTTATCTGGTCATGTTGGATCTCCTAACCTGCTTGTGGTTAGTTTTTCACCATACTTGGAATTTGACCATCTTAGTGTACCTGAGAGATATCTGTGCTAGCAATTATAGTTATTAAACTTATTCTCTTTCATCATGAAAAAGAAGCCAAAAGCAATCTACTGTACTTAAAAGAAAAATTTTCTCATACAAATATAAAGATTTGCAAGAAGAAACATGTTTGTTTTTCTATTTTGATGTGTGATAATTTTTGTTTTGTGTTTTCTTCTTTCAGAAATTAAACTTATGGATGTTCCTGAAATGAATTACACCTCTGACAATCAGCCACATCCCGTGGAGAAATCTGTGTCAGGGGTCCCATTGTTTTCCAAGGCTACTACAAAGATGAAGTTCAAATGTAATTAACCTTTCTCTGTTGTTTGATATGGTCACTGAAGTGAATTTACAAATGTCTTCCTAACTGCTCAATTGATTGGACAGGAGAGAAGTGATTGATGGTGATGGTTGGCTGCATACAGGAGATATTGGTTTGTGGTTGCCTGCGGCCGACTAAGATTATAGATAGGTAATGGTTATCAATTTAATTTTCATATTTATTTGGAATTATTTTCTCTGCAAGAATTGAAATGGCTTCTTTTATCGGTTCGGTCTTTTAAAAAAGGTTTATCTGGCTTGAGTATGTGATTACTTTGTCTAGAGGATTGAATTACTTGACACCATTGTGAGACTATATTCAACTTATGACAGAAAAAAGAACATTTTTAAGTTGGCGCAAGGAGAGTATGTAGCACCTGAGAAGATTGAGAACGTGTATGCAAAGTGCAAGTTTGTTTCACAGTGCTTTACGTATGGTAAAGATTTGGACCTCATTTCAGTGTGTTACTTCCCCACTTCAGACTTTTACTAATGACTTGATATGATCTTAGGTGATAGCTTCAACTCTTGTTTAGTAGCTATTGTTGCAGTGGATCCTGATCTTTTAAAAGATTGGGCTGCATCTCAAGGGATCAAGGTCATATATTGTTTCTCTTTCCGTGCCAATTTCCATTTCATTTTCATAGCACTAATACATAACCTTTGCCAACTTTATTCTTCTAAGAAATTGTTTAGGTCCAGATGTTGCTATAGAACTGGAAGAGACTCTTCCGTTTTCTGTCAAGAATATGTTGCAGGAACTGCTGTTGAACTTGTCTAGATGTGACAAAGGTCAACTATTGATAAATGTTCATAGCCTTGTATTTGTTGCTTGTTCGGTTTCGTTGTGTCTTTTCATTTTCATTATAACCAATCACTAAGTATGCGCAAGAACGTTTACTTGGGCTTTTAATCATTTTAGCTATGCTAAAGCCAAACTTGTAGCTATAGTTGGTTTGTACTAAGATTACCTTGAACTAATAATGGGAACACTGCGAGACATCTTCGGTAGTGTCATCACTATGCCACCTTGTCTGCATTCAACAACTGTCTTTTAGTGTACAAAACTTAACTGCATTTTGGTGCAATTGTTTATATCATTGAAACACAGGCCAAATTTGACAATTTGATTTGCACCCAGCCAGAAAGTCCTGTGATGTTTATATCTTCACAAGTATTTGAATTTCGAGCCTAATCTTGTGTTGTATTTATGCAGTTTGAGAATTTAGAGCAGTTATGCAATGATCCGAGGGCAAGAGCTGCTGTTCTTGCCGAGATGAATGCAGTTGGAAAGGAAGACCAGGTAACTTCTTTCACCGAATATAATTTTCACCCTCTTCGTGGCTCTGGTGCTTATTATTTCTCTTTTATTGCAATGGAATAGTTGAGAGGTTTTGAATATGCAAAAGCTGTGACTCTGATGCCTGAACCATTCTCAGTAGAGAATGGCCTTCTCACTCCAACCTTCAAGGTAAATTGCTTCTTCTCTATTCTATAACTTGGGCCAAGAAGACGATAATATGTTTCTTGGATGCCGAGAACATGAGCTTCCTGTAATTTTCAGGAACCAAAATAGAGAATAGTGAACTAAAATTCTGAAAAAATTTGCAGATCAAGAGACCTCAAGCAAAGGAACGCTTTGCAAAAGCAATATCAAACATGTATGCTGAGCTTGCAACCTCAGATCAAATTCCACAGAAGACGTCTAATCTATAAATTTGAGTGTTGTAATTTTTATGCTTCATTCTGGAAGTGATTTTTCCCTGCCAATTTGTTGTAACATAACTTATACAAAGAGATTTTGTTGCATTGAGTGGCACAAAATCTAAGAAATGGAGCTTGCATGCTCTGTTCTGTATAATAGTAAATATTGGTGCCTTTATTTTAGTTCAATTAACGAAGAATGAAAATGGTGAAAATAATAATCAATTTAACAAGAACATAAAATTTAAACAAGAACATAAAGGTTGTCATGGACCAGTTTCACCGGATAAGATTTCCGGTATTAACGTTAGTGCAATACAATGTTCTGTACAGATGCCAATATTTGTAATTCTTCATTGCTGTGGTTGAATCACAATCTAGAGCACCTATGGGAAATGGTTGATACAGATGCCAATGCCCTTGGATCTTTGGAATTTAAGTGAAGAGCAAAGCCTTCAAGGAATTTTAATCTTTGGCAACAGGTCGTGTGTTGTTCCAAAGCCATTGACGAGCAAAGCCATCCAGCAATGGTGAAACCTGCCAGGTACCACATTAAAACTCATAATCTCTAAACTAGGAACCAGAACTAACCCAAAAAACAAAAAGGATGCAGGACTGAGATAACTCATGAATAGGACCATCAAGTTAAAATCCTCCATATTCAACCTTGGATTTGTATGGATGCCCTAAAAACTGTTCATCATAAAAAAATAAATTTTGCTCAAGCACTAAGACGTGGTGATGGACACGGATGGGGGAATAGCAGATTGATCAATGTCTCCCAAATTGTCATGTTCCCAAGTACTAGGCGAATAGCAGATTGATCAATGTCTCCTGAATTATCATATTCCCAAGTACTTTTAAGACTTTATATAATGTGAACAGGTTTCAATATGTGTTTGGTATAACTTATCTAATGATCATCATAATCTCTTATCAAAATTTTTCTTATAGTTTTTTTTTTTAAATAAAGTTTTTGAAAATTAAATAAACTATTTTGCTTCTACTAGCAAAAAAAGTTTAAATTTTGAACTTTTGAAAATAGAGGTTGAAAAACTTTTTTTAAATGTTCAAATCTTTAAAATATCTTTTACTTATTCGACAATTTTATTTCATTCTTTTTATAATATAACCTTAAAAAACTTGTTTATTAAAGTAATTTTATAATTTTTGATAAAAAATTTCTTTGACAACCAAACAACTAAAATTTTACATGTAAAAACTCTACTTATAAAAGTTCTATGAAAGAAAGTTTTACCTAAATAAGCTCTATCTAAAAAGCTATACCAAACAAAGCCTTAATGTATGGGAGACATGCATGCATGAACATCAAAAGTTGCCCTCTATAAATGTCATCTCGACTTGCTTACCTTCTCCCAAACTTGTGAATGGTAATTGTTGAGCCAATCAATCTCAGCAGCAGAGAGCAAAGATAGGTCAACCAATTTCGTCTGCAAGTAAAAATCACTTAAAAAATAATGAACAGAATTTAAAAATTCTGAATATAAATTATAAATGCGGTTCAAAAGGGAACTGTTGAAAGAAAGTAACCAATTTAACAGTATGCAACCCGATTCTCATGGCATACCTGAATGGGAACAAATGTGAGTTTCTCAAATCCCAAATATGAAACTCCCCCGAATCGATTTGGTGTGCCAACTTCTTTGACATAGAGGAGATTCTGCAAGATGAAGAGAAAATAAATTACAACAGTACTTGCGAATGCAAGAACAATAAGTGAAGAAAGATTATGTGTAACACATTTAGCATGAATGTCAGTTATCTTAATAAGCACAAAAAAGCATCAATACATCAATGAATAATTCAATAAACATCAGGAAATAATTCCTGTAATTGGACATCAAAAGTTTGTCCCTCAAGTTTGACAGAAATTGACTAATTGTTTAACCTGAATAATTGAAAACACAAAAACATAGCTGTATGAATGTTATACCTCAATCCGAATGCCAAAGGCATGGTCTTCATAATAGCCAGGTTCATTGCTAACAATCATGCCTTCCACTAGGGGAGTCATATTCCCATATCTAAAGCTAATACTTTGGGGCCCCTCGTGTACATTCAGTGCTGCTCCTACACCATGGCCAGTCCCTAATACACGGAAGGAGAAATGAAAAATGAAACAGCGCCACCTTTAAATCAAGTCCTAAACTCATAACTGAAAATTTTTCCAAAGAAAAATTAAGACAACAAAAAGGCAGAACAAGTACCATGTCGATAATCAAGTCCAATCTTCCAAAGGGATGAACGAGCAAAAGCATCCAATACAAAACCAGGAGTATTTTGAGGAAGACTGCTTGATCAAGAGCTATGTGACCCTGTAATTATATGCTATAAGCTGTTAATAAACCAAATAGCCAAATTCTTCAACATATAAAAATTGTGGTCCACAGAAGTAGAACGTTAAAGAAAACAAGTGCTACACAAACTAGAGACAATTCATCTGGAAAATTTGGTGTGAGATTAGAAAGCCTCTTCACTTAATCAGATAAAGAGAGATCAAGAAAGATCCAGCACCTGTAGAACTCGGGTGAAGCATTCCTTTTCCCGAGCCGTAGGTTCACCAAAGTGTACAGTCCTAGTTATGTCAGTTGTTCCATCAACATATTGAGCTCCACTGTCTAATAGAAATAGTTTTTTGGAATCTACAACACTACAGTTCCCTGTCTCTGGTTTGTAGTGAATGATGGCACCATTTGCGCCTGAGCCTGAAAGACCGTCCTACTCATGAGCAATTATATTGGGAAACATATTGTAAGAACATTTGTTGCAATAAGTTTCCATTTGCACCGTAGTAGATAAATCTTCCAAGTATATGGGTATCAAACTCAAAATTTGGAAGTTAGCAGCTCTATTTTATTTTTTTTCATTTTATAAGAAACTTAAAACTTTTCTCATCTTTTAAAGATATACACTGATTACCAAAAACTAACTTCCGTGTGCAGAAGAAATGAATGGGAAGACCAAGATAACTTCTTTCTATGGTGCAGAGAGCAAAGAATCTACATAATCAAGATATCAGAAGTAAATATACCGCTTATGGTATCAAAGCTGGTATCTAGAAAACCAGACTGCTTTGACCGGAATTCAAGAAGTTTATCTGCAACATCTACTTCTGTTAGTTTTGCACCATTATGAATTTCTTCTTCCAGCCAGACCCAAAATTGTGCTAAAGCAGCAGCATCCCTGCAAAAAGAACATCATGATAAATATATTTCATAAAAAAATATTTAGTTGATATGCTTTCTCATGCTAATAGAAGATTTCTTGCAACAAAAATAATAAGTTGCCTCCTCAGGAAGAGAGTGCACAACTGTTTATGGATCCAGAGTTTCTATCCTGTTCTTGCCCAGAAGATACTCTTCACAACCCTTTTCCCGGATAATGTTCCAAGATGTTTTGGCCAAAAAAAAAATCACAAAAAATAACATCATCAAATTGACTTCTTATCAGTTTTCACACACAACTCTTTCTCCATTGATAATTAACTCCATTTCGACTCTTGCATTTTAAGGCAGGCCATTACATAGGAACCCTAAAAGATGTCCAGAAGAAGCATATTGATGATAACTTCAGTACCTTCTGTTGGAAGAATCAATACCTTAAATGAGAGTTCAGCATTCCTTCTAGCTCAGCAGAATTTTTCACTGCCTTTGAGAAGGCGATAGGGGATGTCCTGAAAACCCCAGCAGGTCCTCCAGACTGACCATTGGTGTCAGCATGCATCTTAGTCTTACTTTTTTTATTATTATTACTTGCTAGATACTTCTCAATGGCAATCTTATAGGTGTTCATAATAGCAGCATTAACAGAGGAAGGGTCCAGCCAAAGTTGAGCTCCTTGGGCTGCCAAACTGAATATGAAGAAAAGGTCATTTATTAGCTTATAACATTTATCAAATGACTTTACATGACTACATACCAAGCACAAAATATTTGGCATGTTAGATGAAAATGCAGCCCACTATAAGCAACAGTTCTCATACCACTAGACAGATTGTAGTTCATCTTGTTCTAACTGCCACAGAGTTTGAGGCATCTTAAAACTGTAATAAACGTATGTCTAAGCCAACCATTCAAGTGTGTGTATGGAATTTTTTGCACAATATGATGCCATGATTGGGAAAAAAAAGAGAAAAAGATAGAAAGCAAAACTTCTTCACAGTACTTTACAAATTGATACCAATTCTGCTTGGCATGTTCTCAGAGCAAGAATATCAAGCCCATGAACTGACCTTTTATTTCAGAAAGGAGGGAATTGTATTGCCTCAATTCCACACCAGCATTCTTCAAGTGATCCATCACATCTGGAGTGATCTTAGAATCATCCACAAACAATTTTGCTCTATCAATTTCCACAATTAAGTAGGCATACATAACCGGCGAATGTGGAACATCACTTCCTCTCTGCAAAAGAAATTTGGAGAATAATTCTTATTGGCATATAATGATAAAACATGACATTCCTGAATGACTAGGTTTAACACAAACTTTCTCCTCCTAACTCTGTACTACCAGAGCAGCTTTAACTAGTTTTCAATGATGCAACAAAGGCGGTGCATTATGGTAAAATGATTCTAAAAAGTCTAGTTAAAATTGACAGAGCAGGTCCACGGGAGTAGATTAGAATATTACCAAATTCAGCAGCCAGGCAATTTCATCAAGCATAGATATCACAATTGCAGATGAACCCGCATCAACAAGATCCGACCTCAGGGACGATAGTTTTGATGCCACGTCAAGCCCGGCATATTTCAGGGCATGTACTCTAATTGGTTGATTTGGAGGCTTCGGCTTTGATTCCTTCCATATAACATCCACAAGATTTAGATCATACAAGTACACTAACTCGTGATTCTTCTTAGCTATAGCCTCCTTTAATTCCTCTGCAGCATCAGAAGAGAAAAGAAACTGCACCCTTCACATTTTCAAAGAAAAGGTGGCATCAGGAACATGCAAGCGCCTAAAATAGAACAGAAAAATTACATGCTCTACACAATTTAGGAAATAGAGGAATTGCTCACGGGATCAATGCCAACTCTGCCTCCGGGTGCCAAAACATCATTTAACCATTCAAAGGTTGTAGGGACTCCATGATTGCCACTCCGCATCAGAATCCAGCTAGAGCTCAACTGCTTCTCAGCCTAATGATCACAAACAGAGATAACTAGCCGCTACATCTCAGACTAGATTTTTCAAATGGATAAAATCCTGGGGTTATAACACAAACCAAAACTATTTGACTACGTAGTAGAAGATGCAAATTCTAGCAACGCAACATGATACGAATTTTGATCACAAACCTGGAGAAAATAACGACCATCTGTCCAAAGAGCTGCTTTATCTTTTGTAACAACAGCAGTGCCAGCACTGCCCGTAAATCCAGATATATATGCCCTCCTCATATAACATTCAGCAATGAATTCACTCTGAACATCCAAAAGGAAAGCTAATATTTAAATAGGAACATACAAATGTCAATATTTACATTGCAAAGAAGCATGAGCCAACAGGACCAAACAAGCAGCAAACCTCAAAAGAATGGCTGATCTTCCTTCTAAAGCTCATATGATAGCCAGAGGAAACAAATTACAAAAAATGAAATTGATCCAACAACCAACAGTAAAGCTAAATTTTCTGAAAGCAATTGCAGAGAATTAAACCGAGAACCAAATAAATTCTAGTTCAAAAACCAACCATTTAAACCAAAGCTCCAATTTTATATAACAATTATGAGAAAGAACCATAAACAAATAAACATGAACCAAAAATAAAAAACAACAAAGCCAATGAAACAGTCCAAAGTTTCAAACTTTCATATCGTTTGCAAAACACAAAGCAAACCCACTCGTATGTTTATCTCAGAACTACCATAAACAAATCAAAAACAGCAAAAAGATCCAAAATTTAAACCTGATGAGCATCCTGAGAAGGTATGATATACGCGTCAATATTAACACCTGGCCTCGAAAACAGCTCCCGCAGAGCACGGAGCTTCTCGTCCGTAGCATCCTGGGTCCGGTTCCTGGTGAACTCTGAAGATGGCTTGGCGGTGATGGAAGTGCAATTTCTGATAAAAGATGGGGCCTTGAGCAACTTTTAGAAAATGAGGGGCGGGTTTGGAAATTATGGAAAATAGGAGGAAGAGAAGGGGAGGACAGGATGCGGAAACGAAGGTAAGATGATCTGGTGAGACGTGATGAGAGAGAGAGAGGGCGCATTGCTTGTGATGGTAGTGAGTACATGCTAGCAATTCTCTTGAGAGAGAGAGAGAGAGAGAAAGGCGGAGGTGATGAAGATAAGGTTTGAGTTTTGTAAGAAACTAAGAATGGAGGGCACTTCAATTTGCTCCGTTTCAGACTTTCAGTTTAGGACGCGACAAGAAGTCACTGAAAACGGTGTCGTTCTTCTTGAAAAATCGTAAAACATTTTAGTTATAGAAATATTAAGGAAATATTGATATTCAAAAAGGATAAAAGGAATTTTTTTTAGAAGATAATGAGAATATGGTACTTTATAATTGAGTTAGTGAGACAACCTAAGTCACAATTTATATTGTATGGAACATGATCTACCCCATTTTACAAATGTAAAATTCATTTTAAACTTTATAAATAAATTTTTGAAAAAAAAGATTAAATATATATTAGGAAAAGTCTAAGCTCTATTTAATAAAGTTATTTGTTTAAAACGGTGCCGTTTGCTTCTTCAAAAGCATAGAGCAACGGTCACTTTTCACTTTCTCCTGAGCAATTTCCAATCTCCATTAGATCTTTACACTTCAGCTTCCAATAAGGAAAAATTGAAAAATTATCAAGAGCGGAACATGGCGATCATAACTGAAGAGCCAGAGCAAGAACCACAACAACAAAAATCGCAGCAACAAGAGGAGCAACCAAAGCAAAAAAAAAAATTACCAACGAAAGAACCCCGACAACACACAAACCCATTTTTATTTTGGTGCTATTTAGTTCTTTTTGTTTCACTTATAAGTCTTCTCTTCATTTCATTCACTCCTCACGACAATAATCCCAGGTCTTGGTTTCTCAGCTTAGACAGCTCTCTTCGCCATCACTACTCTAACGGCCGCATTATCAATGTCCAAACGAGCCCTAATCGATCCCCGTTGAGCTTTTCACTTTCCAAAACGGTGTCGATTCGACTGAGAATTTGTTTATCATTCATGGGTTGGGTTTAAGTTCGTTTGCATTTCGTGAAATGATCAATTCTCTGAGGTCTAAAAAGGTTAATGTTATTGCCGTTGATTTGCCCGGAAATGGGTTTTCTGATAGATCAACGATGGAGTTTGAAGAGAGATCAGATGGGACCTTTCAGAGGTTTAAGGATGTTTATGGGTTGATTCAAGAAAAGGGTTTTTTTTGGGCGTTTGATCAGATTGTTGAGACTGGGCAAATTCCTTACGAGGAGATACTGAAAGCTAGGGTTTTGGAGAGGAAGAGTGTTAAAGTTATTGAATTGGGAAGTGATGAGGTTGGTAGGGTTTTAGGGCAAGTTATAGATACTTTTAATTTAGCTCCTGTGCATTTAGTTTTACATGATTCAGCTTTGTCAATGAGTGCTAATTGGGTTGCTGAAAATCCTGGTTTAGTTAAAAGTGTAACACTTCTAGATACAGGAATTCAGCCTGCTTTGCCCCTGTTTGCCTTGAATTTGCCGTTGATTAGGGATTTTGTTTTAGGATCTTCGTTTGGATATCAGTGGTTGATTAGATTTTGTTGTATGAAGAAGGTTGGCAGTTTTGATGTTGAGGGTAATAGAGTGCTTTTGAAGGGAAGAGATCGGTGTAGAGCTGTTTCAGAGATGGGGAGGAAGCTGAATAACAGCTTTGATATGGCAGAATGGGGCAGTTCAGAGGGGATAAAAGGAATGCCAATGCAATTACTTTGGTCTAGTGTTTGGTCTAAGGAATGGAGTGAGGAAGGAAGTCGAGTTGCGGATGCACTTCCACAGGCGAAATTTGTGGGCCATTCAGGAGGACGGTGGCCTCAGGTGAGGGTTTATTTTGTCCTAGATTTGTTGCTCATTTACTTTGTGTAATTATTATGTGCAGAAATTTCTAACTTTGGATTCTTTTGGATGGATTTGATTTTGATACTGTGATCATTGATAAACATATTCTGGACATGGTACATTTAATTTGTTTTTATGAATGAGAATTGATGTTAGGTCTTAAAACAGCTTGACTGGACTGCCTCCTGAACAATTGTTCTTTAGGTTATGTGTATTAGTTAGAGAATGTACTACTAGTAAATGCAACAAATTTCTGATGCACTCTTGGGTAGTAAATGGATTATGGGAGATCATTTGAACCGACTTTGCTGCCCGTAGAATTGAGATGATGGGTATGTTTGGAGTTGACTAACAAGTAAAAAAAACTTGAGTCAGTTAAATTCTGAAGGATTAGACAAACGAAAAGCATATAAATTTAGATGAATTTGATTATATTTTCTCGTATGATCTTTTGTTTTGTTCGTTGCCAGATTTTATTTGTACTTTTCACTCATATCCCTGCATGATTGAGCTGATTCATAAATAACCTGAGTTCTCATCCAAAGAATGCTATCTTTACTGAAAACTAGATCAGAAAATCTGTCACTTGATGCATGTCTTCTCTATTTTCAAAAGGGGTACTCATAGGCTTTAGGTTTTCCTTTACTTAAAAATGTTATCATTGAAGTCCACTCAAGTCAATGATTCTTAGATCCTACTGCTCAGATTAGTTGCTTAAATTATTTTGTCACTTATGAATGAAATAGAGAAGCAAGTACTCAACAGTATGCTGTCGAAGGCATATGTTGCTTCAGACGATGGTAAGAAACGTGTGAACATCACTTGAAATATTCCACATTCTTTTCCAATAATTTGGCAGATTATTATCAAAACACTCTGAAGACTTGCTCTCTTTTATTGTCACTTCATTATTTCATGCATCTTTTGAGTTTAGAAATTAAGTAAGCTCCTATTACTGCTGATTTCAGGTAGACTCTGCTGATGAACTAGCTAAGCACATTGCTGATTTTGTTTCTTCGTTACCAAAAACTGTTAGACAAGTTGAGGAAGAGCCCATACCCGAGCATATACAGAAGATGTTTGATGAAGCTAGAAGCAGTGGCCATAATCACGACCATCATCATAGTGACAGTGGCCATGACAACCATGAAGGTCATGCTCATGCGACAGGCTATATGGATGCTTACGGGCTTGGCCATGCATGGGGTCAATGATCTGTATTCATCTCTTCCATACTAGTTAACTGTCAAATGGAGCTCAGGAATTACACTACCTGCAGTAGGAAAAGCTTTTTCTATTCCTGGAACAAGTTTTGTAATCTTATTCTTTTATAGTTTTTATTCCTCTTGGATAGGTTTTTGTTTATTATTACATTGAAACAAAACAACCCTCTTGTTTGTTGTGAATTAATGTCGTTCTGTTTAAGTTTGAGTGAGAAAAAGGAAATTGCTCCTGTAGTCCCGTGGGTGATTGCATACGTTAGAAGTTTAAGGCTTTATCTATGCTGCATATTTACAGAAATTCTTTTTTAGATAGAATTGAACATTAATTGCACACTTGTAACATAAAATTTATAACATAATGCATTTTCATCTGTTTTCTTTTTCCCCTCCTACCGAGTTAGAAGTTTTTTCTGATCTAAATTAATTCAAAGTAACATTCGAAGGATCTTTTTATGCATGTGCAAAAAAATCCTTGAAGCATCATATTCACATCAACGTGGTTCAACATTAAAAAACTCATATATAGAATACGTGATAGTCAAAGGCCCACCAAACAATAAAAGCTCCACAAGCACCGAACATTGCCCATCTAAAAATGGGCTGCTGTGGCGACCAAAACGACGCCGAAGAAGAGCTCCAAAACCATCTCCTCTCGTCCTCCTCGTCCTCGGCCTCAGCCTCAGCCTCAAGCCTCACGCACCCATCAACGGTAATCTCTCCCATGAACTCCCACTTTAGCGCCCTCGCCTGCCCCGATATGCTGCGTTTAATCCTGTCCAAACTCAGCGTCACGGACCTCGCACGCGCCAGCTGCGTGTGCAGAGCGTGGAGCTCCGTCGCGTTGGATAACAACATGATCGTCTTCGCATTCATGGCTCCATGGAAGCTTAAAGAAGTTGTGGGAATGCCCTTGAATGGATCTTTCTGGAGAGATAATGGGATTGGAAAGTTCGCCATTTCTCATCGTTTAGCGCGTGGAGATACGGTCGCTCGCCTCGCCGTTAAGTACTCCGTTCAGGTAGCTGAATTGGGTTTTTTTTTTAATTTTTTTAAGGTAAATTTTTCTGACTGAAATCCGGTGGGAGGTTTAAAAAAGAAAAAGATTGAAAATTTATTGGGAATGCGGGTTGAATTGTGAAATTTGTTTGAAAATTGTCTTGGAGTTTGACTGAATTTCCGCTATAGAAGAGTTGTTTGATAAAATTTTTCATCTTTCGTTGCTGCTTGTGTGATTGATGATGCAAATATTTTTACTACAATGACTGAAGATTATTATAGAATTAGATGATTCAATTATGAAGTGTGATTGAAACTGAAAAGCAAGCTCAAAAGCAGTGCTGTAGAAGGTTGTTCAGGTTGGTTCATTAGCTATGTTGGTTTCATTAGCTATGTTGGTTTCATGAGCAAGTGCTTGCTTAGTAAAAGGTTGCGGTTGTCCCTTTTGAACGTAAAAGGGAAAATATAAATGAAAACAAAAAGCTAGAGACATTCATATTTTAATGATTTAGCTTTAGAAGCTGAATTTCTTCTTGACGGATTTTAATCCATTACATTAGTGTGCAAAAGTTAGAATATTGTACTGCATAGCAGGTGGTCCCTGTCTCGTTTAGATTCTTATAGAAATTCCGTTCCCCCTTTCTGACTGCTTGAATTCAAACTTTTTACGAAGATATCTTTTGTTTTGTTGTCATAGTACTACTGAAGTGGCTTTTTATTTTCTGTGTGATGGACTCATAAGCAAGGGCATTAACATTTCATCTACATTACCTCTTCTGCCTGTAGGTTATGGACATTAAACGGTTAAATAATATGATGAGTGATCACGGCATATATTCGAGGGAGAGGTTATTGATCCCCATAAGCAGTCCAGAACTTCTTATAGATGGAACATGTTACATAGAGTTCGACACTTATGCGAAAAGGGAAGTGGCAGTGCTGTATCTGGAAGGTGCACCTGAGAAAAAGCCTAGTTGTTTGCTGAACAGGGTGACCTCTGTTCATGGCAGGAGAAGGATAATCAACTCCTTGAGGAGAAGCATGCAAGTTGATGATGAAACTGCTCAATATTACTTGTCTATTTCCAATGGCGACCCACGTGCTGCTCTCTCTGAATTCTCCGCCGACCTTGAATGGGAAAGGCAGGCTGGCTTGGCTTGAAGGAAATTGACAAAAGTACTGCTTGGAATTCAGTGATTCTCTGTATGGTACAAGTCTATAATTGATTTTAGTTCAACTTTCAATGTTGTGGTCAGTTGTTTACTCTCATCTTCCTTCTCTGTATTTTCATTGTTGTCTTAAGATAAAGTGTAATTATTTTTAGGTTAATGTGATACACTT
Source organism: Luvunga scandens (assembly GCA_030449905.1). Classification (NCBI taxonomy): domain Eukaryota; kingdom Viridiplantae; phylum Streptophyta; class Magnoliopsida; order Sapindales; family Rutaceae; genus Luvunga; species Luvunga scandens. The sequence goes on along the minus strand of JASUUG010000794.1, from coordinate 53,268 downwards.
TGGCTCCTTGTTTTTTGTGTATTATGGATCACAATATTCAAGATTAGCTTTACACTTTACCTTAGATGCTGATGGAATTAAGAATCCGGGCAAACATTTCACAGGAATACCACACATAATGAATCAAATAATTTAAGTAGCAGTGACTCAAAAAGGACACTAATGGCTTCTGTCATGTGCGTTTCCGATCAATTAAACTGTTAATTTGTGATGTGAAATATTTAGTTGTGCCAGAGAGAAAACTTTCCGACAATTAAATTTTTTTTTTTTTTTGACCAGGACTTTCATCTCCTCCCGCTGTTCACTTGAGATAGCTCTGTGCAGTTGCAGTCACAATTGTAATGAAAAAGTGCAAGAGCGGAAATAATTAAAATGAGTATAGACTTAGCTTATAATAATAATAATACTAATAATAATAATACTAATAATAATTCAAGAACCATTAGAATTAAAAATAATTAAAATGAGTACAATAAATAGACATAGAAAATCCCATTGGCTAATTGGATATTTGTATGTTCTTATTACATATCAACGGTAAATTAGTTTATTTGTTAATTGGATAAAAATATCCTTATTAAATACACATATAATTTTATTATTGCAAACATACTAGGGGGTAATAGTTTCTCCCATGATAGTGAACTCTGGACCAAACATATTATTCTCATCCAGTGCGGCCATTCCTACATTCAAAGCAGCATAACCATCAAGAGCTGGCTCGACGTGGGGTATCTGTAAATCCTTCATCATTGCCTCAGCTTGTTTCCGTGTTGAATTCCCATTTTGAATGGCAAATGGCATTTCCTCCAGACTTGTGCCCTCAAACTTTTTGATAAATTTCTTAGCCATATCGCTCTAATGATCAAAACGAGAAATTAAAAAAAAATAAAATTAAAACACACACTTACACATATACAAATATTAAGTGAAAAGCTTATCTATATAAAAACTAAATTAAATAAATTTGAAAAAAACTTGCCATTTTCGGTAGTTTCTGGATGTTAGTATAGTTCTTAACGACCGAGTCTCCTATAAGCAGAGCATCCACATCGTGCTCATTAACCTACGCAACGAGATAATATTAGAGGAAATTGATAGGTTAATCCCATATTTTAATTAATGAAATTCAATCATCATTTCTCATTAATCCTATATTTACACCCTTATATGATTTGTGCATCCATCTTTTATTATAGGATGGTATTATTTGAATCTATTTTAAAATGCGAACGAATAATCATGGAACATATTCAAGTAAATTAATTTTTTTTTTTGCAGTATCAATATGAAATAACGTATATAGCCAGTCACGTCATGTGATTAATAATTCATGCAATGCAAGATGGACGAATCATTTCTTGAATAAAATGAACGTGATTAATGATTCATGATTGATCTATCTAATTGAAGATAAAATTGATGAAAAAGAAGAAAAAGAGACTGAATGTATATTAACAATTTAGAATAATGATTCGCGCTTGAAAAACTTTTCACTGAAGCTTAATATGCACCAGAACCAGATTATCGAAGTTCAAAATCTTACTTTGCATATTATCACAAAAGTTATTTTCATTTTTCTACCAACATTATTAAGATAATTCTCATTAGATTTATAATTTTTAATAGATATCATAAAAATAAATATTATGCAAACTAATTACATTCAACAATCATTAATTATAAACAATGTTGTATGAATTAATTTAATAAACTGGTATAAATTTAACATATCATTAATTATTAAGATTAACTTACATATTTCTCTACTTTTGATATGTCCCTTTTATTTTGTGTTGGTGTTACAGCGCTGCAACAAAAATAATAATAATAAAAAAATAATGTTAGAATGCAGATACATATTTTGCCTCCGAATTAGGTTAATGTTTACTAATTAGAAAAAGGAAAAATAAATACTCCAACACTGAAAATGCAAAACGTCCTGGATTGAGATTGGCCAATGCCACGCCATGGTAGTTTTCACCGGGATGAAGTATTAAAACAGTTTTGTAGTTGTTCAAGAGACCCTTCACAGTTTTGAGAGCACTCATTTCGGATCTTTGTTAATTAATTCTTTTGCCAAAATCTTTAGAACAAAAAACAGACGGGGAAAAAATGATGTGGCAACTTTAAATAACTTAGCCACACAATAATTGTGTGTGAAAAATAAAAATTTAAAAAACTAGTCATTCGTTGTGCATTTTTTTTGAAAAGCACATGTTAATTTGAATGAGTTAAATGTTGTTGAGCTGAATCATATGATATGCATTAAAGATGTTATTTTCTTTTATATTACAAATATAAAAATTTAAAAAAAGTACTACATTGATTCTATATTTTTATTCTTTTGACTCTATCTTTGCTTAATTAAAATGAGGCATCTTTCGTTGGGAAATTATCCCTATCTTTGCTTAATTAAAATGAGGCATCCTTCGTTAGAAAATTATCACAATATTAAATTAGGATTACTATTATATATTTAATTCATGATATTTTTATCATTAATTTTTAATGTGTTCAAACGTATATGTAGTATAAATGAGATTGTTCAAAATCTGTTAATTAAAAAAAAATTAATTAATCGATAAATTACTAATCTATTCATTTATAGAATGGACATACAATTCAATGAATATTTTTAAGTATTTAAAAATTTATTTATATTTTACTAGTGTAAGGATGATACAATAGTTTTGAAGTATGTTATGCACAACAAAGCACTCGGAGTACCAACAACACATCATAATATTTTATTCAATTATAGAATTCAAGTATTTAACCCCCATAACTTCTAAAATGAATAAGAAAAATTAATAGAGATGAGATCCAACATACATTTGAAATTTTGATTTTTTAGGTAAAAAGAAAAAGTAACAATAGAGTCTCATTTTATTTAATAAAATATGTGATTTTAACAAATTGTTAATTTATGATATGAATGGGACTATAGAATTAATACAAAGGTTTTTTTTTAAATATTATCTTATTAATTTAACTTATTAGCCCAAGTTGAGAGGCAACAAAAATTATTATATAATAGAGGTTATTAATTTATTGAGTATTAATTTAGGGTAATAATACTAAAACTCCTTTATTTATCTCATCTAATCCCGTTTTTTAACTATAATATTAAAATGTTTGAATTAATCTGATTTCTGTCCATATCCCATTTAATTCCCAATTTTTCCTTCTCTGCCTTGTCTTAGGGTGAACACTCTGTAATCCATCGCTTCTCTACGTCTTTACTTCTTCTTTTTCCATTTTTTTAGTCATATTTCAAAATCATAAAATCATACTACAACTTAATCACCCGTAAATAAGCCAAAAAACAAAAAAAGTTTGATGACAACATGCAAAATCCTCTAAATTATTCTTTGAAAACCATGAGAACAGACTTGATGCAGGCTACAAAGTATGTAACTAGTCCAGACCTTTAAGCTTATGCTAATTCTTTAATTAAGCACATATTTATTCTTTCTTCTTGTGTAGTGAGATGTTCTCATATCATTCGTAGTAAGGGTGGCTCAGCTTGTCTTTCCAAGAATGCAGTGAAAGATCCAACTATGTAGCAAAACACAGAAATGATGGAGGCTTGTGTCGGCTTAGTTAATCACTAAGACACATTATATTTATATATTTATTTGAAGATCAGACATTATATTTGTCGGAACACAATATTGTGTAGCTTGCTAGGCTTTTGACGATTTGCACAGGAGTTCAATTCAATAGTTCTCGAGTATTCTTTCTGATGTTGAATCTTCATCATGGGTGGACTTTGTTGGCGACTTGGTTGTCTTATGTTCCGTTCTGACCATGACCAAGTGCGTCTTTGACACTTCAACTACACCCTTTCTCAACTCTTTTTTGGAATAATTAAAGAATTGTCCAGAAAAATCTCACACAACATCAACAAAACAAGAACAAAAATTAGTAAAGAGAAGAATATATGAAATTTATGTGGGTCGCCTTTCTTATGTATGCATTCGCAAGGATAAAAATATTCTTTTTTATTTTATTAATCACGAAGGATTTTACCGTATAAAGATTTAGAAGATGAAGGTTACAAGTACTCACAAATTCTCCCTCTTACCAAAACTTCCTCATCAAGTTCTCAAAATTTCCCCATCAAGTTCTCTCAAAGTGTTTTCCAAACCCTAATTGACCCTAGAAACTCGTGTATGGCTCTATTTGGTTCAATTTATTAAATAGAGTTTATAGGAGTAGGGTTTTTAAGGTGAACTTGTTCAAATAAAACTTTTGACAAGACTTTTACATGTTTGGTTGTCAATAAAAAAAAAACTCTTCTAAAATTGAAACATTATGTTTGGTTCTACAATATTATAAGAACTTTTGAGTAAATAAATTATTAAAATGGATATGCAAAAGAATTTACTTGATAGTCATATAATTTTTTCCAAATGCACCGAAACTATCTATCACTTAATAAGGAAAATCAATATAACTATTTTATTGTTGTTTAAAATTTAAAACACATAAATGATATATTCTTGCAAACATATAGTTCTAGACAACTGATATCAATTATTATTGCATAAAAAACAAACAATGTATGTATAGAACAAAATATATAAAAAAAATCAAACATAATACAATATAATGATATACATATAAAACATAGAATTTCATTTCGAGCAACAACAATGATCAACACCAAAATCAACTAGAAAGGACGCCAGCAAATCCAATAAAGCAGCTTCACATTTTCTCACTTGCCAAACAGAATGATGGTAAAGAATAAGAAATCCAGAGGAGGCAAAAACTGAATCCGCAATGCTGAGCAGTCACATCTTAAACCATTGCAACTCCTGCTGCATCCACAATGCTGCACCAGCAATTTCACTTGAAGGTCCTGAATCTCCTGTATTTAAGCTGGAGATTGTTGCCAAAATAGTCATTTACAGACATTATCAAATTTGAAGTGTGATTTTTACGGATTTTTTTTTCATGCCATGTTTTGCCCTATCTTAAATACTGCGGTTCTTTTGAAGTAGCCATGTTTGAAAATTTAAGTCTAGCTCAATCCGCGTGTCTATCATGCCATGTCTCACATATCTTGCCGAAATGTGCTCTTATTGTATCGTGTTGTACATATGCATGTTGTGCCTTGTGCTGTCCAATCAGTTGGACATCTCTAATGTTACTTGTATATTAGTAGTTTTTTTGTCCAACATCTTAAAGTGCAGGCAAAGTTCAGGAAATGTTTAAAACCATGGGATATTTAAAACTTAAAGTGCTTAAACCGCACGGTTTATGCATTTTCCCGGATGATCCCACACTTTAAAATTCTAGTTTATATATATATATATATATATATATATATAAGTTGAAGGGATCTTTAGTAATTTTTTTAGTTTATATTAATTAGTTTCATAGTTACTTAGAATGATGGTAGGTGTATGATAATTGTCTTTAATATTTGGCGTGATCATATTTCTACCCATAATTTTTATAAATATACACTATATTCAAGAAATAATTACAATTAGTTTACATTATTTTTAAAAAAACTCTAATAAAGTGCAAGTTTCAAGATTTAATTAAATAAAATTAAATATCTAAAATATTAGATACAAGAGTTCATTTTAATTAGGACAATTTGATCTTTTATATTATAAGGTACAATAGTAAAATAAAATTTATCTTAGATCAATGTTAATGAATATTTTAAGAATATTATGAATTTATCATAATTATTTTTGAAAATAGCGTGGATTTATAAAAATTTTTAATTTATAATTAAAAAAAAGGGCGTTTTAAGAGCATTTTTGAAGGGCTGCCAATAGTCTGACCCTTAAAAAATTAATAAAAAAAACGGCGTAAGTGCACCGGGAGAGAACGAGTACAAGTCGAACTAGGAAGATCAAATATTCGTACTTTCTAACCGACGCTGTCGTTTGCAACGAGAATATCCCTCCCTAAATAAAATAAACCCACAAAGGCAAAATCCACCGAAACTCCAAACGGGCAATTCTTCAGTTGAGTAAGTAACCATGTTGCGGTTTGGCTCTAGCCTCTACAGAGTCAGGTAATCCTTTCGTTTCTTCTACTTTCACTAAATCACATCGTTTTATTTATTTATTTCTTTATTTATTTTGTACTTCTCCCTCTCTGTTTTTTTTTTTAATTAATTCTAGGTTGATTAAGACCAGTATCCGGCCGGTGAGATTTGTTCTTTTCTTTCTTTCTTTCTTCTTAATAATAACTAGTGGCTGGGGCTTATTCTATAAAATATTAATTAATTATTTAATTAGTTTCGTTAAATTAATTTTGTTGTCAGGGTACTTGGACCAGAAACTATGCCGCCGCCGCTGCCGAAGACACTAAAAGAGTTATTGATGGTAAACCGAAATATCTTTTGCATTTCCTTAGAAATATTGTTGAATCTCCTGCATGCAGATGTGCATGGATGCTCACCTAAAGTTTCTGTGTGCAGTCACCAGATATAAAACGGATCTTGTGAAAGTCCTGACTGATGAAGCATTCAAGGCAGTGGGAGGAGCGAATCTCACGGACTTAACTCAAGGATTTAAAATGGCTGCTGATGCTGTTGTGAGAAACTTAAACAGCAGAGCACGAAAGATCAGCACATTTGAAGAAATTGTCCAGGTTCATCTTCGGCCCGTTTTCTTTTACCTAGTTTTACTACGATGTAGGCTCCATTTGGTAGTGAAATAAAAGTTAATAAGATTTGATAAACATGACTTTTAAAGTAAATGATTTTGACAAAATATTAAAGGTTATATCGGCTTGCAGGGAACTACTCCCGGTTAAAATTTAAAACCTTCACTTTGACTTCCAACTGTACAAACCGTGTTTACAGAAACTCTTTACAGCTGCTGACCATCAATGCCAAACAAGGCCTTAATTTGACTTCTTTACCATGAAGGTTGGAACAACAGCAGCAAATGGTGACAGAGAGATCGGTGAGCTCGTGGCCAAGGCTTTCGAGAAAGGTTGGGAAAATGATCTTATTACTGGCTTTGTAAGTTGCTCCTTGAATTCTTCCCCTTCACTTTTTTTATCTGCTGTGCCTGTGAATCTGTTTCTTTTCTAATTCTTCCTTGTTGTTCCTCTAGTTTTTTAGATTGATCTTTCATGTTGCAGCCTTTTTTTTTTTTGTCCTTTGATCTTTCCATCTTGTCTTTATTTGGTTCATTCTGATTTATAGTAATTCCATTTTTTCTTCCTTCTTTTGTTTTTGCTTCTAACAAAATCATTGCAGGATCGGGAAGCCCTCTATAGTGAATTAAATTTTGTTAATGGGATGAAGCTAGAGTGGGGCGTCATGTCCCCTTACTTCTTCACCTACAAGAATAAAAGAGAATGTGTAAGAACTTCTAGAATTTCAAAATATGTATTGGGTTATTGTATTACAACTTTTTGGTTGTACTTTAATTGGCGCATGGCTAATGTGTTAATTGGACAATGTTTTATCATTCTTACTTTTTGTTAACAAATTAACAAATTTTGGTTCCATTGTTTCCAGGTTTTAGTCAATGCATTGGTTTTAATCTGTGAGATGAAAATTTCAAACTTAAATGTTTTGATACAAGCAATTTTGCCAAGTGGAGCGGTAAGAGGATTTGCAAGTGGGAAATGAAATTTTAAATATGTTTTTTCATTTATTATTATTATTAATTGGTTAACTTATTTATTTCTTTTGTCAGAGTGACAGACCTTTATTGATTGTTGCTGAAGATATTGAAAATGAAGTTCTAGGCCATCTTGTGTCAGACTGTATATGTACTGATAGTACGGTAAGTAGAGTTTTCTTTCTTTCTTTGCTTTGTGGACATTGAATTTAATATTTGGATGAGCTTGATTACAATTTGTTGGATTGAATGTGCTATGCTAGTTGGTTAATTATTTTTATTAGTTTTTTTAATTATAATTATCATAGAAAGTATGTTACTGTGTTGATTTCACGTGGAAAGGTTAAATGTGAAATGGACATTACGAGAGTTCAAATTTCTCACACTTTCTTGAATATTAAGATTGTAACTTGTAGAGCCCGGCAACAGTGTAAAAATCACAAAGTTTATGGAATTTTTGTTTTCAGAAACAAATTAATAAACAGCCATACAAAAACCAATTCTCCAAACAGTAATTCTAGGATTAATGTCAAGATTAGTGGAAAACTACAATTAGATTCATAGAATATCTAAACTCACAAAAAACGTGCATGATTATCATTAGGACCATCAAAAATTCACAATTTGAAGGACTGTTCCTAAGGGTCCCAACAATGTCTTAACTGGACAGAGTTTATAAATCTCCAAAATAATAGATAGGATACTGCAAATAAAGCCATTGCGACAGCCATCGAAGGAGTAGATCCCCGTCCAGGATCTACTTTAGCATATTCTGAATTCAAGGGTTTCAACAGCCCCCTTAAGAAGTTCTTTTTGGAGGAGCTCTAGAATGAAAACAAAAAATGGAGAAATGTTTCATTCTAATCCAGATTCCATTTAGTGGGATTGTATCTTTCTCTTTAATTTCAGTTTATACTTGCCCTTTACTCGAGGAAGACCCTACTTGTTCGATAATGTACTTTGATTCTACCCTTCGAAAAGGAGTATTGGCTCTAACAATTCCATTTCCATGTACCAGAAACAGCTGGAAATGTTTCAAAAAGAGTAGGCATACAACGTACAAAAAGTTCATGCGCTTCTTTATCTCCAATGGACCCATTCGAAAATAATTAGATGATGACAAAATTATCAAAGATTGCCTTATTTTTATTCAACAACATACAGACAGTTCCTTGCTTTTTTTTTTCTCTAAGTGATTGTTGGATAATTGTGGGATTAGTGAATTTTCCTCCTCAAAAGGTAATTTCCTAATTTTTCTCACCGGTTAGGGTGGCACAACATGAAAAGGATACACCAATATATTTTCATTGAATTATTAATTTGTTTCTACAAAGTTTTTTTTCATTTAGCATTTAGCATTTGGTGAATTTTTAAATTGGCCAAAGGTTTGTGTCGTCAAAGCTTCTGGATTGGGAGAAGACACAAGGGCCATCATGGAGGACCTTGCAATTCTCATGGGAGGCCAGGTTGATTCCATAAATTTCCCATCCCTTTTTGCATTATGATTTGTATTAACACAGATCATTTTAAGCATGCCTTCTCTTTTCTAGGTTTTAAGTGGAGGCTTAGATATGAACTCTACACATTTTGTGCCTCTAAAGCTAGGCTCATGCAAAAGGGTGAGATATATCGATTGTATGCAGGATAGAACTGCATTGTTGCTTGGCATAAAAGAAAAAAAAAGAAGCATTCGCACTCGAGCACCTCAAGTGGAGGTTTGCTTATTTCTTCACCCTCCCTCTCTATCTTTATAGGTTATAGCAACAATGGATAATACTCTTATCATTGGTGGGTCTGGTAATTTGGTAGACGTTCAAGAAAGATGTGAACAGGTTTGTTGTGTTTATTTCATGCATTTTTTCCAAAGATCTAATGGGCTTCACATTGTGTGTAGTAATTATTGAACATGTTCCTGCAATTAATGTTATAGTTGAGATAAAAAATTCAATTGAACACTTCCGATAATATGTTGAAAGATCGGCTCTCCAAGCTTTCTGGTGGATTCGCTGTTTTGAAGGTTTGGTTCTTCGGCATTGTATTTGACATTTGCAAGCATTATATCATCTTAATCATACGGGCTCTTAGTGAAAAAGTATATACTGATGGAGGGTTTTTTGTTCCAAGGTTCATGGACATAGTAAAGCGGACGTGCGTGAAAAGAAGCTTAGAATTACTAATGCCCTACAAGCTGTCAAGGCTGCAAAGGAAGAAGGAATTGTGCCTGGTAAGCCTTCTAGTTTTATAGATTTGGTTAATACATCAATGCCTTACATTTCTTGTATTCTGATGTATTTGCCAGGTGGTGGCATTGCACTTTTTTATGCCTCAAAGGAGCTGGACAAATTGCAAACTGAAAATTCTGGCCAGAAAATTGGTGTTCAGATTGTCCAGAATGCCCTTAAGGTCTCCCCTGCCCTTACCATTGCTTTTTTCTTCAATATCAAACTGTGAACCCAAAAACTGTCACTGGATTTTAACTAACTTGAGCTTGAGCTTTCTTCCAGATTGAAAAATGAGAGCTGATAAAGAGAACATTGTTGTGCTTTTTTTTATAATAACATGGAAAATGTTATCACCATTAGTAGTATTATGTCATTTGCATTGGCCGGATATTTCCATTGCTAGGTATCTAGATTACAATAAAAACAATATTGGCTAATATTTCCAGCTTTGTTGCTTGTAGTACCGTGACACAAGTAACGAGGGCTGAGCCGTATCTTTGCTTTTTGAAATGAAGGATCTGTACAAATTTTTGGTTGTAGATTTTTTAGGTTTTACTCATTTTGAAAGCATTTTTACACACACTGATCCTAAATTTTCAGGTGCCTGCATTTGTGACTGCTTCTGAGGACGCCAGAGTTGATGGTTCAGTCGTGGACAAGCTACTCAAGCAGGAACATTCAGACCTTGGATGTGATCCAGCTAGAGGTGACACGACCCGCCCCGAACTTCTAGGGCGAATCTGCCTAATATCCATATAACTAATCTGACGTAATCCAAATAATTAGGATTCTACCAAAAAAATATTCGGCAGAGTCTCTCCTATATTATTACACCACCAAATCTACAAAATTATAAATCATGCACTCCCAAATAATTCTGAATACAACCAACTTCGTCAATCAATTATCTCAACCCAAAATACCAAATCACTTTATCATTCCATATCAAATATAATACATATATCATCCACAATCCCCGAAATATAATAAATTATACAATTCCAAATTATCTCAACAAAATCAATTGATAATTCCTAACATCACAACGTGGCCATAAATTCGAAAATGACTATTGTGGCTGGGTCAACTGTTGTACCTGCGAATCTCCTGTTGAGGGGGGGGGGGAAATATAATAAAAATGGATGAGTATAAAACTCAGTGAGCTCAGTGAGTGGATAGTAGTTTTTCAACACAATTTTACTATAAATTAATAAATCATATCAAAATACCAACTCATTAAAATATCGCAAAAACTTAAATAACTTATTAATTCAAATTCATGTACTCAAATAACGATATCGCAACTATACTGCATAAATCAATGGAAATTCATCATACTTATAACATCAATATCGAAATACCAAAAAGTATCACCAAACAAGTACCCAGGGGAAATAATCTCATCATATCCGGACCTCGACGGACGGGCAATGACGTACTATTTGGGTACAATCACGCCCTGGAGCTACACGGATAGACAGGGAAAAGCCATATCATATCTCATCATATCTGTGCATGCATAATCTCGTCTCCAAAAGACAAAGTCGCCCGAGTACACGGCCCAAAGCCTCTGTGTGTACTCAGACGGGCCCCAAAAGCCTGTATCTCATCTGTATCTCATTATCAGTATTTTTGTATTCATCATACCACATACATATCTCATCTCATATGTATCACTGTATCTGAAGGGGGAGGGTACTGTCTAATGATTTTAAAAACAATCAATCATTCTGCTTATATTCATATACTTTTGAACACATATACATAAACATATAATTTCATCTGATATCTCATTCGAAATCTCATCTAAAATCTCATTCGAAATCTCATCCGAAAGCTCATTTCCTTTTTCATTTCACAAGTTTTAAATATGCTTTTCTTTTCTTTAAAATATTATCATCCATATACAAAATCAGTAATCAAAATCATGAATCAAACACATTTCTCGTAATAAATACCAAAACACAGATAAAATCAATTTATATAAAATCATTAAATCGATGCCTTTAAAATCAATCTCGCAAACATGCTTTACCATATTTTTAAATCATAATAAACTACAATGAAAGTAGGTTTTGTATATTCCACTCACAGTGACGGTGTCCGAATTCGGTATCGGCAACGTCCACGGGTTGATTCTCGTTCGCGGATCCTCCTAATTTGAGGAAATAACATAATTACTAATAATAATCACGAATTATAACTAATATACTCGAAACGGTATTTATCCGTAATAAAATATTCTCGAATTCATAAAATTACTAAAATACCCTCGACATCAAAATTCATCAAATTATCCTCGGAATCACATATTATCAAACTATCCTCAATTCCGATTACAAAAATATCCACAAGTTTTGAATTTATAAAATTACCCTCGGAAAATTATAAAATTACCAAAATACCCCTAACGACGTAAATTATTGAATTATCACCGAAATCTTAAATTACCTAACTGTCCTTAACTAAAATTACCAAAATGTCCACTGATTTTAAAATTACAGAAATGCCTCAAAAGTTTATGAATTTACCAATTTACCCCTGACGGTCAACGGTGACCGGAACTCCTTCAACGGCGACGGGAAGCTCAGCTCTGCTAGATCTGGCCTCGGTGAGTCCAATGCTGCCGGCGGCGACCTCCCACGCGCTACGGTAACGGCAGATCTAGCTCCCCAAAAACGGTGAGCTTTCCGGCGTCGATCGGCGGCAATCCGGCCGTTTCAGGTGACGGAGTTGGTCGGGAAACGATGAGAGTAAGTTGAGGAACAAGATCCAAGCGGTGGATCGGCCCAATTCCGGCTAGATCGACGGCGAGCAAAACGGGTTGAGCCGCGATTTTTCGAGTTCGGTTGCTGGCGTTCTAGTCGGTTTCCCGTGACGATGTCGGTAGGGATGCGTCGGCCGGCTCACAAGCTTCACGTTGGTACCAAGCTCGACCGAAATGGTGGTCAGAAACCTGAGATCCGGCCGGGTCTTGGTCGCGGGTCGGGGGTCAACGGGTCCTCTCTCTTTCTTTCTCTTTCTCTCTCTTTTTCTTTCTATTTTTGGAAAGTAACAATCCCTCTCTCTCTCTCACGACTTTCCATTTATAGTAAGAGAGAATTTTTTTTTTTTTCGGACCCGAGTGCCGAAATACAAATCCGATTACACGAGTATAGAATCGCGTTTGAACTGTCTCGATTGTATGTCGCGACAAATTTAAATAATTTCGAGCGCGATCAATTTTAATAACTGCGACCGATTTCTCGTAACGATTTTAACAATCGGACTTTAAAAACAATTTGCGATGAAAATTAAAAATAACATTGCACTCAATTAAATAATTTCGGTGCATATGTTACAAGAGGTTTGTTTCTCAATAAAGAAAATTAAAATTAAAAAAAAAATTGATTGATTTCCTATGTTTAAGTTACAAATAGAGTAGATGAGGAAGCTTTCATATATTTCTGAAGCTGCCAAATATATGGAAATGTTCAAGTGTGGAGTTGTTGATCCATTGAAACTTGTAAGATCAGAATTTGTTAATGCTTTTGCAGCAAGGTAATCAGTTAAACCTTTTAAAATTTTCCTATCTTTATTCATTTAATCTCAACAAACGGTAATTACTGCTGCTTGTGTAGTATGATTTCATTGAAGAATACAACCTAGTCCATGTGCCTCAGCCGACAAGGGCGAGGGTCATTCATTTGATCTCACATTATGATCGAGGGAAAACAATGAATTTGATGGTTATATTTTTGTAATAGTTCGGTTTTAGATTAAACTTTATTGTGGAATCTTTCATTCAAAATTAAAGAGGTTCAACTACATGTGTTGTAAAATGATCGAACAGATTGTTATGTGTACAAATCTTCTGAAGTTCTTGTCCAAGGAACCTCCAAATTCCTACAGCCAAAAGATGTACCAAGACTATTGAAGTGAAGTCTCATCTTTGGGCAAAAGGCAAAGTTTTTTGCTTTTGACCAGTGAGGATTTACTCTTGGGTATTGGGCACAGATTATCCTGGGCTGCAAGTGAGTAAAAAGGCTCGGAGCTAGCTTGACCAATTTATTAATGCTCTACAAATGTCTAGCCGGACCTGGTGTGTTCAATCATTCGAATTTAATCATGATTGTCAAAATGGAATACTGGAGTAGTATGACATGCAAAATTTTCGTCCGCTCTAAGCGGGGAATTACGCTAAGCATTTGTCAGTGTGAGAGAAAAATTCTAATTTCATTTTCTTAAAATTATCATTTATTTGTATTAGTAGGTTAAGGATTTCTCACTTGTGAGTAGAAACTTTTTTGTTTTTATTACACTGATATTACAATCAAAAGACACCTATCAAAACTTTTTTTTAAATCTTTTGATGGAGTTGTAGGACACATCCTCAATATTTTTCCCTCTCAGACTACTAAAGGACTTTCAACTCTCCAGCGGAGGAATATCGATTCCATTTTGAAAGATAATTGAGCCTCAAAAAAGGCAAGACTCGAACCCAGGCACTCAACTTCGGGTGTCTAGGTTGTTGTCAATGCGCTAAGAGCTCATTAGCTTGTGATTAAAAAATTTGTATGTAAATAAAAAATTTGTTAATATAATGTATATATATTCGAATACATAAATGATAAAACTATTATGAATTAAAAACATAATAGTAATCCTAATTTAATACTATGATAATTTTCCAAAGAAGGATGCCTCATTTTAAATAGCATCCATAATATATATCATATGACTCAACAACATTCAAACTAATTCAAATTAATATGCATCTCAATTATAATTTTCCAAAATGCACAATGAACGATTTTTATCACAAACAATTAATGTGTGACTAAGGGCTGTTTGTTTTTTTAACTTTATTATTTAATGGCAATTAGTTAAGTCATTAATTCCTTTTTTTTTCAACTTAATGAAAATTTTTAGTTATTAAGTTATTAATGTAATTTTTTTAGTTTTTTTCTTAATTTGAAAATTCTGAATGACATCATTAAAAAATATTTTCTAAAATATCCCTATCTAATTAATTAAATTTCATCCACACCTAAAGAAGTTTAATAATTAGTATTATTACCCGTCTCTATAACTTATAATAATATAGAAGTAGACTATTATTATTTTTATTTTTTTATTTTCTTCAAATTAGTATTGTTTATCTTTATTTTTTTTAATGATTATTTTTCATATAAAATATCATAAACAACAATAAAACTAATCAACATATACTGATTTAGAATATGAAATGGTTGTATTCAATTAAGCATGATTATGTTATGAAAATATATTATCTCATTTATGTTATTTGAGTTGTTATTAATTGTTTGACATTTATAATTCGTAAGGGAATAGATGTAAAAATACTAGTTTTTAGATTTTTTAAGTAAAGAAAAAAACTTAATACTTATTTTTAGCGATTTAAACAAAAAAAGAACATGTTATTCAAATTCAGATATTCAGCTATGTTTATAATTTAAACTAATTCAAGTATATTAATAATGCGTTTACTTTTCGGATTGGGGAATGAGAATACGGAATCGAAATGATTGATGGTGTTTACTTCGCAAAAATAGAGCAGGAATTGGAATCGAAATCGTGGGGTCCACCATTATTTGGGAATGGGGAATGGGAGATTGATTTCCATGGGGGAGGTGGGAATCAATCTCCCATTCCTTGGAATTCCTATTTTGCCCCTCTCCAAAATTAAAAATACCCACTTTGCCCTCATTTGTAATTAATTAGTATATTATTATAATTAATTAATATATTATTTATAATATATATTAATACATTATTAACAATAATTATCAATAATTATAATTTTTGAATAAATAATCACAATAAACAATATATTATTATTATAATTAACATAATATTATTATAGTTAATTAATTAATATAATTATTATAACTAATTAATATATTATTAACAACAACTATTAATAATTATAGTTTTTGAATAAATAATCACAATAATCAATAAGTTACTATTATTATAATTAATTCATTTATTATTTATAATATATTAATATAACAATTACTATTAATTATTATATTAATACATTATTAACAATAATATTAATAATTCTAGTTTTTGAATAAATAATCACAATAATTAATATATTTTTATTATTATAATTAATTAAAATACTATTATAATAATTATTAATATAATTGTTAATTAATTAATATAATTATTACTACTAGTTATTATATTAATACATTATTAACAATAACTATTAATAATTATAGTTTTTTACTAAATAATCACAATAATTAATATGTTACTATTATTATCATTAATTAATTTACTATTATAATAATTATTAATATAATTATTATAATTAATTCATATATTATCATCAATTAATTGATATAATTATTACTATTAATTAATATATATAAATATATTATTAACAATAATATATTAATAATTATAGTTTTTGATTAAATAATTACAATAATTAATTAGTATATTATTATAATTAATTAATTAATTTTACAATTAATTAATATATCAATATATTATTGAAAATAATTAATAATAATAATAATAATAATAATAATAATAATAATAATAATAATAATAATAATTTTTGAATAAATAATCACTATAATTAAAATATAAAATAGTAAGTATGACAATAATTCATTAAGTATTTTTTGGTAATTTGTTATAACTTAATTCATTCCGATTCCAAGACAAAGTAGACACATTAATGGCAATCCAATTCATTCCAATTTCGATTCCTATAGTTCAAGTAAACAACTTATTCTGATTCTCATTCCGTATTCCCATTTCAGCCAATTCCCATTCTTTCCCATTCCAATTCCAGCTCATTCTGATTCCAGTTTAGTAAACGCAGCATAAGATTTCAGATAAAAAAATAAACACCACCTAAGTGATTTAAAGTTGGCAAATTATTTTTTTTTCCCTAAAGATTTTGGCAAAAGAATTAATTGAGACAGATTTGAAATGAGTGCCGTCAAAATAATTAAGAGTTTCTTGATCAACTACCAAACTGTTTTAATACTTGATCCTGGTGAAAAGTAGCATGGGGCGGCATTGGCCAACCTCAAAGCAGAAATTTTTACATTTTTAGTATTGAAGTAATTATTTTTTCTTTTTTCTAATTAGTAAACATCAACCTAATCAATGGGCAAAATATAAATTAGTATTCTTGCATTATTTTATTATTATTATTATTATTTTGTTGCAGTCCTATAACACCAACACAAAATAAGAGGGACATAGCAAAATCAGAGAAATATGTCAGTTGATCTTAATAATTAATGATATGTTAAATTTATACTAATTTATTTAATTAATTGATACAAGATTGTTTATAATTAATGATTATTGAATTTAATTAATTAGCATAATATTTATTTTTATGATATCAATTAAAAATTATAAATCTAATGAGAATCATCTTAATATAGTCCATACAAAAATCAAAATAATTTTTGTGATGACTTGCATAGTGAGTTTTGAACCTCAACAGGTTCTAGTACATCTTAAGCTTGAATGACAAGTTTTTAAAGGTTATAATCTACACCGTATTTAATATAAAACATATAGTCTCATTCATATCATAAACTTATTTAATATAGATTGTATAACCTTGTATTACTCTGTGGTCCCACTCATATCATAAATTAACAATTCACTAAAATTTCAAATATAATTGACTATGGTATTTTATTAAATAAAATGTGACTCTGTTGTGACTCATTTTTCTTAAAATTTAAATTTTTGTTATATCTCATCTCTATTAATTTTTCTTACTTATGCATAACATGCATTTAGAAGTTATGAAGTATTGTTGGTGCTTTGAGTTCTTTCTTATGTGTAACATGCTACAAAGCTATTGTATCTTCTTTTTTTATTATTATGAGACTAATGCTTAGAGTACAACTCATATTATATGAGATTACAACTGATATTTACAAATTAGACTATTACTGAGACCAGTATTACAATAATTCTTATGAAGTACAACCCATATTTTTAACCCTCTCTAATATTCGAGAAATGTCTACTCCACTCACACTCATATTTTTGGTAAGGGAGAAGACCACCTTCCAATATTATAATAATTGACCACCTTCCAGTATTACAATAATTCTTATGAAGTACAGCCCATATTTTTAACTCTCTCTAATATTCAAAGAATGTCTATTCCACTCACACTCATATTTTTGGTAAGGGAGAAGACCACCTTCCAGTATTACAATAATTGACCACCTTCCAGTATTACAATAATTGACCACCTTCCAGTATTACAATAATTGACCACCTTCCAGTATTACAATAATTCTTATGAAGTATAGCCCATATTTTTAACTCTCTAATATTCAAAGAATGTCTATTCCACTTACACTCATATTTTTGGTAAGGGAGAAGACCACATTCACTTACAATTTGTAAGGAAAGAAATTACCCTCATAAAATTTTTGTGGCGGTTCGAACTGCTACCATTTGGAGGGCAGCAGCTCTTGCCACTCAGCCAAAGGCCGAGTGACTCTATTGTATCATCTTTAGATTGGTAAAATACAATAAATTTTTTAGCTGATTAAATTTATGTTTATTGAATTGTACACGCACTTCATTAATTAATAGATTATTAATTTATCAATTATTTAATTTTTTTAATTAATAAATTTTATAAGGTCCCAATATTATTAATTTATAGAAGTTATACTATATATATTTGAACACATAGTCTGTAATTAATGATAAAAATATCATGAATTAAAAATGGAATTGTAATGTTAATTTAATACTATAGTAATTTTCTAACCAAGGATGGCTGATTGTAATTAAGCACAAATCAAGTCAAAAAAATAAAAATACAAGATTCAATGCAATCGGCGTGTTTTTTTTTATTTTTCAAGTTTCATATTTGCAATTTAGCAAGAAGTAGGATCCTTAATGCATGTATGTCATATGACTCAATTAAACAACATTCAGACTCATTCGAATTAACATACACCTCAATTATTCATTTTCGAAAAATGCACTATGAATGATTAATTTTTTTTTATTATTTATATCGTTCACAAACAATTACAACTAATGTGTGACTGAGTGATTTAAGTTGGCAAATTGTTCTTTTTTTTTTCTTTAAAAAAAAGATTTTGGCAAAAGAAATAATTGACAAGATTTGAAAATGCGTGCTCTCAGAACAGTTAAGAGTCTATTGAACAGTTGCAAGATTGTCTTAATACTTAATCCTCGTGAAAAGTATCATGGCGTTGCATTGGCCAACCTTAAACCAGGACCTTTTGCATTTTCAGTGTTGGAGTAATTATTTTTCTTTTTATAATTAGTAAACATTAAACTAATTTAATAGGAAAAATATATATTTGTATTCTAACATTATTATTTTTATTATTATTGCTGCTGCAGCGCTGTAACATCAAAACAAGATAAGAGGGACACAGCAGAAGTAGAGAAATATGTACTTTGATCTTACTACTCAGTGATATGTTAAATTTGTACAAATTCATTTTATTAATTGATGCAATATTGTTTATAATTCATGATTGTTGAATTTAATTAATTATTATAATATGTATTTTTATGAAATCAACCAATAAGTATAATAAAAGATGGATGTTCAAATCATATAAGGGTGTAAATAGCTCCAAATTTGTTTTTATATAATGAAAATGATGATTGAATTTGGTTACTTAATACAATATATATATTTTATGACATCAAAAATTAAATATAAAACCTATCAATTCCCTCTTATATTATTATGTTGCGCAGGTTAACGAGCACGATGTCGATGCTCTTCTTATTGGAGACTCGGTCGTGAAGAACTATACTGACGTCCGGAAACTACCAAAAATGGCAAGTTTTTAAATTTATATAATTTATTTTGTACATTAATAAGCTTTTCACTCAACATATATAAATACATGTGTGTGTCGGTGTGCGTATTTTAATTTTTTGAATTTCTCGTTTTGATAATGAGAGCGCTGTGACTGAGGAGTTCATCAAAAAACTTAAGGACACGAGTTTGGGAGAAATACCATTTGCCATTCAAAATAAGAATTCAACAGCCAAGCAAGTCGAGGAAATGATGAAGGGACTATTTGCATGCTCTTAATAGTTAATCTGCTTTTAATAGTTAATTGTTTGGTCCAGTGTTCAAAATCATGGGAGAAACTGATATTCCATAATATGCTGTAATAAGGAGATATTCGTCTAATATATACTTGATACGTAATAAGGAAATATAAATATCGAATTAGCCAATGACATTTCAATATCTAATTGTACACGTTCTAATTACTTTTTAATTCTAATAGTTCTTTAATATATGTATGCATCTTAAATTACTTTTTAATCGTATGGTTATATCTAGATTAATTATTTCTATTCTTTATATCTATCTAATTCGAATCTGATCACTATTTTCTACTCTAATTCACAAGGATTTAATAAGAAGTTTCCACCCCACGTTCCGGTAGCTGCACTCATTCCAATTATTTTGAAAAGAAAAACACGATATTAGATTTGTGCCCTTAACCGGCTGTAATGAATCCAAGTCCGAGTCGAATTGCCAATTACTAAGTAAGAAATTGAAGATCACATAATTCGTACTTTGTAACTCACTCCTTCCAACTGGACTCTCTTATTTTTCATTATTTTATTTTATTTTATTTTGAACAAACCAAACTTGTTCTAATTCTCACTCTCTACTATTCGCCGGCAAAAACTCCAAAATCATGTTCTTCCGGTTTGCCTCTAACGTTGCTTCCAAAGTCAGGTACCAGTAATTATAGTTTCCGAAAATAATCACATCGTTTACTTGTTTTCCACTTCTTTGTTTCTGACTAATTTGTTTTCTTGATTGTTTATGTCAATTGCAGGTTGGTTAAGACCAGTGCCCCGCCGGTGAGGCAGTCTTATTTATTTATTTATTCTTAAAAAGAATAATAACTCGTGGTCAGTTTATTCAATGGTTAAATTAATTTTGTTTCAGGTTTGTTGTACTTGGACTTGGAGCAGACACTATTATTATAAAGGTTGCGAAAATTGGATGTTAGAATATGGAAAATATTCCGAATATAAAAAAGTCTTATCACAGGCTTTGGATTCTGAAGCAGAGAAGGTACGGTACGCAGGAGCAATTTTCTATTCCTTGGAACATGGGATTTGTATGGCAAGGCGTGCAGTTGAGAGTTACTTAAGAAGCAGAGCACGTAAGGTCACTACATTTGAAGAAATTGCCCAGGTTCATTGTCTATATCCAATTTAATTTTGAGACTGTTATATGTTCACTATCTGCTGAATCGATTCAACATTGACTTACTTTTTTTTTTCATTAAAAAAACAAACAAACAAACAATGAAGGTTGCAACAATAGCAGCGGGTGGTGACAGAGAGATAGGTGAGATTGTAGCCAAGGCTAAAACGACAGTTGGGGATAAGGCTAAGTTTCTTGTATGCGTAAGTTCTTTTTTTTTTTTTAAAGGAAAGGGGGGGTGGGCAAGCCCAAATCAATTTTTACCCCCCTCCCCACCCCCAAGGCTTAAACCCGAGTCCACACAAGTGAGGGGCGACAGATTGCACTGCCAACCAACTCGGCTACGAGCTTGGGGGCTCTTGTATGCGTAAGTTGCTTGTTTTATTCTTTCACTTTTATATACCTTCTCCTTCTGTTAATGTTTTTCCTTTTGGGATTCTTCCATTTTCTTATTCTTTTTATTTTTGAATTTTGCTTTAAATGTTGGAAAGCTATAGTAACCAATTGATTACTAGACGAATGATGTAGCTTTTTTCTTAGAGGGGTTTGTCTATTTTTATATATGTTTGCATCAGATTTGAACATGAAAGTGTCTTTAATTTTCTCCCACAAAATTGTTGCAGGATGGGGATGGGAAAACGCCATCTATTGAATTTGATTCTTATAATGAAATGGTGTTGTATAGTTGCCCCCACTTATCCCCTTACTTCTGCACCAATTATGTAAGCAATTTATATCCATTATTCATTATGCCTTTAGTTTATGACTTTTTGTAGTCGTTTCATTGGTAGATGATAATGTGTTAGTTGGTGTCAATGCTGTATTAGTCTCTAATTAATGAATTAATTGTTTTCCAATTTTCCAGATTCTACGCAATCCATTGATTTTGATTCATGAGAAGAAAATTTCAAACTTAGACGTTATTAAGCTGGCAATTGGGCAAGCTACACAGGTAAGAGGGCTTAGAAGCAGAAAATAGAAGAGTGTTTATTTGTTATAACAATTTAACTGACAGGCTAATGTGCTGTTTTCCTCAGAGTTCCAGACCTTTATTGATTTTTGCTGAAGATATGGAAAGAGCAGTCTTAGGGTATCTTATAGCAGACAAGACTTGTATTGGAACCAAGGTATCCAAGTTTTTGCCGAAATAAAAAGGAATATACTGTACGTGCATATTTGGGATGCAAGGTTTGTATCCCAACTTACGTGGCTTTTACTAGTGAATGTCATATGCCGAGGATATGGAAAGAGTAGTCTTAGGATATCTTATAGCAGACGAGACTTGTATTGAAAACAAGATAATCCAGGTTTTCGCTGAAATACAAAGGAACTGTACATACATTTTAGGGATGGAAGGTTTGTATCCCAACTTACGTGGCACTTACTAGTTAATGTAGTGCTTGAAATAATTGACATTTTACTTTTTATTCAATCATTAAAATGGGAGTCTTCTAGCACCAATCGATAATACGTCAAATGCCACATCAGTTGGGATTAAAACATTGTCCCTACGTCGTACGTAAGGTGTTACTCAAAATAAAGATATCAAAACAAATCGGAACCAAATGATTTATATGGTTTACAAAATCCTGTTTCATACTTGATTATTACTTTATTTATACAAAGTGTTGTTTATTTTATCATTTAATTGTGGTGGGTTCTGAATTTGTTTGAAGGTTTGTGTCATCATACCTGATTGGCCGAAAAACCATCAGAAGGGCATCATGGAAGACCTTGCCATCCTCACAGGAGGGCAGGTAGGTTCATTTGATGAAATTCCTTGGAACCTTTGAAGTAAACTGTATCATTATGATTGTGCTTTTTCAATTTTAGGTTTTGGATGAAGTGTGTAGTATGAATTTTGCGCATAAAATGCCATTGATGCTTGGCTCATGCAAAAAGGTAAGTTTTATCAATGATATGCAGTATATAATTCTGTACTTTTGGTCAATATTTGCCTTAGAGTACATTAACGGCAAGGTTTGTTCAAGCCTGGTAACTTAAAGTCTTTATCGTATTAGGTTATTTTAGATAATCATATCATTGTTCATGGTGGGTCTGGTGACTGGGAAGATGTTCGTCGTAGATGTGAACAGGTTTGTTGTGGCTATCTGATATGGTTTCCCAACAATTAATCAGGCTTTCCATAGTGTTTTTATTAATTACATGATATGTGCTTGTTTCTGCTATAGTTGAGATCCACAGTGGAAATTAGCACCTCATCTGAGTTAAAAAATGATTCCTGGTTAGAAGAGCGTATTAAGCAGCTTTGAGGAGGAGCTGCTATTTTGAAGGTTAGGTTGTTTGCAATTGTATATTTACTACTACAAGTGTTCAGTTATAGCATTTTAACCACATGGAACTTCCCCGCTAATTAAAGGCATATATTAACGGAGGTAATTTTGTTTTAAGGTTGGTGGAGCTAGTGAAGTACAAGTGAAGGAAAAGAAGGACAGAGTTAACAAAGCAGTAACAGCCGCCACAAGTGCAATGGAAAATGGAATTTTACCTGGTGATTAAGGCTTTTATTATTAGAATTTGAAATACATCTTATTGAATCGATGCATCACATTTTCTTTTTATTCCAATGTATTTGCAGGTAATGGTGTTGCACTTTTATATGCCTCGAAAGAGTTGGACAATTTGGAAATTACAAATTCCAATGAGAAGATTGGCGCTCAACTTCTCCAGAATGCTCTCAAGGTTCTCCCCCCCGCCCTTCTTTTATTTGAATTGTTTGTTTTCTCAATATCAAGTTATCAACTCAAAATGAACATAACCTTTATTGGTTCCCAGACTGATGATTAAGTTTTGTTCAAAAGTGAAAAATCACGTATTAAACAAAACCACTATGAAGTGGCAAGTGAACTGGGAGCTAAGGAGCACACGTTATACAATGTTACACTTATTTAAAGTCAAGGTATTCATACTGTGGTTTGGAGAAATCGCTCAGATTTCAGGTGTTCCTAAAATTACATACCTCCTTTCAACATTAAAATCATTATCTTTGACAGTCAGTTGACACGACAATATGGTTAGTTCAACACCTAGCTTCCTTCAATCTTCTTGTTCGAAAGAAAACCACCGCACATGAACAGTGAATGATGTTGTCATATATGCAACTCTAGCGCTGTCATCCAGCCAATGATCATGATAAATTGATTAGCACTGAATCCAGCAATTGATTCAAACCCAAAATCAGAGCGACTGTGTTTTTCCAAACCTTGTACCCGTTAGCCTAATATCAGCTTATTCTTCTATCATTATTGTTCAATGTGTCGATGATTAGTACAAGCTTTCAGAACAGAAGCAGCCCCCGAAGAATTAAATGAAGAGTACCTAGAATAGAAAATGCAAGAGTTGCAGTTTATTGCAAAGTAAACAAATATATGGAAGTAAAGAGAGAAGGTTTTAATGTAAGCTAAAGTAAGCAGAGTGGGTTTGGCGATGAGTTTGATTTAGTCAATCATTTTGGTCATTTTATTGAAATTGATTAGTCAACTAACAGTCAATTTTCAGTTTCGTCTTCATGTGGGCAGGTATGTGTGATTTTGGACAATTTTTTCATTTATCTGTGATTCCCCAACCACAGGGGAGGTAT
Source organism: Luvunga scandens (assembly GCA_030449905.1). Taxonomy (NCBI): domain Eukaryota; kingdom Viridiplantae; phylum Streptophyta; class Magnoliopsida; order Sapindales; family Rutaceae; genus Luvunga; species Luvunga scandens. Next base: position 28,587 of record JASUUG010000794.1, on the reverse strand, counting down.
ATGTGAATTTCCTTTCAAGTTATTACTTGACCTAAAGTTATGCTTGAGGGTCTATGCTCTTTTCCTGTGCAATCTACTAACTTAACTAATACTCTAAGTGGTGTTAAGAGTGAGTATTCAAACACAAGACAGAAGATTAAATTTGTGTTAGCATCATGCCAAAATTATTTCATATTGGTTTTCTGAGTTTTGTCAAATAATATGGTAGTCTTTTGTTTTGTCTTTTTAATACTTAGCTTCAAACCATGCCATAAATTATGATGCATTAGGCTTATTAATGCTTCTCACAATGGAGGATGCAATTAATTTTTGGTGATATGCCAAGTGTTTCTCCTCTCTGTGATTCATTTGAAACTGCACTTGCAGATGCCCTTGCACCTCATTGCTTCTAATGCTGGAGTTGATGGCTCCATTGTTATTGACAAGCTACTAAATCAAGAGAATCCTGACTTCGGAATCGATTCGCTTACAGGTTTGTTTTCCCGAATAAATAAAAATCGAAAAGAGATTTTTTTTAATATTTTGTTTAGTAATTTCCAATATATACTCTGTGAATTAAGTTAGATAAGAATATTTTCATCATGTTGATACCAGGCGAATATACAGATCTGATTAAGTCGGGAATTGTGGAACCAGTCCCAGTTACAAGCGAAGTACATGATCTAGTTTCTAATCGGTTATTTTCCTATATAAGGCGTCAGCAGTGGAGGGAAGAAAATAGTCGCCGCAGAGCCTCATGTATACAGATATGAATAATTATTTATTAACATTATAACTACAATTACTATGAGTTGAAGAGGAGGGATTCGTACATCATATATTTTTTTTCCTCCTGAACAGAATTTAGAGGGGTCGGGTTATTTGCCCCCTAACCTATACCTCTGCGCATCCATCAACTCAAAATGCCCAGATAATAAAACTAAAGAAGTAATTTTTATTTGCACACGCTTTCTTTTTCCGGAGCAAAATGTTAGAGAGGCGGAGTTATTTGTGCCCTAACGGGCCTAACCTATACCTGCAAGCATCCACAACTCAAAATGTCCGGATAATAAAATTGAAAAATAATTTCCATTCGCAAAGGCTTTCAAATTTGATAAGATAGCCTCTTCAAGATTTCAACTACGTTGCTCAAAATTTTTCTTTAGTTATATTTAATTTTGAATCAGGATTTTCTTATAATTTGATTTTTTTATAGTAAAATTTATTCAAGTGATATATTAAAGTACAAATAGTACAAAATCTTTAAAAAATCAGAAAATTAAGATCATGAGAGGTCTGAAAGAATCATAATTTTTTAAAAATATAGAAAATTAAGATCATGAGAGGTCCGGAGGATGATAACCTTTAAATTTTTACATAGAAGAGTGCCAGTGACTGCTAGAACATAGTATTTAAATCATTTTTTTGGAACATCATTCAAGAAGAACCAAATATAAATTATTTTCTTCAGTAAGCGCTTAAAAACAAGCTTTATAGCCTTCGGATAAAAAAGGATATTTTTGTAGCACTTTTAAACTGACCTTACTATCACTTCACTATGTTTTAATTTAACTAATTAAGAAAGGCACATTATTCTCGAATAATAATGTGGTTTAATCGTTCCTCTCTATTTCATCAAGGTCAAATATTCTCTCCAACTTAAACTTTATCGACATCAATTATCCTAAAATTGAGTGTAATTTTATACTTTAATCAGTATAAAGTTCATTAGATACGAATATAAAGTTCATTAGATCCGTGTGAAAGCATTGATCAAAGAACAGATACATTACGTGTATATAAGTTCAAATTTCGTTTTATTAAATTTATCTTGATTCTTGAATTATTAAAAGGAATTCAAAAAAAATTTTGTTGTCACACTTGAAATAGTGATATATTAATAATAACTATCCTTTTTTTTTTTTTTCTATTAACAAGTGCTAGTCAGTTCAATTAGTAAAATTTCTTACATAAAAATATAAAGTTATTATTTTTATTAATTAATACCAATTACTTCAATTGGTAAAGCTTTTATAAGAAAATACAAAGTATGGGGTTTAAACCCCACTTGTAAGGAAAAGCAAAGAGAGAAGAGAATTAGGTTATGATTCCCAACCTCAACTCCTTTTGAAATAAAACTCTCATTTCTTATTGCCAATGTGGTATAGGTGCCACCACATCCATTCCCATGTAAACATACCATGAAAACAAACCTTTTTTTTTTTTTTTTACTTGTAATAAAACATTTTTGTTTTCTAAAATTTTATAAAGTAATTATATATTATTTTTTCTTGCACATATCACTAGTTCACTACTCACTTTCGAAAGAAGAAAGGTATATAAAGGACGCATATGGGAAAAGTTTTTAAAAGGGATATACATACATGATACATGCAGTGTAGAGATTTTTTTTTCCTTCTAATAGAAACAAAAAAAATTAAATTTATATATAGAAAATTAGAACAGTTGGAGCGTCTGTTTTAAGGGCAGAAAAATTTAGAAGAACAAGAATGGCAACTCCCAATGACTTTTTTTTAATCTTGTTTCTATATCATTTATAAAAAAATAAATTGTCTGCCCTTCACATAAAATAATGTGCCATAGAGTTTGGATTTTTTTTTTTTATAAGAAAGTAACACTTTCATTGCTTCAACATTGTGAATACATCCTCAATGGCTTCTGGGAATACATTAGTCCAGATTGCTGTGTTAATGCACATCTGTTGTTAATGCTTCCACTACATCTTCATCAATAAAAGGTTTCGTTAGTAGATCATTCATCTCCTCTATCACCTTCGGCTTCATTCCATCGAGGGGCCACTTCTATCTGATCTTGATTTGGGGTTGTAGATGAAAACAACCCTTAGAAATACTCACAGAACTCTTCCGCAACATCTTCCTTCTTTTCGATCCATGTGCCTTGAGTGTTCTCTATACCTCAAGTTTTGTTTTTTCATTTTCTAGCTGTAGCTTTAAAGTGGAAAAACTTGGTATTTTTGTCCCACTTCTTAATCCAATCGGCTTGTGATCTTTGCTTCCAATACATTTCTTCATCAATCAGCAAGTTATTTAGCCTTTGTTATATTCTTCTAATTTCGTTTCCATCTTGATAGTGCTAGTAGTTCTACTTAATCTCCTTCAGCTCCTTAGTCAGCCTATCCATTTTTTTTTTGCCTACCCCTAAATTCCTCGTTGCTCCATAACTTTAATTCAGCCAAGGAAGTCTTTGTTGTACTCTGAAATTTTTGAACTGGATTTCCAGCCTTCCAATCCTGGTGCAGAGCCCATTTTTCTCTCACTATTTCCTTGCACACATCATAGGCACTCCACATGTCTTCGTAATGCACCCGCAAGAAATTTCTATTAGTATATCCCAGCAAATCACTCCTCTCTTTCACCTTCATAATGATTGGCGAATGATATGAGGTCCATGAAATCAAATTGGTTGCTACTAATTCATAGAAGTTTTGTCCCCAGTTTTCACTAAAAAAGAACTTGTCCAATCTTTGTTCAATGAGGTGTGGTCCAAACCTTCTATTTGACCAAGGAAAGAGGTACCCTATGCATCCTGCATCCATCAAGTTACAGTTTTCTATCGCCTGTCTAAAGTCAGCCAATGAAAGTTGATACGAGCCTTCATTATGCTTGTGTTTTCTTCCAGAGCTGGCAGCTTCTTTGCATTATTGGAAAGACAAGCTGAGCTTCCCCTGGTTTAGACTTACATCAACAATCTCGTAACATTTTACTACATAGGGAGAAAAAAAGTTAAAATGTGCTTTGTCAAAGAATTAGCATAAGGTTGAGGCTTTAACTATTTACCTTGCAGCCTCCACCAAGACTGTTCTCATGGTTTCTAATGGAAAAACAAATTTCCGCAAAGCATATCTACATATCCATCTGATAAGAGCGCATATTAAAGTATCCTCAGTCAATTCACAACACTGGAAATTCACTAATTTTCTTTTAAAATTTTCATTATATGATTAAGGGGGAAAATAGATACAAACCTTGAGCCTGCTTTAGTAATATCAAGAATTTAAGGGAAACGAATATCTTCACTTCCACCTGGTTTAAATGTAAATCAAAGTAGTCTCACCTCAATTCAAAACACTAGAAATTCACTCATTTTCTTTTAAGATTTGATTATTTGATAGAAATGCAGGAAATAGACCTTTAGCCAAGTTGGGATTACTTTGCTTTAGTAGCTTGTCAAAAATAACTGGCACCTAAACTCCAGCACTGGAGGCAGCTGTTCTCAGAAGAAGCGCCTGCAGATGCAAGCTCACACCATGAGAAGGCTTTCAAGAACTAAACAACTTGTTACCAATATTCCCTAGCATCATTCACTCTTGAGATACATTGGTAAGGCATATGCCCCATAACATATGCCACGCTGCATTTCATCTTCAACTAAGAAACAAATAACAACTCACATGATTTAATTCCCAATTTCATGCATTGGCATTCCCAGCCAATAAAGATAATTTTGTTCCCAAAAACGTGTAAAGTTATATTACTTGATGAATAAGAGATTTTAGAAACTATCACATAATAAAAATGAAGAAGAAAGAAAACTAGGCTCATGCAAAAGGACGAGATATATCGATTGTATGCAGGATAGAACTGCATTGTTGCTTGGTATAAAAGAAAAAAAGAAAAAAGCATTCGCACTCGAGCACATCAAGTGGAGGTTTGATTATTTCTTCACCCTCCCTCTCTATCTTTATAGGTTATAGCAACAATGGATAATACTCTTATCATTGGTGGGTCTGGTAATTTGGTAGATGTTCAAGAAAGATGTGAACAGGTTTGTTGTGTTTATTTCATGCATTTTTTCCGAAGATCTAATGGGCTTCACATTGTGTGTAGTAATTATTGAACATGTTCCTGTAATTAATGTTATAGTTGAGATCAAAAATTAAATTGAACACTTCCGATAATATGTTGAAAGGTCGGCTCTCCAAGCTTTCTGGTGGATTCGCTGTTTTGAAGGTTTGGTTCTTCGGCATTGTATTTGACATTTGCAAGCATTATATCATCTTAATCATACGGGCTCTTAGTGAAAAAGTATATACTGATGGAGGGTTTTTTGTTCCAAGGTTCATGGACATAGTAAAGCGGACGTGCGTGAAAAGAAGCTGTCAAGCTGTCAAGCTGTCAAGAATTACTAATGCCCTACAAGCTGTCAAGGCTGCAAAGGAAGAAGGAATTGTGCCTGGTAAGCCTTCTAGTTTTATAGATTTGGTTAATACATCAATGCCTTACATTTCTTGTATTCTGATGTATTTGCCAGGTGGTGACATTGCACTTTTTTATGCCTCAAAGGAGCTGGACAAATTGCAAACTGAAAATTCTGGCCAGAAAATTGGTGTTCAGATTGTCCAGAATGCCCTTAAGGTCTCCCCTGCCCTTGCCATTGCTTTTTTCTTCAATGTCATTGGATTTTAACTAACTTGAGCTTGAGCTTTCTTCCAGATTGAAAAATGAGAGCTGATAAAGAGAACATTGTTGTGCTTTTTTTTATAATAACATGGAAAAAGTTATCATCGTTAGTAGTATTATGTCATTTGCATTAGTATTATGTCATTATATCCAGGGGAATAATCTCATCATATCCAGACCTTGACAGACAGGCAATACTGTACTATCTAGGTATAATCACACCCCGAAGCTACACGAATAGATGAGGAAATGTCATCTCGTATCTCATCAGATTCAGACCTCAATGGACACGCAATGACGTATAATTTAGGTACTATCACGCCTCGGAGCTATACGGATAGATGGGGAAGTACTATATCATATCATATTATATTCGGACCTCAACTGACGGGCAATAATGTACTATATGTGTACAATCACGCCATGGAGCTACACAGATAGATCCGAAAATATCATCTTATATCTCATCATATTTATGCATGCATAATTTGGTCTCCAAACGACAAAGTTGCCTGATTACATGGCCTAAAGACTCCGTGTGTACTCAAACAAGCCCCAAAAGCCTTTATCTCATCGATATCATCTGTATCATTTGTATCTCGATATCAGTATCTCTGTATTCATCATACCACATGCATATTTGATCTCATCTCATCTGTATTACTATATCTAGAAGGGAAGTATACTGTCTAATGATTTTGCAAACAACCGTTTATACACTTATGCATAAACATATAATCTCATCTCAAATCTCATTTCCTTTTTCATTTAACATGCCTTAAATTTACTTTTCTTTTCTTAAAAAATATTATCATGTATATTCAAAATCAATAACCAAAATCATTAATCATACACATTTTTTGTAATAAATACCAAAACATAAATAAAATTCATTTCTATAAAATCATTAAATTAAATCCTTTAGAACTCATCTCGTAAATATGATTACCATATTGTAAAATCATAATAACTATAAGGAAAATAGGTTTTGTCTATTCCACTTACAGTGACGATGTCTGAACTTGGTATCGACAGTATCTGCGGGTTGACTCTAGTTCGCGGATCCTCCTAATTTAAGAAAATAATATAATTACTATCCGTAAATGCACATCATAACTAATAAACTCGAAACGACATTTATCTACAATAAAATATTCTTGAATTAAAATTACCAAAATGTCCTCGATATCAAAATTTATCAAATTATCCTCAGAATCACATATTACCAAACTATCCTCAATTCAAATTACAGAAATAACCACAAGTTCTAAATTTATGAAATTACCCTAAAAAATATAAAATTACCAAAATACCCCTAACAACATAAATTACTGAATTACCCCCAAAATCTCAAATTACTTAACTACCTAATCTGAAATTACTAAAATTTCCATAAATTTTTAATATTACAAAATTACCCCTAACAATCAACGGTGACTAGAGCTTAGACAACGGCGACGGGAAGCTCAGGTCTGATAGTTCTGACCTCGGTAAGTTCAATGGTGCCGGGGGTGACCTCCCATGTCGGCGGTGAAGGCATATCGAGCTCCTCAAAGCCGTGAGTTTTCCTATGGTTGATCGGCAATAATTTGGCCATTTCAGATGACGGGGTTGATCGAAAAATGATGAGGGTGAGCTAAGGAACAAATCCCAGGTGGTGGCATGGCCGAAAATTGGTGGGATAGACGACGGTGGTGACAGGTTTGCCTCGGGTTTTCAAACTTTAATTGTTGATATTTTGGTCGGTTTTCGGTGATAAGGACAACAAGGATATGACCGGTGGCTCACAAGCTTTAGATCAGTACCTTGCTTGGCTGCTAAGGTGGCCGGAATGGGAAGATATGGCCATGTCGAGTTCGCGGGTCGCGGGTTGCATATCCAGGTCCTGGGTTGACAGCTTCTCACTCACTCTCTCTCTCTCTTTCCTTTCTATTTTAGGAAACCAGTCTCTCTCGCCCCCTTTCCATTTATAGAAACCTCTTCTTTTTTTGTAAGCTTAATATAAATTAAGCTAATACCAGACTTGAGTGTCAAAATAAAATATGACCACACGGCCATTGAATCGCGTCCGAATTGCCTCAATTTTGTGTTGCAATAAATTTAAATTATTTGAGCTTGATCAATTTATTAATCGTATATAATTACCCACAAAGATTTTGTAACTAATTCGACTATTTTAAAAATTAGCGACGAAATTAAAAATAACACCATACACTCAATTAAATAAATTACGGTGCATATGTTACATGGAGGACTCCCAACTCTCAAGTAGAGAAATATCGATTCCATTTTGAAAGATAATTGAGTCTCAACAAAGCCAAGACTAGAACCCAAGCACTGAACTTCGAGTGCCTCGATTGTCGTGTCAATGGGCTAAGAGCCCATTAGCTTGTGAGTGAAAACTTTATATGTAAATAAAAAATGTTATAATACAATGTATATATATTCGAATACATAAATGATAAAAATATTGTGAATTAAAAACATAATAGTAATCCGAATTTAATACTATGATAATTTTCCAAAGAAGGATGCCTCATTTTAAATAGCATCCATAATATATATCATACGACTCAACAACATTCAAACTAATTCAAACTAATATGTTCTCAATTATTCTTTTCCAAAATGCACAATGAAAGATTTTTTTTTTTTCACAAACTATTAATGTGTGACTAAGGGCTGTTTATTTTTTTAACTTTATGATTTAATTGCAATCAGTTTAGTCATTAAGTCATTTTTTTTCAACTTAATGAAAATTTTTAGTTATTAAGTTATTAATTTAATTTTTTTTCTTAATTTAAAAATTCTAAATGACATCATTAAAAACTATTTTCTGAAATATCCCTATCTAATTAATTAAATTTCATCCACACCTAAAGAAGTTTAATAATTCGCATTATTACCCGTTTCTATGACTTGTAATAATATAGAAGTAGACTATTATTATTTTTATTTTTTATTTTCTTCAAATTAGCATTGTTTATCTTTATAATTTTTTAATGAATATTTTTTATATAAAATATCATAAACAACAATAAAATTGATCAACATATACTGATTTAGAATATTAAAGGGTTGTATTCAATCCAGCATGACTATGTTATGAAAATATTTTATGTTATTTGAGATGTTATTAATTGTTTAGCATTTATAATTCGTAAGAGAACAGACGTAAAAATACTAGTTTTTAGATTTTTTAAGTTAAAAAAATAACTTGATACTTATTTTTAGCGATTTAAATAAAAAAAAGAACATGTTATTCAAATTTAGATATTCAGCTATATTTATAATTTAGACTAATTCAAGTATCTTAAGATTTCAGATAAAAAAAAAATAACACCTAAGTGATTCAAAGTTGGCAAATTGTTTTTTTTCCCCCTAAAGATTCTAGCGAAAGAATTAATTGAGAAAGATTTGAAATGAGTGCCGTCAAAACAGTTAAGAGTTTCTTGATAAGCTATCGAGCTGTTTTAATACTTGATTGTAACATATGCACCTTAATTTTTGTAATTAAGTGTATTATGTTCTTTTAATTTAGTCGTTAATTTTTTAAAATCGTCAGATTTGTTACATGTTGTTACGGGTAAAATTAGACGCAGTTATTAAATTCAGCGTGTTTGAATAATTTAATTTTTTTACAATACAAAATCGAGACAATTTGAACACAATTTAATGCCCACGTGGTCAGATTTTATTTCGACACTCGGGTCTGATATTTGCTTAATTTATATTTAGCTTTAAAAAAAAGAAAGAACGGGGAGCTTTTGGTTACCATATACAGAAAGGGAGCAAGAGGCTTTTATTTTCCTAAAATAGAAAGAGAGAGAGAGAGAGAGAGAGGCTGCAGACCTGGTTTGACCGTGACCTGACCCAAAAACCTGCGAGCTTGACCCGGCCGTATCTTTCGATTTTGACCACCTCACCAGCTGTGCTTGGTATCAATCTGAAGCTTGAGAGCCGACAATCGTATCCTTACCGTCATCGATGCTGAAAACTGGCCAGAATGCTGGCGATCTAGCTCAGAAACTTGCGGTAAACCAATTTCTCTCCACCATTGATTTCGTCAGAGTTAGGCCTTTAGATTTGTTCCTCAGCTCACCCTCATCATTTTTCGACTGGTTTGTCACCTAAAACGGTCGGATTGATGGCGATCGACTGTCAGAAAGTTCACAACTTTGGGAGCTTGATTCGTCGTCGTTGCCGTGCGTTGGAGGTCACTGCCAATACCATTGTACTCACCAAGGTTAGAACTATCATATCTGAGCCTCTCGTCACGATTGACAGAGCTCCGATCACTGTTGATCGGAAGGGGCAATTTGGTAATTTCACAAACTTAGGGATAATTCTATAATTTTAAAAATTTATGTGTATTTTAGTAATTTCATGTTAGGGCAGTTAGGTAATTTGAGATTTCAGGAGTGATTCGATAATTTACATTGTTAGGGGCATTTTGATATTTTCATATTTTTGACGGTATTTTCGTAAATTCAGAACTCATGGTTGTTTTTGTAATCTTAATTGAGAGTAGTTCGATAATATGAGATTCTGAGGATAATGTGGTAAATTTTGATGTCAAGGGCATTTGTGTAATTTTATAGATTTGAGAATAATTTATTTCGAATAAACGTTGTTTCGAGTTTGTTAGTTGTGATTTACATTTACGGAAGTTAATTATGTTATTTCCTTGAATCAAGAGAATCCGCGAACGAGAATCAACCCGTGGACGTTGTTGATACCTAGTTTGGATATTGTCACTGTGAGTGGAATACACAAAATATATTTTCATTGTTTATTATGATAGTAAAGCATGTTTGTGAAATAAGTATTTTAAATATTCGGATTTAATGATTTTCCAGAAATGGATTTTGTTTCATGTATTGATTCGTTATTGAAAAATGTTTGGTTAATTATTTTTCTGTATTGATTTCGAATAAAGCATGATAGTATTATAAAGACAAGAAAAGTGGATTCAAATGTGTTAAAGAAAAGGAAAGGATGATTTAAAGTATGATTAACAAGGTATATGAATGTGAGTATAATGATTGTTTTTAAAATCATTAGACAGCATCTTTCCCCTCCAGATACAGTGATACAAATGAGATGAGAGATAAGCTTTTGGGGCCCATCTAAACGCACATAGAGGTTTTGGGCCGTGTGTTTGGGCGCACTTGCTTTTTGGATGCATATGCATGTAGTATGATGATACAGATGATATAAATATTGAGATATCGATGATACAAATGAGATACAGGCTTTGAGGCCCGTCTGAGTACACACGGAGGCTTTTGGCCGTGCACTGGGGGGACTTTGTCTTTTGGAAACCAAATTATACATGCATAGATATGATGAGACATAAGATTGACACGACTCGCCCCGAACTCCTAGGGTGAGTCTGCCTAATTCTATTAAATCAATCGAAAAATAATCTAATCAACCAAAAATTCAACAAAATCTCCCCTATAATTATCACATAACCAAATCTGCAAGTAATAAAATAAACACTCCCAAAATAATTCTGAATACGACCAACTTCATCAATCCAATACCAAATCACTCAATTATCCAATATCAAATAAAATACATATGTTATCCGCAATCCCCGAAATGTAATCAAATTATACAATCCCAAAATATCTCAATAAATCAATCTATAACTCCTAACATCATAACGTGGCCATAGTTCTGAAATAAGTATTGTTGCTGGGTCAACTATTGTACTTGCGAATCTTATGTGGAGGGGTAAATATATTAAAACGGGGTGAGTATAAAACTCAATGAGTGGATAGTAGTTTTTGAAACACAACTTTAATCCAAAATAATTATAACATTTCCAAACACAATTTCATCAAATATATCATAAGAACTTAAATGACTTATCAAATTCAAATCGTGTACTCAAATAACCATATCACATAATACTGGATAAATCAATGAGATCCATAATACTTATAATATCAATACTGAATACTGAAATCTATCACCAAACTAGTACCCAGAGGAAAACAATCTCATCATATCCGGATCTCGACGGACGGGCAATGACGTATTATCACATCTCGGAACTACACGAATAGATCAAAAAATATCATCTTATATCTCATCATATCTGTGCATGCATAATTTGGTCCCCAAAAGATAAAGTCACCCTAGTACACTGCCCAAAGCCTCTGTGTGTACTTAGACGGGCCTCAAAACCTTGTATCTCATATATATAATCTATATCATATGTATCTTAATATTTGTTTCTCTGTATTCATCAGACGGCATGCATATGCCTCCAAAAGGTGAGTGTGCCCAAACACATGGCCCAAAACCTTTATGTGTGTTTAGACGGGCTCCAAAAGCCTCATATCTCATCATATCATCTGTATCATTGTATCTGGAGGGGAAGGGTACTGTCTAATGATTTTAAAAACAATCATTATACTCATATTCATATACCTTTGTACACGTATACATAAATATATAATCTCATCCGAAAATCTCATTTCCTTTTTCTTTTAACACGGCGTAAATCTGTTTTTCTTTTCTTTAAAATATTATCATACATATTCAAAATTAGTAACCAAAATCATTAATTAAACACATTTCTTGTAATAAAAACCAAAACACAAATAAATTTCACTTATATAAAATCATTAAATTGAAGCCCTCGACATGTCGATACATAAAAAATTAAATCAAAGCATTCGAGAATATATGTATTATGACATCAAAAATTAAATATGAAACCTATCAATTCCCTCTTATATTATTATGTTGCGCAGGTTAATGAGCACGATGTCGATGCCCTGTTTATTGGAGACTCGGTTGTGAAGAACTATACAAACGTCCGGAAACTACCAAAAATGGCAAGTTTTCAAATTTATATAATTAATTTTATACATAAATGAGCTTTTCACTCCATATATATATGTGCTTGTGTGTCTGTGTGTGTGTTTTAATTTTTTGAATTTCTCGAAAAACTGAAGGACACAAGTTTGGAAGAAATACCATTTTCCGTCCAAAATAAGAATTTACCAACCCAGCAAGCTGAGAAAATGATGAGGAACTATTTGCAAGCTCTTAACAGTTATTCTGCCTTTAATAGTTAATTGTTTGGCCAGAGTTCAAAATCATGGGAGAAACTGTTATCCCATAATATGCTGCAGTAAGAGTATGCAATAAGGATATATTTATACCATATATATTTGATATATACTAAGGAAATATAAATATCGAATTAACCAATGACATTTCGATATCTAATTTTTCTACTCGTTCAAATTACTTTTTAATTGTATAGTTATATCTGAATTAATTATTTCTATTCTTTACATCAATCTAATTCGAATCTGATCACTATTTTCTATTCTAGTTCACAGGGATTTGATAAGAAGTTTCCACACCACGTTCTGGCAGCTGCACTCATTCCAATTATTTTGAAAAGAAAAGCATGATATAGATTTGTGCCCTTAAGCGGCTGTAATGAATCCAAGCCCGAGTCGACGTGCCCATTACTAAGAAATTGAAGATCACATAATTCGTACTTTCTAACTCACTCCTTCCAACTGCGCTCTCTTATTTTTCATTTTTTTTAATAACCCAAACTTGTTCTAATTCTTGCTCTCTACGATTCGTCTGCAAAAACTCCAAAATCATGTTCTTCCGGTTTGCCTCTAGCGTTGCTTCCAAAGTCAGGTACCAGTAATTATAGTTTCCGAAAATAATCACATTGTTTACTTGTTTTCCACTTCTTTGTTTCTGACTAATTTGTTTTCGTGATTGGTTATGTCAATTGCAGGTTGGTGAAGACCAATATCCGGCCGGTGAGGCAGACTCACTTATTTATTTATTTATTCTTAAAAAAGAAAAATAACTCGTGGCCGGTTTATTCAATGGTTAAATTAATTTTGTTTCAGGTTTGTTGTACTTGGACTTGGAGCAGACACTATTATTATAAGGATCCCTAAGTCACATGTAAGTTATAAGCGGTTGTCTTTTTTTTATTTTGTTTTTTTTATAAAATTTCATTCAAACTCCTTATATTCTACTTTATTTATAATTTATTTATAAATATTATAAAATTTTTTAAATTTATTTATAAATATTTAGAATATTAAATTTGTTCATACAATTTTTAAATTCTAAAAAATTATTTATTTAATTAAAAAATATAATTATTATTAATGGATTATAATTATAATAATAATAATAATAATAATAATTATTATTATTATTATTATTATTATTAACAACAACAACAATAAAATTAAAATTATAATAATAGATTATTATTATTTTTAAATTCTTAAAACCCTCCATTTAATTAAAAAATATAATTATTATTAATGGATTATAATTATAATTATGATTATAATAATATAATTTTAATTTTAAATAGATTATTATTATTATTAACAACAATAAAAGGTATTATAATTAATTAATATATTAATAATAATTGATAATAATTTTGAGTTAAATTGTTAACAATAATTATAAAGGTTGCGAAAATTGGAAGTTAGAATATGGAAAATATTCCGAATATAAAAAAGTCTTATCAGAGGCTTTGGATTCTGAAGCAGAGAAGGTACGGTACGCAGGAGCAATTTTCTATTCCTTGGAACATGGGATTTGTATGGCAAGGCGTGCCGTTGAGAGTTACTTAAGAAGCAGAGCACGTAAGGTCACTACATTTGAAGAAATTGCCCAGGTTCATTGTCTATATCCAATTTAATTTGTGACTGTTATATGTTCACTATCTGCTGAATCGATTCAACATTGACTTTTTTTATTTTGGCTAACAAAACAAACAAACAAACATACAATTGCAACAATAGCAGCGGGTGGTGACAGAGAGATAGGTGAGATTGTAGCCAAGGCTAAAACGACAGTTGGGGATAAGGCTAAGTTTCTTGTATGCGTAAGTTGCTTGTTTAATTTTTCACTTTTATATACCTTCTCCTTCTGTTAATGTTTTTCCTTTTTGGATTCTTCCATTTTCTTATTCTTTTTATTTTTGAATTTTGCTTTAAATGTTGGAAAGCTGTAGTAACCAATTGATTACTAGACGAATGACGTAGCTTTTTTCTTAGAGGGGTTTGTCTATTGTTATATATGTTTGCATTAGATTTGAACATGAAAGTGTCTTTAATTTTTTCCCCAAAATTGTTGCAGGATGGGGATGGGAAAACGCCGTCTATTGAATTTGATTCTTATAATGAAATGGTGTTGTATGATTGCCCCAACTTATCCCCTTACTTCTGCACCAATTATGTAAGCAATTTATATCCATTATTCATTATGCCTTTAGTTTATGACTTTTTGTCTTTGTCTCATTGGTAGATGATAATGTGTTAGTTGGCGTCAATGCTGTATTAGTCTCTTATTAATGAATTAATTGTTTTCCCATTTTCCAGGTTCTACGCAATCCATCGATTTTGATTCATGAGAAGAAAATTTCAAACTTAGACGTTATTAAGCTGGCAATAGGGCAAGCTACACAGGTAAGAGGGCTTAGAAGCAGAAAATAGAAGAGTGTTTATTTGTTATAACAATTTAACTGACAGGCTAATGTGCTGTTTTCCTCAGAGTTCTAGACCTTTATTGATTTTTGCTGAAGATATGGAAAGAGCAGTCTTAGGGTATCTTATAGCAGACAAGACTTGTATTGGAACCAAGGTATCCAAGTTTTTGCCGAAATAAAAAGGAATATACTGTACGTACATATTTGGGATGCAAGGTTTGTATCCCAACTTACGTGGCATTTACTAGTGAATGTCATATGCCGAGGATATGGAAAGAGTAGTCTTAGGATATCTTGTAGCAGACGAGACTTGTATTGAAAACAAGGTAACCCAAATTTTCGCTGAAATACAAAGGAATATACTGTACATACATTTTAGGGATGGAAGGTTTGTATCCCAACTTACGTGGCACTTACTAGTGAATGTTGTGCTTTAAGTAATTAACATTTTACTTTCTGTTCAATCATTAAAATGGGAGTCTTCTAGCACCAATCGATATTACGTCAAATGCCACATCAATTGGGATTAAAACATTGTCCCTACTTCGTACGTAGGGTGCTACTCAAAATAAAGATATCAAAACAAATTGCAACCAAATGATTTATATAGTTTGCAAAATCCTGTTTCATACTTGATTATTACTTCATTTATACAAAGTGTTGTTTATTTTATCATTTAATTGTGGTGGGTTCTGAATTTGTTTAAAGGTTTGTGTCATCATACCTGATTGCCCGAAAAACCATCAGAATGGCATCATGGAGGACCTTGCCATCCTCATAGGAGGGCAGGTAGGTTCATTTGATGAAATTCTTTGGTACCTTTGAAGTAAACTATATCATTACGATTGTGCTTTTCCAATTTTAGGTTTTGGATGAAGTGTGTAGTATGAATTTTGCACAAAAATGCCATTAATGCTTGGCTCATGCAAAAAGGTGAGTTTTATCAATGATATGTAGTATATATAATTCTGTACTTTTGGTCAGTATTTGCCTTAGAGTTATCAACAGCAAGGTTTGTTCAAGCCTGGTAACTTAAAGTCTTTATCATATTAGGTTGTTTTAGATAATCATATCATTGTTCATGGTGGGTCTGGTGACTGGGAAGACGTTCGTCGTAGATGTGAACAGGTTTGTTGTGGCTATCTGATATGGTTTCCCAACAATTAATCAGGCTTTCCATAGTGTTTTTATTAATCACATGATATGCGCTCGTCGGTTATATTCCTATATAAGGCTTCAGCAGTGGAGGGAAGAAAATAGTCGCCGCTGAGCCTCATGTATACAGATATGAATAATAATTTATTAACATTATAATTACAATTACTATGAGTTGAAGAGGAGGGATTCGTACATAATATATATTTTTTCCTCCTGAACAGAATTTAGAGGGGTCGGGTTATTTGCCCCCTAAGCTATACCTCTGCGCATCCATCAACTCAAAATGCATGCCCGGATAATAAAAACTAAAGAAGTAATTTTTATTTGAGCACGCTTTTTCTTTCGGGAACAAAATTTTAGAGGGATGGAGTTATTTGTACCCTAACGTATGCGTGCACGCATCCATCAACTC
This sequence comes from Luvunga scandens, assembly GCA_030449905.1. NCBI lineage: Eukaryota > Viridiplantae > Streptophyta > Magnoliopsida > Sapindales > Rutaceae > Luvunga > Luvunga scandens. The sequence continues at coordinate 12,086 of JASUUG010000794.1, read as the reverse complement.
AAAATGTCCGGATAATAAAATTTGAAAAAGTAATTTCTATTTGCAAAGGCTTTCAAATTTGATAAGATAGCCCATCTAATGATGTACTAGAGAGGACAGAGAGATTAAAATAATTAAGATTTCAACTACGATGTTGCTCAAATTTTTTTTTATTTATTTATTTTAAATTTTGGATTAAGATTTTTTTATAATCTAATTTTTTTATAATAAAATTTATTCAAGTGATATATTAAAGTACAGATATTACAAAATCTTTAAAAAATCAGAAAATTAAGATCATGAGAGGTCCGAAAGAATCATAATTCTTTAAAATATAGAAAATTAAGATCATGAGAGGTCCCAGAGAATCATAACCTTTAAAGTTTTTCATAGAAGAGTGGCAGCGATTGCTAGAACAAGGTATTTAAATCATTTTTTTGGAACATCATTCAAGAAGAACCAAATATAAATTATTTTCTTCAGTAAGCGCTAAAGAACAAGCTTTATAGCCTGCGGATAAAAAATGCTATTTTGGTAGCACTTTTAAACTGACCTTACTATCACTTCACTGTGTTTTAATTTAACTAATTAAGAAAGGCACAGCATTCAACCAAATGATCAATCTTGAATAATAATGTGGTTTAATCGTTCCTCTCTATTTCATCAAGGTCGAATATTCTCTCCAACTTAAACTTTATCGACATCAATTATCCTAAATTTGAGTGTAAGTTTATACTTTAATCAATAAAAAGCTCATTCGGTACAAATATTTCCTTTTAATCAATATAAGTTTAAATTTCGTTTTATGAAATTTATCTTGATTGTTGAGTTGTTAAAAGGAATTCAAAAAAATTTTTGTTGTCACACCTAAAATAGTGATATATTAATAATAACTATCTTTTTTTCTATTTACAAGTGCTAGTCAGTTCAATTAGTAAAATTTCTTACATAAAAACATAAGGTTCTTATTTTTATTAATGGATGCCAGTTAGTTCAATTGGTAAAACTTTTATAAGGAAATACAAAGTATGGGGTTTAACTCCACTCGTAAGGAAAAAAAGGAGAGAAGAGAATAAGGTTATGGTTACCAACCTCAAACTCCTTTTGAAATAAAACTCTCATTTCTTATTGCCAATGAGTATAGGTCCCGCCACATCCATTCCCATGTAAACTGTAACATATGCACCAAATTTTTTATTAATTGAGCGTAATATTATTTTTTTATCTTCGTAGCAAAATTTTTAAAATCAACGGATTATTACAAATCATTACGTATAATCAGTTGCAATTATTAAAATCGATTGCGCTCGAAATGATTTAAATTTGTCGCGACACAAAATCGAGACATTACAGACACGATTCACTAGCCGCGTAATCGGACTTTAATTTGACTCGGGTCCGGAATTAGCTTAATTTTGTATTAAGCTTAAAAAAAATATTCTTTTTTACTATAAATGGAAGTTGATGAGAGAGAGAGAGAGGCATTTGGCTTTCCTAAAATAGAAAGAAGAGAGAGAGAGAGAGAGAGAGAGAGAGAGAGAAAGAAAGAAGGAGAGAGAGGACCCGTTGACCCAACCCACGGCTTTGACCCAGTCGGATCTTGAGATTTCGGCCACCCCTCCGGTCGAGCTTGGTACTGATGTGAAGCTTGTGAGCCGGCCGACGTATCCCTGCTGTCCGTGTCACCGGAAACAAACCAGAACGCTAGCAAACGAACTTGAAAACCCGCCGCCAAGACGCGTTTTGCTTGCCGTCGATCTAGCCGAAATTGGGCCAATCCACCGCTTGGATCTTGTTCCTCAGCTTCCCCTCATTGTTTTCTGACCAACCCTATCACCTGAAACGGCCGAATTGCTGCCGATCGACGCCAGAAAGCTCACAGTTTTTTGGGAGATAGATTCGCTGTTACTGCAGCGCGTGGGAGGTCACCGCCGGCACCATTAGACTCACTGAGGTCAGATCTAGCAGATCTGAACTTTTTGTCACCGTTGAATGAGTTCCGGTCAACGTTGACCGTTAGGGGTAATTTGATAAATTCACGAACTTTAGGGGTAGTTCTGTAATTTTAAAATTAGTGGACATTTTGATAATTTCAGATCAGGGCAGTTAGGTAATTTAAGATTTCATGGGAAATTCAGTAATTTAAGTCGTTAGGGGCATTTTGGTAATTTTATAATTTTTCAGGGGTAATTTTGTAAATTTAAAACTTGTGGATATCTTTGTAATCAGAATTGAGGATAGTTTGTTAATATGTAATTCTGAGGATAAATTGATGAATTTTGATGTTGAGGGCATTTTGGTAATTTTACGAATTCGAGAATATTGTATTACGGATAAATGTCGTTTTGAGCATATTAGTTATAATTCGTGATTGTAGTTATTAATTATGTTATTTCCTCAAATTAGGAGGATTCGTGAACGAGAATCAACCCGCGGACGTTGTCGATACCGAGTTCGGGCACCGTCACTGTGAGTGAAATATACAAAATCTATTTTCATTGTAGTTTATTATGATTTTAAAATATGGTAAAACATGTTTGCGAGATTGATTTTAAAGGCTTCGATTTAATGATTTTATATAAATTAATTTTATTATGTTTTGTTATTTATTACGAGAAATGTGTTTGATTAATAATTTTAGTTATCGATTTTGGATATGTATGATAATATTTTAAAGAAAAGAAAAGCAGATTTAAGATATGTTAAATGAAAAAGGAAATGAGATTTCGAATGTGATTTTGGATGAGATTTCGGATGAGATTATATGTTTATGTATATGTGTAAAAAGATATATGAATATGAGCATAATGATCGTCGTTTTTAAAATCATTAGACAGTACTCTCCCCCTTCAGATACAGTGATACAGATGAGATGGGATATGTATGTGGTATGATAAATACAGAGATACTGGTAATGAGATACAGATGATACAGATGAGATATAGGCTTTTTGGACCCGTCTGAATACACACAGAGGCTTTAGGCCATGTACTCGGGCGACTTTGTCTTTTGGGGACTAAATTATGCATGCACAGATACGATGAGATATGAGATGATATTTTCCGATCTATCCGTCTAGCTCCGGGGCGTGATTGTACCCAGATAGTACGTCATTGCCCGTCAGTCGAGGTCCGATTACGATGAGATTATTTCCCCTGGGTACTTGTTTGGTGATAGTTTTCGATATTTCAGTATTGATGTTATAAGTATTATGGATTCCATTGATTTATGGAGTATATTTGCGATATCGTTATTTGAGTACATGGATTTGATTTAAATAAGTTATTTAAGCTTTTGCGATATTTGATGAGTTGGTATTTTGATATGATTAATTAATTTAGAGTAAAATTATGCTGAAAAACTACTATTCACTCATTGAGCTTTATATTCATCATGTTTTATTATATTTTTCCCCCACAGGAGACTCGCAGGTACAACAGTCGACCCAGCAGTAATAGTTATTTTCAAAATTTTGACAACGTTATGATATTAGGAGTTATCAATTGTTTTATTAAAATATTTTGATATTATAATTTGTTACATTTTAGATATTGCGGTTAGCATATGTATTTTATTTGTTATTAAATAATTGAGTGATTTAGTATTTTTGATTGAGATAATTGATTGACGAAGTTGGTTGTATTCGTTATTATTTGGGAGTGCTTGATTTATAATTTTTACAGAATTAGTTTTATAATAAATATAAGAAAGATTTTACCGAATCTTTCGATAGAATTTTAATTATTCAGATTACGTCAGAATAATTATATAGAATTAGACAGATTCACCCTGTGGATTCGGGACGGGTTGTGTCATAAACATACCATGAAACAAACCTTTTGTTTTGGCAATCTTAGGGAGGTCCTTTTTTTTGGCAATCTTGTAGAAAATATTTTTGTTCTCCAAAATTTTTTAAAGTAATTATATATTAATTTTTTCCTGCACATGTCATTACTCACTTCTCAAAGAACAAGGCGCATATGGGAAAATTTTTTAAAAGGGATATACATACATTATACATGGGATGTAGAGATTATTTTTTCCTTCTAATAGAAATGAAAAAAAAATAAATTCATATATAGAAAATTAGAAACAGTTGGAGCGTCTATTTTAAGGGGCAGAAAAATTTAGAACAACAAGAATGGCCACTCCTAATTACTTTTTTTTTTTTTTTAATCTTGTTCTAATATCGTTTATAAAAAAATAAATTGTCTTCCCTTCACATAAAATAATCTGCCATAGAGTTTGGATATTTAGATCACCATAAGCACAACCAATGAAAGTTGATACAAGCCTTCAATATGCTTGTGTTTTCTTCCAGAGCTGGCGGCTTCTTTGCATTATTGGAAAGACAAGCTGAGCCACCCCTAGTTTAGATTTATATCAACAATGTCCTAACATTTTACTACACAGGAAGAAAAAGTTAAAATGTGCTTCGTCAAAGAATTAGCATAAGGTTGAGGCTATAGCTATTTACCTTGCAGCCTCCACCAAGACTGTTCTTACGGTTTCCAATGGAAAAACAAATTTCCGCAAAAGCATTTCTACATATCCATCTGATAAGAGCGCAGATTAAAATATTCTCACGTCAATTTACAACACTGGAAATTCACTCATTTTCTTTCAAAATTTTCATTATTTGATTAAGGGGAAAATAGATACAAACCTTTAGCTTGCTTTAGTAGCTTATCGAGAATTTGATGGAAACGAATATCCTCACTTCCATCTGGTTTTAATGTAAATCAAAGGAGTCTCACCTCAATTCAAAACACTAGAAATTCACTCATTTTCTTTTAAAATTTGATTATTTGGTAGAAATGGGAGAAATAGATACAGACCTTTAGGATGGTTGGGATTACTTAGCTCTAGTAGCTAGTGAAAAATAACTGGCACCTCAACTCCAGCACTGGAGGCAGCTGTTCTCAGAAGCAGCGCCTGCAGATGCAACCTCACACCGTCAGAAGGCTTTCAAGAACTAAACAACTTGTTACCAATATTCCCTAGCATCATTCACTCTTGAGATACATTGATAAGGCACATGCTCCATAACACATGTCATGCTGCATTTCATCTTCAACTAAGATACAAATAACAACTCACGTGATTTATTTCACAATTTCATGCATTAGCATTCCCAGCCTATAAAGATAATTTTGTTGACAAAAACGTGTAAAGTTATATTACTTGATGAATATGAAATTTTAGAAACTATCACATAGTCAAAATGAAGAAGAAAGAAAACCTCAAGACCATCTTGGATAGTTTTAACACCGATCTTTTGACCAGAGTTAGTAGTTTGCAATTTATCCAAATCCTTGCAGGCATAAAAAAGTGAGAAGCCATCACCTGCAATTACATACATATATTTATTATATTTACATATGAGTGTGTATGTAAAATCAGATTCATCAATAAAACAGATAAACCAACAAAAGTTCCAAATATAGAAGGTTTACCAACTCCTCCTTCCTTCATAACCTTCGTAGCATTTACAGCATAGGCAACTCTATCCTTCTTTTCACGCACTTCCACTTTATTTGTTCCACCGACCTTACAACAACTTCAATTCTTTTATTTCGAATAACAATACTGCCTTACCCAGGTAACATCGCTCAATTTCAATAATCTTTCATCTCAAAATGGCCAAATTTCATGTGAAGCCTTATAAAACAAAATAAGATGCACTTACATATTCTAAATGGAATTGCTGTAAACAAACAAGCAAAGTTATTTAAACTTTTGGCAAATGCCTATTAGACTAAGGTACATAAGATATTATCAAACTATGGCTCTAAAGCTTCACGTATACTACAAGGTTCAATTGATGGTTTGTTCCTGTTCTTTTTCCATTTCTTTTTTTTTTTTACCATCACTATTGTAGCATTTGCATTCTATCAGTCTATTAGTATTAAAAGGGAATGGAATTGAATCCAATGAATTAGTCAATAAATTAAATCGTTTTCTCCAAAATAAACTGATCATTGATCCTTTGTATGAAACTGTTTATTATTATAATTTTTTAATTCATTTAAAAGGTGAGGGGGCAGTAAAAGCCCAAATTCATTTTTTGGTCCCTTACATCCCCCAACCCAAGACTTGAAGCCGGATGGGCCTGGTATATAAAGTTACTTAGAAAACCACGTGCAGATCAGTTTATTCAATATTTTAATCGTAGATACAAGAAAATTCAAATTTCCAGACCGGCCAACCAGGATTTAGGTGGGTGTGACTCGGTCCAAATGATCATGCTAACATGTCATGTTACGCTAAGAACTTCCTTTCCAAACCCAGCACAGTTTCAGTTTTAAAGAACTTGCGGAAATAATATACAATTCTAATAACCAAACCAAACCTTTAAAACAGCAACAACATTTGAGCGCTTTGCTGGGAAATCTTGTAAATTTTCCATTGTGAATCTCCACTGTAACAATGGTGACAGTCATATTAGTGAAAAGAAATTAACAAATGGGTGAGCAAGTTGTCTACAAAAAGTAGGAACAACCCAAAGAAGCACGAATAGATCCACACACAGGTGCTTCAAATAACTGATAATCACAATTGAAAATCGGATAATTTGTTGGAAAATCATGTGAAACAGCCACAACACTGACCTGTCCATATTCACTGGAAAAAGGACAACTAAGGATAACCGCCTGATCCTTTGATACCTTAATCTGCATTGATAAAGATACATACACACACAAACATACATGCATACATACATATATATATGTATGTGTATATATATATGTATATGTATATGTATATTACTATAATAAAAATGTATCAGAAGAGGGGATTAAAGTCCACCGAATACAAGGACGAGAAGAACCTTCTCATGACGTGCTCTATTTAGGTAAATAAATCCTTTATTACACCGAATAAAATACGTATACCAGTCATCGATATGTCTCACCTTCTCAGCACGGCCAAGAAATTTCCAAGAGAAAGAATTTGGATCAAACTCTTCTGGTACGACCTGGAAGGGAAAGAAAGGAACATGTTGATTTGTGCATCATATGAGAATTGAGTTGGGAAATTTGTCGAATAAACCTACCTTTCCGCCTGTGAGTTCGGTAAGTTCCCGAAGACTAGCCTTCCCACTTTCTCCAAATCCAGGTTTGATGACACAAACCTTCAGGGAATTCAAAACCCACAAAAAATGAAGAGTCATAGGAAACAGCGCTTTGTAACATTAACTAAATAACTGAATGCTACAGAGGATGCTTCAATTATGCCTCCCTTTCACAGCAAAATACTGTCAAGTATTCTTTTTGGTGGTAGGGTAGACAAATATAAGTTTACCTTGGTTCCAGAAGACATCGCATGTAAGACAAGAGTTGCTAAGCGATCATATTCAATGTCTTCAGCAACAATCAGTACGTCTCTGCCTTTATATCCTCTTTGCGGTGCAACATGTCTCAATAGCTCAAACATGATATCATAGTTCAAAGCCTTTTTCTCATAGATCAGAATCCTTGGCCTTTTTAAAAGCTAGTAAACATAAAACCACTAGTTGATTAATACCAAGGCGGATCCAACAAAGTATATCTTCAAGGTAGGCACTATGCAACACCAATTACTTCATTATCAATATCCATAACAGAACAATGAATTGCTCATAAATATGAAGTAATTAATTCATATATCAAAAGCTTACACATTCTTTTGTCTTGTGATTGGTGATGAAGTGAGGTAACAAATAGCCCCTGTCTAGGGTCATTCCCGTATATAACTGAAGTTCACTATGGGGTCCATTTCCACCCTGCAAAAGTTTAAGGAAGAAAAAAACTAAAAAGAAGAACTATAGCAAGAAACCAAAAATTATTAAAAAAAAAAAACACTAGGTGAATCATTACTTAGGACCATAAATAAACAACATGCCCCCTGTAAGTAGCAGAATAAAGATCATGTTCATAAAAGAAAGAGAGATCAAACCTAAAATAGAACGACTCGAGGTAGAACATGGCAAATCAGTCAGAAAAAAAGAACATAATAAACAAAAGGGAAGAAACTGAAAAGCAAAAGCAGATTCACAGGCACAGCAGATGAAAAGTAAAGAAGAGGAAGAATTCAAGAAGGAACTTACAGCCAAAATCTGAAGATCGTTTCCCCAGCCTTTCTCAAAAGCCTTGGCTATGAGTTCACCAATCTCTCTGTCACCATTTGCTGCTGCTGTTCCAAACTTCATTGGAAAAGGAAAAAGAGAAAAAAAGTCAAAATAAAAAAACTTGACAGGATAAAACTAAAGCAAGAGTGAAAAGAACGAACGCGAACCTGAGCAATGTCTTCAAATGTGGTGATGGTTTGTCCTCTGCTTTTTAAGCTTGCTACAACTGCATCAACTCCCATTCTAGTCCCTTGTCTTATGTCCTGGACTTCCTTACTTCCCCCGGAATTCAGCCAATGACGACGTTCGCTATTAATCACGATTTTTACGAGTTCCTTTTGATATATGGTAACTGCAAACAGAAACTTGAGATGAGCATCCGTTCATTCCATGCACATCTGCGTGCGGGAGATTCATCAAAAGTTTCTGATGGAAGTCCAAAAGATATTTCAGTTTACCATCCATAAATCTTTCACTCTCTTCCGCGGCCGCGGCGACAGTAGTGTCTGCTCCAAGTACGGAAAAACTGCCACAAAATTAATTTAATGAAACTAATTAAGTAATTGACTTTTCTCATAGAATAAGCCCCATCTACTAGTTAATATAAAAGAAAAAGGAAAGAAAAGAAAAACTCACCGGCTGGATACTGGTCTTAACCAACCTAGAATTAACATAAAAAAGAGAGAGAGAAGTGAAAAAAAAAGAGTAAAAAAATTATGTGATTTAATGAAAGTACGAAGGAAACGATTACCTTACTCTGTCTCTGCAGGAGGCGAGGCTACAGCCAAGCCGCAACATGGCTACTTACTCAACTGAAGAATCAATCAATACCCACAGCCCGTTTGGCGTTTGGTTGATTTTGTGGAATTTTTTTATTTTTTTATTTTGGGATATTATCGCTGCAAAGGATAGCGTTAGTTGTAAAGTACGAATTACGCGATCTTCGTAGGTGGGCCTCGGACTCCTTTTTCTGTCTCGTGCACCTCGAATCAGACTTGGATGCACGTCAGTTGGAAAGTACAAACCATGCGATCTTCTTAGTTGGACTCGTACGCCTTTTCTCTCACGTGCTCTTCGAATTAGATTCGGACAGGGGCTTTGGTACGTAGCAGAAACTGCGTGTGTACAGAAGTCACGCCATGTACACAGAAATGTGACAAGTAGACGGGTAGTTATCCGGTGTAAGGGAAACTAACAACCGTTGTACTATGCGGTTAAGTTCAACAGCGGACCTTTGTCGACTAGCACAGACACATTATTGTCCTTAGGTCACGTTTGGTAGACTGCATAACACAGGGTAAAGTATTATTCACATTAATTTTATACATAACATATATTTGGTTTTGAAATCAATTGAGACGGTATTGCATTAACTTACAAAATTAATGTGGTCAAATCCGCATAAATCAATCCCGAGGAAGAGTCACGATTATGCCGCATCGCATTATAAGAATAAAGCAAAAAAATTAAAATTAAGAAATTTCTGCAACATTTTTTATAACATTAGTTGTAAAGTTTTTTTACGGTGAACTTCGTATACCCAATCAGAAAAAAACAGAAAGTCAAAGAACACACATTTTTTATATACCATGCATATAAATTCAACAAATTATTTTTTCTGTAATTGTGAATTAGATTTCTCTCATCAACTATCATAATTTAAATATCAAACTAAAAAAATTCACAATTGAAATATAAAGTAATTTTGATATTGACATGGATGCATGTTGAAATGTGAAGTAGTATTGATATTGACATGGATGCAAGTTGAAATATGAAGTAGTTTTGATATTGATGTGTCTCCATAAATAATTCTATCAAAGAATATCCCATATTTTAACCAAAAAAAAAATTGACTATAAATAAACTCTAATTGGTTAGTAAACAAGTTAAAATTGATGTTAGAACTTTTTTAATTACTAAATAAAAAATAATTTTAATTTTAAAATATTCATATATTTTATTGTAAAAATTGACAAGTTATAAGAGGTATTTTTACCTCATCAATTTAATTCCATTGAAGGGCATGATGGCTTTTTAACTCTAGTAGAAAAGTTGATGGGTTGGGCGTGTGGTTTTACATAAAAAAAAAAAACGAGTGGGGCATATTGATATTTCTCAAAATATTTGGTGTAGATGGAAATAAACCCTTCCAAATGTCAAATATCCGTTGCCCACAATTAATTTCTATTATGGCCATTAATTCAATTTAATTTGAATTTTTATCCGATCTGAACTCAATTGGATTACATTTTTCCAACCCGACTAACTCAAAACTCCCAAATGTGACTTTTTCCACCCTTTGCAGATCATATTTTTCTTGTATTAAAAATGAAGGGACTGGTCTTAGGTCACGATGCAGCGTGGTTTTATAAAAGAATATTCCGCATGAAATTGATATAGCGAAAGGACAAAAGATGTAAGGTGATCGATAGATAGAGTATTTTCAATACTCTGTTGATTAAAAGAGAATGCCACAATTAAAAAAATGAAATCCATGTTAATTCTAAGAATATTTGCAAATCTAGGGATTAGGACTCATTAAATCTGCAAACTATGAAGAATACACTAATCTCAAAAACTTACACTGGCTTTGAAATTTGAATATATTATTCAATTCAAATCTAGAGTTTATTTTAAGAAATAATCAATCACAAAAAATTAAAGACCTGTTTGTAAAATCACAAAAAACAAGTATTTATAATAACTATTGCCTATCCTAATATGACTAAAGAATCTATTTTAATAAGACTTATACTTAAATTAAAGAATACAACTCAAATAAGCAATGTCTAAATAATAAAACTCTAAATAGGAAACTAAATTAAATTAGAATACAAATTAATTAAAATATTACTAAATATTATACATTTCAAACTATTCTTCGATTTCTTACCCTGCGTCAATCGGATATACATTTTTTTCTCTTTATTATCCTCAAGTTTCCAAGACCGATCATGCGATTTCGATCTTGAAAACTAGGGGGCTTATGTTGGGATCAGTTATTTTGTATGAACCAACAACCCACGTTAGGAAGATGGGTGACTTTTAAGAGGAATAAAACCGTTTGCCTCTTGAGGGGCATTAAAACAAACAATGGCATCAGGAAAGGGCCAACATAGTGTAAAACCGAGAGGAAGAAGGTCAACTTTTTCTTAACTTTTTCTACGATAATGTGAGAGCTCTATGCATGATATTATTATGTTAGATTTTTCTATCAATTAAATGTCCATTTGTATTAAATATTTGACTTCAGCATCAGAGGGTTCAAGTTAGAACTCCCACCTGCGTTTCCTGATCGTTTCTGTGATTGGAGGTTGAGAATTCATGGTCAGCTCGGTGTCCAAGTTCAGTTCATGTTGTTTTTCCCACCAAAAAAAATTCAGCTGTTGATTTTCAGCATCAACAGAGTCAGGAAGTCTGTCAGACAAGTTAGCAATATCTTACCTTGTGTCCCATTGATTTTATAAACTGAATTTACGGATGATTCAATCTTCTAATTCTTTACATCACAATGTTTCAGGCTGTCTTTTTGGGGACTTCTAAGTGCTTATATCATAAAAACACTTTATTTTGGACAGTACATAATATGCTAAATTTGAGTAAGGGCGTATCACGTACGTTGTTTCTTTAGGTAATGAGCGAAATGGATGATTAAATCCGACAAGCATGCATCTAGGTCTATATACCCTGACATCATTGTTATCGATTGATCAACAGGCATTCTATGGATGGTGAAATAGCACACTAGCACTCATGATTCTCATGGCTTATTTGTCTTACATGTTCGCTTAGGTACAGTCTTCAAAACATATTCTTGATATTTTTTCATTATTTCTTTAATGACACCTCCTTTACATTGGCAATTAATCAGACTCAGCTGCACTTTTCATTTTACGCAATACAAGAAGCTCAAAGATTTTGAGAGAGAGACATGTTTTTCTGGTGAAACGAAAGCATTTAGGGGATTTAGTTGCGGCAATGCACTGATGACTAT